>OU343218.1:84275520-84332911 GCA_910596185.1 Chrysanthemum makinoi | reverse complement strand
CCCACAGTCAGACGCACTCTGACATGGGCAGTGCACGGCGGCCCAGGAAGCGTCGCTGCTGAAGAACAAAAGTTGTGCCTGGTATGGATATGTCGCGTAGGCAAACCAGTAACCGGACTTCGGTTGCATCAGGTATGCTTTAGCTATATTGTTTGCTTTGATGAAACACAGCCTTCCTATGCCTTCCCACTATGTTTGTTTATGAACGTCGAGTTTTTGATCAGGTCCGCCGGGAGAATATGTGAGGCTTGGTTCTTACAATCGAGGTTGCCGCCATTGCAGGGCTATGTTTTGGGACGAGGAAAAGCTGAGTACTTCTACGATATCTAGAGGCCCTATGTACAATCGCTGCTGCTTGGAAGGCAGGGTTAAGCTTCTAACGATTAGAGAATATCCGGCAGTTGCACGCGAGCTTTTTTCCAATGACCATTTTCTGGAGAATATACGAGCTTATAATCAGATGTTTGCCATGACTTCTTTGGGCGCGAATATTGATGAATCTATTAATGTGGGTAGAGGTCCTTATTTCTTGAAGGTGTTGGGTCACATATATCATCGAATAGGCAGGTTATGTCCGGTCCCTGATACCCGTCCTAGGTTTTTGCAGCTGTATATTTACGACACAGACCATTAGGTTCAGAACATGATGGATAATTTTCAAGATGGTAGGAGGAACCTTTTAAGGCCAGCGATTGTGAGAGAACTGATAGCGTTCCTTGATGAGAACAATGCTTTAGTTCAACTTTTCAGAACAGCGCGCGATAAACTGTAGCAACATGAAGTTCTGGAGTTTAAAGTTAAGTTGTTCAACGTAGGTAAGGCGCCACAGTATGAGCTACCGACGGCAGATTCAATTGGGGCTATAGTTTTGGACGATATGGAGGAAACGGAGAGTGACTTTGATATAATACTAGAAGCTCGTTCCGGTGAACCACAAAGGATTAATAAGCTGCATGCAATTTACATGTCCGTCCAGTTTCCTTTGTTGTTTGTATTTGGAGAGCATGGCTACCATCTTGATTTGTACTACGTCAACGTTGAAAGTGTAACTACACGCAGGGGGAAGCGAATATCCATGAAAGCTTGTTATTGCTACCAGTTACATGATAGGTTTGGCTACTATAATCTGTTGTATAGGGGTGGGAAACTATTTCAGCAATACGTAGTTACTGCGTACTGCAGTATAGAGCAGGAAATAATGGACTTTATTAAGGCCAACCAATCAAATATCAAGGGTGATTATTTGACAGGCTTGTATGATGCAATTTCACGTGGGGACGCTGATAGCTCATATGTGGGTTCTCGAATCATTTTTCCGTCGTCATTTACTGGCGGACCACGTTATATGTACAACCATTATTTAGACGCTCTAGCAATCTGTAGGGTACATGACAACCCTGCTTTTTTCGTCACCTTCACTTGTAACACAAGATGGCCTGAGATACAAGAGTATATGGATGCTTATCCTAACCTTACTGCAGCCGATAGACTAGATGTCATTGACCGAGTATTTCAGCGCAAGATCCAATCCCTCATTAAGTATATACGTGATTTTCGGCCTTTTGGCTCGATAAATGCAGGTACGTTTTATGTACAGCTAACACTTCTATATCTTCTACATTTGTGTTTAGCTTTGGCAATTCAATACGCTTGTTATTTATCTACGCTTGTATTCTTTTCAGTCCTGTACACAGTGGAGTTTCATAAACGCGACTTGCCACATACTTTTGTGGACATCTCGCCGACGAGAGACAATGCGTCCTGATGAAGTAGACAGATATGTAAGTGCGGAGCTACCTCATCAGCAAGTTGATCCGGAAGGATTTAGAGTCATTACAGATTTTATGATACATGGCCCATGTGGAGGAGCATTTCCGAATGCTGTTTGCATGCGTGAAAGGGGCACGTGCAAAAAAAATTTCCCTAAGGAATATTCTGATGCGACATTCTTTGATAGAGGAGGGTATTCACATTATAGGCGACGGGATATACAAATAAACGCACAACGCCATGGTGTTAGATTAGACAATGCGTACGTTGTGCCATACAACCAGGCATTATGTATGAGATTTTATGCCCACATAAATGTTGAGTATTGTGGCTGGACCATGCTTATAAAGTATCTCTTTAAGTATATTTCTAAGGGTACTGACAGGATTATTGCACGGGTGTCTAGGCAGATAGGTGACGCAAACGTTTAGTCCTCATGTGATTCAACTTCAGCGAGTACTTCAAATCCGTGTGTCGATGAAATAAAAAAATTTGTCGACGCACGGTATATCGGTCCCTCACGAGCTTACTGGCGAATATTGGGTTTTGACATTCATAGTAGAGAACCCGCGGTTCAGATACTTGCTGTCCATCTAGAGAACATGCGGCATATTTCTTTTAGAGCTTCACAAACGGTTCAGTCCATACTTGACAATCCAGGTGCCAGGCGGACTACTCTAATTACATGGTTGGAATTTAATGAATCATCAACAGTTGGAAGGCATTTAACGTATGTACAATTTCCATCGGAGTTTGTGTGGTCGAAAGCAGATAGAACATGGTCACCTAAGCGTAATAATAAACCAGCAATTGGACGCTTAGCATATGTCCACCCAAATGTGGGTGACCTGTTTTACCAGCGCATGCTATTGTGCCATCAAAAGAGGTGTATGTCATTTGTAGGGATTAGGACTGTCGATGATTATACGCACAACGCAAACAGGGAAGCCTGCGAAGCTTTGGGGTTATTACAGGATGATCGAGAATGGGTGACAGCAATGCAAGAAAGCTTTACAATGGCTACGGCAGCTCAGTTGAGGGCGCTCTTTGCACATATTTTGCTATTCATAGATATCACTAGTCCAGTGACACTTTGGCGGATGTTTTGGCGCCATATGTCTGACGATGTTCCTCAGATATTGTTAGAAGCATTAGGTCTACGACTCACATTTGTAAACAACCTAGAATTAGAAGGCCGTATTTTGTACGAAGTACAGGCACTGCTTACCATCCACGGCAAATCACTTAGGGATTACGGGTTACCTGATCCTCCACCTTGACTGCTAGGTCTGTTTAGAAACCGCACTATGATGGAAGAAACCTGTTACAATAGGGAAGAGATGGCTGCAGAGAGCAGAAGCCTCATACCACAGTTAAACGAACAACAACAACATGTGTTTGACACTATCATAGATGCCATGCACACCAAACAACAGCGGCTAATGTTTGTATACGGTCACAGAGGGACAGGCAAAACATTCTTATGGAAGGAAGTTATCGCAACACTTAGGGCCGAGGGGAGAATAGTGTTGTCCGTTGGTTCATCTGGCGTAGCATCACTATTGTTGCCATATGGAAGAACAGTGCATTCGCGCTTTAAAATACCATTGCAGCTCACTGATGAATCAGTGTGTGCAATAAAAAGAAACACGTAATTGAGCGAGCTGCTTTGCAAAACAGACTTGATCATATGGGATGAGGCCCCAATGAATGAAAAAAGATGTTTTGAGGCGTTGGATAGGACGCTTCGAGACTTTCTGGACAATCGGCACAAGCTTTTTGGGGGCAAGTCAGTTATGTTGGGTGGTGATTTCCATCAGACGTTGCCAGTAAAGAAGGGGGCCCCAAGAAATGTGATCATTGGTGCTTCCATAGCTGAGTCAAGACTATAGCAACATTTTACGGTCTTTTTCCTGCGACAAAATATGCGACTGCAAAAGCCAGGCATGACAGAGGAAGAAAAGATTGAATGCCAGTCGTTCTCTGACTGGCTGGTGAGCATTGGTGACGGAAATGCTGGCTTAGATGGTGATGACACATAAAATACTTCATGGGTTCGCATTCCAGATGTGTTTTTTTTAGAACCGGGTGAACGAGCTTTGGATGATCTGATAGATTTTATATATGACAGCAAGTCACTGCAAGCACCGATAGTGAGAAAGTTTCAAGACAAGGCAATAGTGTGTCCAAAAAATGAAACTGCTGACATAATAAATTCTAGGATACTGCAACAGGTATCCAGAACATCTAAATTTTATAATAGCACTGACGAGGCAATCCCTGTTGGAAGCGACGGTGCCGCTACAAAATTATTGTATCTAGTAGATTATCTGAACTCCATGAAATTTTTGGGGATCCCTCCGCATTTGTTGGAGGTCAGAATTGATGTACCGGTGATGCTAATGCGTAATTTAAACCTCATAGGAGGTTTGTGCAACGGTACAAGAATGATAGTTACTCAGTTGCTAACGAGAGTAATCGAAGCGAAAATTATAACCGGGACTAGAATAGGGGAGAAAGTTTTTATACCACGCATTCTGTTAACTATCAAAGAGGACAAGATGCCTTTTGTATTTAAGCGTAAAAAATTCCCAGTGAAGCTATGCTATGCCATGACGATTAACAAAAGCCAAGGGCAGTCTCTCTCAAAGATAGGGATCTATTTTCCAGAACCTATATTTGGGCACGGTCAGCAATTCGTTGCTCTCTCGAGAGCTACGTCATCAAAGGGTCTCAAAATAGTAATTGAACCACATCCAAACCAACAGGCCTAATTGACATTCTTGTAGCGTAACGTTAATCTATAGACATAGTGTACAAAGACTTTTTGAAAAAAATAAGAACGCAACAGGCCTAATTGACATTCTTGTAGCGTAACGTTAATCTATAGACGTCGTAGCCGCTGCTACAGGAATGCACACGTTTCTATTGACACTTAAATGGTTGCTAGCTCTAAGCTCCTAACTGCATTATTTATATTCCTACATGTTGCATAATTTGCTAATTACATATTTTGTTCATTTGTTAGCAGTGTAAGCCTTTTTTTTAAATATGACCCCACCTTATGTCGGCGTCGCTTACTCATGTGGCAACTAATTGCAGACTAATGGCTGATAAAGGAAAGGGGGAACTGATTCAGACAAGCGCAGAAGAAACTAAGATAATGCATGCTGAGACAGGTTCAGAAAGGTTCGCACTTATACCTTTTGCATCTGTGTTTGGCAGACCATGGCCATTAGCCTACACTATTCCATCGTTGTTCATAAGCATTTCATTCGATTACAGGCCAGAGACTAGCAAATACAAGGCTGAGATCATTCAGGCAAGCCCAGAGGGAAGCTCTACAACAGATGTTATGACCACCACATATACTAAAGGGAAAGGTGTACTCATCACAACAGAAGCAGATGTCGTTGACTTTACGGACATCAAACCACAAGACTTGCAAAAAGAATTGCACGTTAAAGTGTACCACAAATGGGCATCGAGAAATGTTCCCGATCCTAATCCAACCGGTCTGTGCCAAATGCTTCTAGACAAACGGGTACCCATTGTGAATATGCCAAAGAACTATAACATAATCAGTACCGATCAAATCAATTACCAACATCTAATACCCACAGGGAAATGCAATTCAGGAAAACGTTGATGTTCGGGACATCAAACAGTTTGACTCGCTTTTGCAAACAGGTTTGTGTTATAAAATGCGTAGGTTCAGTTCTAAGAACACGGAGGTTTGGCAACGTATACTCCCCAACAATACAACATTGCTGATTGGGAAGTACACTGAAGTTGCTCCACTAGAGGACAATGGTTTCCCTACTCACCATTTCAATTTCGCTGCCTACAACGAACTCGGATCTAAAGTCGATGTTCGGGATGCAATCCTAACAGGTAATACATTTAGATTATAACTCATGGTAAGGACCTGAACGATTAACTATTTATATGCGTGTCTAGACTGCATTGGGATCATCCGTAGTGTTGGAATGATAAAAGCTTTTGGAAGCTCAACGGGCAACCGAGTACGAAGAAAAAATGTCGAAATTCAAAACCTCAAGTATGTACTAATGTGCAACGCTGACCCATAACCAATATTTAATAGTGCTAAATTCTTATGCCTTACTTGATACTGCAGCGGCAATAGCCTCACCGTAAGCTTATGGAACGAAATGGCCACAAAATTTGAGACGGAGCTTAGCCTGCAGGTTGATCAGCCGATTGTGCTTGCTGTGAGCTCCTGCCTGGTCAAAAGCTTTGCAGGCAATATTCAGCTTTCTGCCACCCCGGCAACTAGCTATTATTTCAACCCTAAAATACCACAAGCAAATGAAATACGAGGAGTGTAAGTGTCATGTCAGTAACACAACTTGATAAACTAATTTACAAACATATCCTGATTCTATATCACAAAAATGATCCCTACAAGTATGCCGAACTGTTGGCTACCGGCACGCCGTTGATGTTGCCTCCAATAAGTCAACAGCAGTCAGCTGAGTCTTCACCAAGCGAGCCAGTCCTAATGGCAACAATACTTGCCATAAGTCCCGAGACGCTCACTGTAAGACACAAACAAGTATATGAAATAAATAAAAAAGTACATGCCACTAACTCTTATTTTTGACAACATAACCAAACGTTTACGGTAGAAGCAGTCATAACAAAGATTGAAGAAGATGCCGCCTAGTATACAAATAGGTGCAAGCGATGCAACAAAAAACATTAAACCAGATAGGTCCCACTGGCACTATCAACAACCGGGGATGCCAGTAATACCAAACTATAGGTATGAATGCTTGACTCAAATTAAAGTTATAACGTAATAAAATATACACACACATTGACGCAAAACACGGTACACAATAACTGCAGCTATTGTTTCAAATCAACAATTGCTGACGTCAATGGCCAAGCATCGCCAACATGGTACAGCCCTGAGGCACACTCCCTACTTCTGGTCTGTTCTGTTCTGAGGTTCTCAGCTATGTTGACGACCCCGATCCATACAAGCTTTCGCCGATTATCAAGGATCTCCAAAACACAAAGCACAGATTTGAAGTTCGCTTTGGTTATGGAAACAATAAAGGAAACCCAAGGCTAATCCTTGAAAGTGTTGCTGATGCACCCACCCACTCCTCGTGACTGCCACCCGCAGATGCCGCATAAACCTCTACGCCGTCAAAACTGCAACCGAAACGGTTACAGAAGTTACCCACCATCACTCCCGACACCGCCCCTTTCGCCGGGTGAAAAGAAATGGCAATCAAGCATGCAAAACCTTCACTTGTGCGCCAGCAGTTGTTTGAAGAACCACCAAAAGACCCAGAAATGCCAGCCACAAAGAAGCCAAAAGGTGATCCTGGTGCAGAATCATAGGTCAACAGCGATGAACTATAAACCGCTAACTTTTGTACTACGGCTACGATAAAGCTGTGACAATGTAGTTTATCTAATTCTAGCCTACTGCCTGTAAAAATAGGTGGCTTTAAAAAAAACACTGTAAGAACAATTGTACTGTATATGCCTACGGGTAAACAACCAGTTGCGCTGAAAAGGTGCGCACAAGTTTTGGGCAACGCTTGCACTACAGTTGCAATAAAATTATATGCTTCCTGTAATCCTATGTACCTCTCATCTTAATGACACATAATGCTAAGACGCAATGGCAAACACGTATGATAATGTTGCTACACACACAGTTGCAAAGACTTGCCTCCAACACATAACAAACCGGCTATCCGTAGGTTCAAACAAGAAGCTACATTCATACGCTTCATGCATAGCTACTCTAACACACAACAAACATAGAAAGGGTTTCCAAACATGTATGCTCAAGGGAACAAAAGTTCAACAACAATCATAAAAACTAAAAAAACAACAAACAGAATTAACATAAATTGTGCCCCATTAGCTTCCATTAACTGATCAATAATCACAGAGTCATTCTAACAACAGGGTGACCTTACTAAAGGCATCAAAATTGTAACCTGGCAGAGGTTACAAACACCCATCCGAACTACATACGTACAAACAAAGCTTAAAACACCCAACCAACTGCACAACTACTAAAACCTAACACCAACACGAGCCACTTCCACAAAAGACAAACTAAAACCGCCAACAACCAACCTAATCTTCAGACAGCTGTTCGTTGACCTCCATAAACCTAACTTGTGCTTCCTTAACAGCAATCCCATCACACAGGCTATCGATGAGAGTATCAAGCGCAAGCAAGGACTCTTGATCCACGTGCTGCAGCTCCACAAGCCCATGCAAACCATCCACAGCGTCGCCATTAAAAGGACCAAACCAATGAGTCTCCATTATAGTACGGTCACGCTTTTCAATTTTCCCCACCAGCTGCTGACGTTCCTCCTCCATTCGAATCAGGAAAGCACGATCTTTACTAACCTCGCTGCTAAAAAGGAATTTAAAAGTTGTGGCCAGGTTATCAGAGCCACTGGCAGATTTGATCTCCTCGATGTTTGGCATGTCAGTCATATTGAAGCGGTGAAAAAAGGTAGGTGAAAAAAAGGGTGGAAAATTAGCAACTTAGATAACAAAACATTTATAACCAACCACCCACTAAGTTTGTAAAAAAATTGGGCCAAAAACCAAAATATGTACAAAGGAAAAATACAAGTTAAAAGGGAAAAAAAAATGTTACTAAAAAAATAAAGGCTAAGGAACAAAATTACCGCTGAAAAATCAAAAATTGATGAAAAAAAAGAACTATAAAAAAGCAAAACTCAAAAAAAATATAGAAATATATCAAACCAAAAGAAAAAAAAAAAAATACGAACGTTTGCACTAGCTGACCATTAAAACTTGATGCAAAACTCAACCGCAGCGCGGCGAGCGTTTCATTTTCGTTCATTAAGAAAGTGTGAACTTAGAAATTTTAAACATTTAAAAATGTATAAAATTGACTATTTGTTGTAGTGGATAGTAGGTTTCTTGTTCTTTGAACCTTTTTTAAAAAGTTGGTTACTCCGTATTTTGTATCCAACCCGGGTAAAACAACAGGACAAACTTGAGTTTGAGTGTTAACTTGAATGCCTGGATAACCCTATCCAACTTAATGGTGTTTGCATTATAGGTTTAGTCGTCGATTAAAAAGGAAAGAAAATCAGGAAGCAATTAATAATGAGGGAAGACGGCGGTCCAGTATTAGGACTGAAATGGTCAGCTATTTATCTAGTGAGAATGCTGACAATACTCATTTATACCTTCGCTGATACGTCCATATCCTTTTTTACTTAACGTGAATTGAACAACTGAACCATTAACTGACACACAATATTTTCCTAGTATTTTATAGAAATCCACGTATTTTCTTTGGACATCTTATCCCCGGATTTGTTATGTAAATGACGTTGTAACTTAAAAATACTATAGTATTTATTTATAATATTCTTTTGACCTATTAATCCACCGGGTATGATCCGAAAGTCACGCAGACATATACGAGGTAACGCCTTTCCTTTGTTTCAAAAGGTTGGTGTGATCATATCGCTGTGTTTGTGTAAAGTAAAAACTAAAACGAAGAAGCTAGAGTAATATTTTTAATGATGATAATTACAAGCGTTTACCACACCTAATGGGTATACCAATAACAACTTTGTTAAATGCATAAAATGATATTTGTAGAGTATATATAGTCGTACATGTGAACACCTGATTATTCAAAGAAAATATATAGATCGACCTTTTGTATCCATTTCTTCTTTATAGCAAACTCTCCCCATTGATCACCACATACATATAACTCGACAACATATTCTCCTCCTCATTCCCCTCCCTTGAATTTTATTTCCAATGGAAATAAACAATCCAGAAACCCGAAACTTCATAAACGTCGAATCTTTCTCAGAACTTCCATTCACCCGCACCTCACGGCTCAAAGAAAAAAGCATAAGACTTTTCGGAAAAGAATTCGTAAGCAGCATAACTACCGACTCATCTACTATCAACATAACCGACGAGTCCGACTCAAATGACACCTCAATCATTATCCATGAAGAACCAAAAGAAACTAGCAACCAAAGTAACTTAAAATTCGAATGCCATTATTGTCACAGAAAGTTTCCAACTTCTCAAGCTTTAGGAGGCCATCAAAATGCACATAAAAGAGAACGACAACACGCGAAACGAGCTCACCTTCATAATGTTATGTTTAATGGGAGCTTAAACGCGACACAAATGTATGGTCTCATGAATTACCAACGTGAAATAAGACCTTACTACCATCACCAACAATTACCATCTTGGGGTACAGCTAGTAATGCTTATGGTCTTGCTAATGCTGGCAACAATAGTAGTAGGTTTTATGGAGGGAATGCAAGTTTTAGTTCTCATCAAACAACTATCAGTAGTAGTCCGTTAGCATTGTGGCGGTTTCCAACAGCACGAAACTCGATATTTGGCGACGGTTTAAACGTATCAAGGATCGGAACTGAGATTAGTTCTCAAGTCCCATATTCCTTTGAACAAAAGTCAAGTGTTCAAGATCAAGTTAGTTTGGATTTACGTCTATAATATTTATGTCTTTTTATAGAGCTTTAGTTATCATGTGATGATCATGGTATGTTACAAAACCCTTGACAAGGTTTAATCCAGTAGCAAATTAAAGTAAGATTCTTTTTTTTTTTTTTTTTTTTTTTTTGCTTTTTCTGATCAAGGGCCGGGGAACAAGGGTCCTAATACCATCCAGGTGCGAAGAAGCCTGGAGGTGACTGCAATGAGCAGAAATCTCACTCACCGGCCTAGGTGAAAGTAAAAAGACTTGCACGGCGATTATACATTTATTGTCTCAACTCACACTTGCACACACAAATTTTTGGATTATAGGATCCCAGGCACCACTAGGCGAAAGGGCTAAATCTATTAGCCAGGAATTGAAGTAAAACTTTACGAAAAAAGAATATAATCTGGAGAGCAAAAAGTACATGTTAGGTTTCTGATTTTGAAAAAATAGTTTGAACGCCTCTATGACTTTATGTGCTTGTATTGTTAAAGTTTTCTACTATATTTTTTTAGCGCATTGGCTCCGTTATTAATTGAGCTTCTTAAAGTAGGTAAAACCGTAAAATCATCTGCTATACCTTTTCTGGTTCAGTTCTCTTATTGATTAAGGCAATAACCTTTTGGAATTTTACTTTCCAAATTTGATAGGTGTTTGATGCTTCAACTTTTGTATCCCATTTTTTAGTTCATTTTTTAGTTCAGTTCTCTTGTTATGATGCTATGTGCTTGTGCGTTTGTTTGTTTTTTGAAAAAATATGTTACTAGCCTTTTACTTTTATTGAGATAGAGGCGGTAATAGGTAGTCAGACATTAGGGTTTTTTATTTTTTTCTTTTGAGTCAGACAATGACATATGATATCTTACTCACTAAGAGGAGAGGTGATTGTCTTATTGCCTATTACTCGATAAAATATTGAAGACTTGTATTAATATAATATATTTTATGGTTTATTAACTATGTTATATTTATGATAAAAAGTCTTGTTTCATATTTACATAAGTTACTTATTATCACATTGCTATTATCACATTGCGTTGGTTTAAAAAATAAATTGCAGAAACGAGCACTTAAAATTATTCGGACAATTAAACAAAAACAAACAACATTATTTCATTCAGATTTAGACTTTCTAGCCACCTCTTACCGATAAAATGTGGTAGTCAAATTAATAAATAAAACATCTTAATGAAACAAACACACTCTTAGAAAAGACTAGAGAGTAATTTGTTAATAAGAAATAATTTATGCATAGTACTGTAATATGTCTAAGAGCTTTCAAAGGCTGGTGTCCTGGCAAGTATTATTTGTAGAGGAATGCTAGATCTACTCACAAAATTCATACAAAAAAATTATTCGCTGACGGGTGAGCGGGTAATTGGTTTAACAAAAAAGAGAAAATAGAAATTGTCATAAAATGCACCAATTACCCGTTGACACGTTAATAAGCAAATTTTTTGTGTAAATTTTAGTGAGTAGGTCTAGCATACCATTTAAATTAGGGGCAAGTTATCCACACCCTCCCATAAGGAGGGTTTGCAATGATTGGACGCATTGATAGATTGTACGGTATGCATCGCGGGTTGTACGGTTTGACCAAACCCCTATGATATAACAATATAGGGAGGGTTCCTATAAAACATCTGAAAAAAGTAAAGCTGTCAGTTACTTAATCTAGGCTTATGTGGCTGCATATTACATTATTACATGCTCATTTCTCTCTCAATCTATGAATGCACTTTTTTGTAAGATTGTGAAGAAATTCTAAAGTGTGACATTTTTCTAGAACAACCGGATTTTAAGATTAACTTATTTTGGTCAAAACTGAACGATTGTAGTATTTTCATAAAGGAATTGAAAACAGAGATACAGTATTAGTATGTATTTTGTTTAGCAGTTTTATTATCTTCATTTTCATCAAATGTATGGATTCTGCTAACCATGGGTATAGATTTTTCTCTTGTCTTGTTTTTCTGTAATTAGTAAGAGTTTTTTCATCATTTTTATAGTTTTTACAGTTAAAGCCTCGGGAGAAATCTAGAAAGTATTGTTTAGTTTATTTCTAGATTTGTTTTGTACTTTTTGGCTTCTAGCGCTTTGCTAGTAGCTTTTCATTTTATATAATATTTTTCTATCGTTAAAAGAAAAAGAAAACCACTAAATTGCTGTGAGATGATTAGAAAATAGTGGTTCAAAAGCAAGGTTGGTTGTTGATGTTCAGTTTTTACTTTTATAAGAGGTGGCCTAATGGCACACCCTATCTTTTACTAATTTTGCACCTCATAGGGGTACTTTTGTACCCTTTTGTATCGTTTTCGCTTTTTTAAAGAATGTAAAGTATATGTGTGTATATGTATTTGTGTAAAATATATTTATATAGTTTTTTACGTTATGTTTTTTAATTGTGTATTTGTTATATTTTTGTGTTATTTTTTATTCGTCTAATTTGTTTCAATTTAATTAAACAACAGCAATAAACACGTTAAACATTAAAACATTAAACAAGTACAATAACAAATGCTACTACTACAACGTAATCTACTCCACATGAAGATTATTAATGTCATCTATAAGGTCATAGAATATTCCACTCAACTGACATGCATGATCAACGGGATTTCTTGCCAATTCCAGCGATGCCTCCAGCGTCTTTATTCTTGCCTTCAACATATTGAGACAATAACATCTTGTTTCTTGTTTCAAGCATGTTGATCTTGTTATCTTTAGTTTCGCAGTTTGCGCACAGCGTTGAAGAAGAGCCTTGACTAAAATACTTTTGTTGAAATACATCCTTCCACATAAAGTATCGACACCCATAATCTTCTGGCTGTTACATGGTGAAACAATTATAATAAATGCATTCTTAACAAATAAGTTATTGATATATTTATGTAAATAAGCAAACGTATAATTATTTACCTTTGATAAAGGACATGCATAATACTTCTGACCATAACTTTTGGGCTTTTGGGATGTTCTTTCAATTATAAGTCCTCGTTCACAACGACACAAGAAATGATTTTTTTGTTCCATCTGGCCCAAGAATATGTATAATAATTTACAACATGGTTATTTACAATATAAAATAATAGTTGATACACGGTTATTTACAATATAAATCAGTAACTCGGTGTCAGAATACAAATACTTATTTACAACATATGTCTATACATGTTTTCTCGTTTACAATATAAATCAGTAATCGTTTACTATAAATCAGTAATCGTTTACAACATATGTCTATACTACGTATATCTATACATGTTTTGTCGTTCATCATATAGAGTTTCCCATCCCAAGGACACGTCATGTCTGTACGCCCTCCATTGTGGGTGAGTAGGCGGGAGTGGTGAGTTTTCATCTAGAATCGCATGAACGTAGTGATCATTCTGGGCTTCCCCCACACGAAGAATCACAATGGGGACAATACTTGTGCAGTATCCGGATCGACCAAGCGGAAGACACCGTAACACATGCTGAATAGGATATATATACAACCTGGACGGTTAAGCATTGTAGCAATAGCCGCTGTCGGCATAACCATCCAAGTATTCTTGTTGCAAATCCGATCCAAACCAACCTAGCGAGTGCAAAATCTGTTCAAACCAAGTCCCCACATTTCCCAGAAATTTCCGTGTTATTGTTTACCTCTTCCACGACAAGAGCTCGAATGTTGCGCCATATATCTTCGGAATAACCAAGACCTACGCCGATGGCCCGATAGCCACAATTTCCATCACCTTCCACGTTAAGAATCCTTATGATGTATGGTCAGAAAAGCTCTGGAATTCGAGCCATAAAATATTCGCTCTCGTTATCTACAATGTACAATTCGTGTCTTAAATCGCTCTCGTTAGCAAGCTCTCCCACGCATGAACTATGTCTCGCAGATTCTTCGTTCAAGTCTGGGACTTTTTAGGTTTTGAATAACTTCTGCAGTGCTCTGTGGTTGGTTCTTTGTTCAAATTTGAGATTTTTTTAGCCTTGGACTTTTTATCTTTTGCGCTCGGACGTCCACGAGTACTTGCGTGCATAGCAGGTTCACGGGTTGATACAGATTCGGGAGCGTATATACCTCTCATCATGTTTAACATATTTTTCTTGACAAACGATGAAGCTTTGCCAAAAACATTTTGGAAATTTTCTACCTCAGTTTGATAAGAAAGATCATCTTTAGGCTCTTCAGGCGTATGAGTAGGTCGAGCTCTAGGCCAGGGAGCACTTAGGGTTCTCCAAAATTTATCAACAACATTAAGTGGAATAGGCCATCCTGCATTCGAAAAAAGTGACTAGTATAAATTATCGGTATTGACGGGGAGAATAACTTGATAGGCATAAATTTAATATACTTACCACGAATTTGATAGTAAACCAGTTTGTGATAGCATGGTAACCCACAAACTGACCTCAACTGATGACCACATTCAAGTGGGTCCATATCCAGTTTACTTTCTGCGCCAATGAGTTGTAAAGCATGTTTTGAAACTTTATACCGCAATTCATCAAATAGTGTGTCCCTGCACACATGCAGTTTCTTGGTTATGCTTCTATTAAAAGTTTCTCTTATCGCATTTTCTTGCGCAACTAGAATCTTATCGACCGAACTCAACAACGTGTCTAAGTTGGACTGTGTGGATCCCAAGTATAACTTCAACAACGCGTGTTGACCCTCAACTCTACATGTTGTTGTCTGGCCGAAGCTGTGATATGGATCGGTAATGTACGACACGAACATGTGGTCGTAATGTTGTAGCCAGTGATTAAAATACCGCAAAACGTCTGAGAAAACAATGAATTAATAAAGTGAGAAAACAATTCGGGTACTTATTTATTAAATAATAATAATAAATGAATTAATAGTTAAGTACCCTGTTTTTGGACCAATAACTCTTGTACGTTCCGATAATAGTGCATGAACATATCTTGGGTCGAAGCTTTAACCATCCAATCCTATGACCATCTAACGGATGCATACTCCTCTTCCGTATCGAATCTATGTCTGAAATTCTTGAGCACATTTTGATTAATATGCCATCGACAGAGTAATTTGTTAGCGTTTGGGAATTCTGCTCTACATGCCCCAAGCAACGCTAAATCTCTGTCGGTGAAGATAACGCGCGGGTAATATTGTTCGTCTATCACCCTCTTAACACATTGCAACACCCATTGAAAATTTGGCCCTTTTTCACATTTTGTTTGTTGAAGTAACTCCAACAATTGTAAAGAATGAAAGTTTAAACAACGTGGTGTTGTATGTGGAGTCCATCATCATAATTTCTGGGAATGTTGTCCATAGGGCATATGACGTCGGGTGAACACAAAATATTTCCTCAAGCTCATTAGTGCGGTCATTTACCCTGTCATAATATGTATAACCTTGACGCCTCAAATGTGCTAAAAGGACTTGTATTGGAGTTCTATCACCATGAACGGCGCCGCGTATCTTGTTTTGTGCATTATATATAGTTTTAATGCTGGACACGTTATCCGGATCGTTCTCCTTTAGTGATGAAAGTATAATGCGTGGTGCTACTTTATGCTTTGTCAATTGCTCCACCAAAACGAACTCATGATCTTTTACTCGCATTGCTTGTGGAAAACCATGGAACGAATCTACAAAATCATGATTATGCCTCTCACACTTCACCCTCAAGATCCAACCATTAGTTTGACCTTTTATATATTTCGCCAGTAATTTGAATGGACAATTAGTTTTAGCGGTACTAGTCTGCCGTTGAAGTTCATCTTCTGAACCTTCACGTGCAGACGTCCCATGTTTTGAACACTTATATTCGATTGAGTACTTATACCCCCTATCTGTTTTGGTTCTTGCTTTAATGATAATAAAACCGATCGATTGAGCAATAGTTTGCACCCAATTAGTTAGAACATCGTCATCAGGGAACACCTAAAAAAATAAAAAATACAACTTTTATAATTTTCATTTGTAACAGATAATTTATAACTTTTATACATTTTTTTACAACTTTTTTTATTTTTACAACTTATATATTTTTATTACAACTTTTTAAAAAACTTTTTACTTTTTATACATTTTTAACAACTTTTGTATACCATTTTTTTTCAAATTATATACCTTTTTTACAAATTACAAATTATACAAATTATACTTTTACAAATTACAAATTATACAAATTTTACAACTTTTTAACAAACTATACAAATTTTATAACTTTTTAACAAATTATACATTTACTTTTGCAAAAAAAAATTAAATTAAAAACGCGTTTTGAAATACCGGTGTGCGCCCTCTGTTTTACCCACCCCACCCTGTTGGGTTTTAGGTTCCTCGGATTTGATGAGACAAAATAAATACAAGAATGAAACAAATGGACTTAAAGTGAAAGAGATGAAACCTACAAAAAGATGGAAGGACTTGCTTGCAAAAGAAGATTTATTATTTAGTCCTTCATAGTATTTTGTAAACCCTAATCCTCTAGTATATAAAGAGGACATGGGGTGTAGGTTTTAAACATAAGTCTTCCATAATGTAGTCTAAAGGTGTGTGTGTGTGTGTGTAACCTAGACGTGTAGTTTATTGTAAACGTCTAGGTTAGTTGTTTACCTCCAAGATCTAAGGTGTCTTAGATCCCTGTTACAGTTAGGTAACACGTATTATTCTGATCAAATAATATTTGGAGGAGATTGGGTGAAAGTAAAACCTTGTGTCAATAATATATAATTGTTAGGTCACTAGTTTTACAACACAAGCTTATAGAGAAAGAAGATGAGGCGATTGAACAAGTAAATCACACACTCACACACGTATAGTAAGACCGGTTATGCAAAGAGTATGAATGAGAGAAAAACTTGAACAACCAACCTTCAAATGAAGGTTTACAAGAGGTATTTATAGGAGGGAAGCTAGGGCAACACTCCTAGTTCCCTTCCTATCCTTATTGGGCTTGGGTCAAGCTTATGGGCCTTCTACATAAGCTTGACCTTAAACAAACATAAAGGCCATAATAAAGCTACCTATTACATATGAAATATAAATACTTGAAATCCTGTTTAGGAGTGATTCCAACAATCTCCCCCTCAAGTATATATGAATGAAAGCGGTGAAGGCGTTGATGTAATAGTAGCGGTGGCCTTCGACATTCTTCTTTCTTGTGAGAAGAATTGCCTTGATTGAACAATCTCCCGGTGTAGAGATAGTTATCTTTGAACAGTTATGCTTTGACGCCATCTTTAACTTTGTTCTTTGATCATTGTTCTTTGTGGTGAGAGTGATAGTATGTTGTTGTGCGCATCGATCGCCTCAGTGCGCTTCGTTGCTCCGGTGTCTCCCGTCATTCTTCAACATGCTCACACGCTCTTTGGCGTTGGAATTCAATCTTGATGAAGTTCTTTAAGTCTTTAACTTTGTAGATTCTTTGGTTTGACGAAGAATCATTACGTTGTGTTGCTTTTGATATAGAACTTCCATTAGTGATGATGTTGGCGTGAGCATGAGAAGAATCAGAACGATCATCCCGCTCCAGAGCTTCCATAAGAAGAAAACATTTCAAGCGGTTAGTAATAAGCGGTTTCCGGCACTTACAAGTTTGAACTTCGAGAGTGTCAACAGCATAGTGTGAGGCCACAACTCTAATTCTTACAAAGGCCGTTCTCGAATGGAGTCCCACAAGTGAGATAACACGATGTACGAAGTACACCTACGATTCGATGAGTCGTTGAGGTACACCAAGCATCACCTCACGAATAGACCGTTTGAGACACACTCCAGCGTAATCCACGGGGAGTTACCGAAGTGACCTGCTGGCAGTGTTTGATGTTGACCCCGGCAGGAGTTTCCATTCAATCACGAGGATCACGATGTGAACCTCTCATAAATGTTCTCGACAGTTGCTAAGATCTGTGAAGGACTCGATATGAACCAATGATGATCTTATTGTTGATCATCAAGTGATTAAATGTCAAGTGTTCCTAAGAGATCTTTTGATGAATCTCGTGGCTCTAGACTCAATAGTGCGTTTTGGTTTTCTGGAGCGGAGACTAGGGAGAGGGTCTCCTTCTTCAATACCAGCAATCTCTAGGAGAAAGCCGATAGTTTACGTAGGGTTCCCTGTGAGAATGAAACAAGCTTCGTTTGAGAGAAACTTGAGTGGATAAGAAGGTTTAGTGCATGCGTCACCGGGTCCATGACGACTTTTAATCTTCAATACCGGCGTCACTAAGTGACAACCCGTAGCATATGAATTGAACCGGTTATGCCGCCCTAAGTTGAATAAATTGGAGGGCTATTTCTTTTCACCCTTTTCTTTGCATTTCTTTTTAATTCTTCAACTCCTTCTTTCTCCGATTCTCATTTTCTCCTTTTTACAATCATACCTAAGGACTTCTAAATACTAACTATTTGTAGTGTCCTTGGGTAGATCCCTCCGGCTCTGGCGGATCATAGGACGGTTATTCCTAACCTTAGTCACCTTATAACTCCATGACTAACCTATGTTTGCCATTAAAACCACTGTATGAAAAAATGTCTCTCAAAGTGTTTGTGAATGAAAAACATTTTAGTCCCACTGTTGAGATAAGATTTTGCATAAATACTCCCCCTCCACATGTGCTTAAGAGTTTTAACGGTTAAAATGCACAGAGAGGAAAGAGCGCACACCTTTTGAATTGATCCACTGAAGATAGACAATCCCCATGAGACACGGTTATGTTGCATAGTTAAAGAGTTACATTGTCAGCTTTTAGGTGACAACTAGCTCTAATAACTACCTTGAAGGTGTAGACAAACCTTGGAAGGTTGTCAAACCCGTCGGAGTTCATGTCTATCAAAAGTTTCTCGAATGGTACATTCTACTCGGACAAGTCCTTTGCGAGACACGTTTACATCACTAGCGAACTAGCTTGAAATTATTACCCGTCCCAGACAAGTCTTTTCGAGTTACTAACAGTTAAGTATCGTCAATTCGTTGGTTAAGTCCGAGGTACACAGATTCATTTGCATTTTGTACAACATATTTCTTATCACACAATTTTCTCCCCTCAAAAATGGCATATTAAAGTGTTATTTTTGAAACGTTTGAGAATAAATATGACCATTTCGAGTGTTGCGGGAAGAATGACCACTGTGAACAATTTGTGAACAAAGTTTCAAATACTCCCCTCAACAAGTGATATAAACGGTTGAGGTTTTGAAAGTCTTAAGGGAAAGTACTTGTTCTTTTGAGCAAAACCTTGAAAAGTGAAAGGTTTGATAGGTTTTACTCAAAAGTAAGAAGCTTTCGCTCCTTTTATAAGGATTGTGGCAAGCGTACCACGGGGTCCTTTCTTGACAATTACGGGTTGTACACTGTTATGTGTGCACAAGCCATTGACATATTTAATCATACATCCAAAATTATGAAGAAAACAATTCAAGGGGTACCGGAAGTGCGTGATGTTCCCGTGGAGTGCGCGCAGGCGTGAAAGCGGTGATGTTTCTCCGGGTCGACCACCAACATAGCTCTCCAATCGCCTCGGCGATCCCTGGAACAACCGTTCATCAATCATGGTGATGATCCTTCTCACATCCCTCCTTTCCGAGAATTCCGCGTTTAGAGATCCCACTTTGGTATATCCTTCAACTGTATGCTAATCCGTCCCTAACCGCCTTCAAAGTATGATCCCGAATTTACGAAGATCACTACACGCCATTAAGCGTTTCTTTGAAGTTCACTGCGGTAAACAACTCCGAAAGGTTTGCTGATGAGCGTATATTGAGGTAGCCGATTGAGATCGGGAAGAGTAAGCATTGGAGGAGTGAGGTTGACACGCGTCGATAAGATTCAACACCATCCGGATATCTTCAACACGTTCTTTGATCACAATACGTCTAATGAAGATGAGAACTGACTTGATAAATTCACGTTGAACTTCAGTCGAGAATTGTCTCATACGACCATGTACCTTGGCAAGGTACATGTCTTCGATGTCGTTGAGGGACAAGTTCTCAAAGTCACCCTCGGAGAATCCATAGTCCTGTTCATCTTGTCGTTTGACTATGATATTCTTTAAGAATGAATAGTCCCACTTAGACTTGAGATCAATGTGTTTGATGGCCACGATGTCCTTAGAACTATACACTGCATGTTGAGACTTCGAACCGTGCAGCTTACGTAGTAGATTCTTCGGCGCTCGTGCCAATGATGAATCCCATACAATGCATCTTGGTCGTATGCTTGCACGTTGTCGGAAAACAAGTGATTTGCACGTTCCTCGATAGCTATGCAGTTTGAGTAAATAGCGGCTGGGAATGGAAGAGTCAATGATGTAGCGTATTTTCGCGAACCATCGCTACCGTGTAAGAGAAAATCCGGGTCTCTGTTAAAGAAGTATCGGAAGGGAATCCGTGGTTCGTCTGTTTGGCCAATGGTCGGTAGAGGTTTGGTCCAATCGGTGTAGTATGGAGGGTTGTCCCTTTGTGTGAAGTCAATGTTTGCTTCGGGATTGAGCCAATCCATGTCGTTAGACATAGCTCGAGCGATGTTCTCAAGATGATATTCGACCTCGGCGCTTTCGAGCTGTCTTTAAGAAGTTGGAATGCTTCATTCTTGATTCGCTTCAATTAAGATTTCGTCATTTTCTTCACATGGAACTTTTCTTGCAAAAGTTTTGCGTGCTCCAATGTAGAACCGTCTACCAATTCTTGACCTTCATCGGGGTAGGGAGTTTGATTGACAAGTGTGGAGAACCATTCAAACTCTTTGGTTTTATCGTCATCTAGCCATGAGACAACTCGGTGAGTCGTCTTCTTCTTCTTTTGGAAGGCCTGATGATGATCTTTGGTTTCTGCACTTGTATGGGTGAGGTGGGTTGTTGTCGGGGCTCAAGGACCTCTTCATCGTCACCACCCGTATACTCAAAGTAATCACCTGTTTTATGAGTCGGGGTGGTAACTTCGGAATCGCCCGAGGTTTATCAGCAGAAGACCGAGGTGGAGGAGACTTTTGTTGAGAAGAAGTTCGTGGTGGAGGAGGTGGCATAGAGGTAGATTTACCGCATCGCTTCGACGCGTTTAGGTGCAGAATCCTTATCCTTATCATCGTCATCTCTTGGTCGTTTGGGTTGATCGGTTGACTCCTTGCATGATGATCTGAGTTGAAAATCAAGTAGATTTTCGAAAAATTTAGCTTCATCCGAAGTAAACGTTCCAGATCGCTTTGACATTTGTATCACAAGTTGAGCGATTAACTCGGATTCAGAGAGATCAGCTTCTTTGGCCATTGTATTTTTAACCAATGCTACGATGTTAGGGGTGAGTTGTCCGGAAAATATTTCTCTAGTCACACCGGGGACAGTGTCAAGAAGAAACTTGTGAGTATGATCTCTTGCCGTCTTTTCCAGTTCCTTTTGGATTTTAGGAGCGATATCCTGAAGGTACTTGTTAGTGTAACCTTCGATCATTTCGTTCAGTTCCTCTTAACGATGACTCTTCATGAACTTCTGAACAAATTCCCTTTCTTTCTCCATCTTGTCATGCTCGTCATACATATCGTATGTGATCAAGAAAGAAATTTAGCTTTTGATGAGCACGCTTTTCTTTCTCGACTTGTTTGACTTTGTGAATTCGTTTTATGAGCTTGAGAAATCCAAGATCGAGGTGGTTTCTTCACAGATTTGGATGATGATTTTGTTGATCTTTTGATGGTGGTGGTGATGAATGAGATGATGAGTCTGATGATGAGGAGACATGAGGAGACTTCATGTCCTTAGGAGTTTCGAGGTTTCTCCTTTGAATATGTTGGACTGTCTAGAAGAAACTTAGTATAATCATCCTCGTCATCCTTAGACTTTTCTTTCGGGTTCTGCTTTTCAAAATCATACTCAATAGTGTCCTCAATAGGCTTTTGTTGTTGCACAAGAGTGGTGGCACCGGATCCCTTATCGGGTTGATTAACCGCATCGAGGATCCGGGGAGGAGTGGGCAGACCACTTGATCCTCTGGGCCACCCATTTGATCTTTAGCAAATTCTTGCCTTTGAAGATGTCTAACTAATGTGAAACTTCTTCCTGTATGATTTATCCAATTGCTCTTCTTCTTCTTTAGAGCTTTCATCATGAGACTCAAGTACATGAGTCTTTCCTTTTCCATGTTCGGCTATTGGACTTGTAGATTTAGGCTGCGGAGGAGGGATACGGTTGCGCATTCGAGAAGGTAATCTCTTCATCCGTGTCGCCTTCGAGCTTTCGTCCACAAGCTTTCTTTGCGGTTCGGGTTTGGGAATTGGGATGGGAGCGGCTTCCTTAGATGGAACAATCCTCTTTGAAGGAGGGTTCCTCTTGGGGAACTTCCTTTGACTCACGGTACTTGGCGTACTTCCTGCACTTCCTCTTTTGGTTCTCCTACAGGAGTTCCGGAAGATTTTTCGTCGAGATGACCAACTTTGCCTTGTCTTTGCTTCCGGATACCTTTTGTATGCGTTTCAAGCTTTCGACATCTTGATTAGAAGGAAATCGGCAGCACCTTGTTTCTTTGTAGACGTTTCCTTGATTCTAACGGATAGAATGGGTTCCGTCAACATGTCGTGATTATTGGGGTCATTGAGCCTCTTGGGAATGTCAGGATGAAGTCCAAGTGCTCTCTCGATCAACAATTTTGTATATCTGATGTAGGGAATCTTTGAGCCAAGTTTGTTGAGAAATGACATCATGTCATCCCAAATCGGAGCTTCGATAGCGATGTGTTTCTTGTTGACCAATGCCGGAATATTTGCAGTTCTATGAGCTTAGGGTGCTCATAGCCGCTTTCCACGACGAAACAGACTTGGTGAAGATCATGTAGAGTGTTCTCCAGGGTTGAGGAATACTCTTAAGCTCTACGTGAGAGTGCTTGGTGATTACTCCTGTAGCCTCGTCATAACCGATATTGATTAAGAATTGGAGAGTGAGCTCTTCAGGAGGTGTGGCATATAGTTTGGTTGGATCGACATCAGGAATTAGGAGAACAGACCTTAAGTCTGCAGGTGTAATGGTGACTTGTTTGTGATTCGAGTCACCGCACAGTTTGTCCTTTGACCCTTTCCATAGTGTTCCGAACTGTTGGATGTAGATCTCGTGAACAGTTGCAGAGTGTGAAAGCATGTTCGTCGATACGGATGAGTCCTCGAATGTCAATAGCAATAAACATGAAGATTGAGCAAGTGAGGGTGCAAAGTCAACACGGAGATTATTCTTTCCTATCTTCATTGGATAGCCATGAGGATAGATATCAGGCAATGGAGAGAACTTGGTGCATCCACATTCATTTGTTCAGCCATGTCGTGATCCGAAATAACATTAGCCAAAAGAACCAACATATCGAAAGACATAATGTTAGTCAACGAAGGTCTTATTGTCTAGTTATTGAATGAACAGTGTCAATGATTGTTACGAGTCCTAAGTCACTTGTATGTTCAATAGTCCAATGATGTCGTGAAATGTTTCGTGAGTTAGTTAACTTTAAGTTTTAAAGTTTATTTTATCACTTATTGTTCACAACATATCAAACGATTTAAGTTTATTAGTGACATTTTAGGATTCGTGATGATATGATTAGTTTATTTACAAGTTTGTACACGTAACAAATCATCATGAAGGTCAATCCAGGGTTAAGCGTAGTATTGGCAAAGATACGCGTAGATAGGAATGATATATGCTTAGGCGTAAACTTACGCGTAGAATCCTAACTTACGCGTAAGAAATGTTACGCGTAGGAAAAGGAGACCTTATGCGTAGAGCTTATGCGTAGGCATATATTAACCTTACGCGTAAGGTTACTCGTAAGAGTTGACCTTATGCGTAGAGGTGTTCGCATATCCTTCACAGGATACGCGTAGTCCATTGTAGAACCTTACGCGTAGAAGTTATGCGTAGGATTATTCTTACGCGTAACATAACTACGCGTAGGGTAATCCTTATGCGTAGATAATCAAATGACCTTGATTCTGAATTCTAAGTGTAGCAATCCTGAAATAAAACATCATATCATCAAAGTTAAACACATATCATTCATTTTATCAACAAAACATGGTATGAATCATTCATGTGCAGTTAAGCGTAGAAAGTCATACGCGTAAGTCAAAACCCTAAGGGTTATGAATTACGCGTAAGTTTTCTAACCATAGGATTTGCACCAAACTTGTTACGGTAGTTCAAGAGAGTTGTATGAGCTTATATACCAAGTATTAACATCTAACTCATGGTGAATCAAAAATTCCCAAACTTATGAACCTTAAACCCTAATTTCAAAATCTGAATTAATCAAGTTTCGGGTAGTTATAGAGCAAGGATATGATTAATTCAACATCATATGAACATAACCCAACAATATTTAGACCAAAAACACTTCACATTTGGAAGAACCCAAATCCACGCATAAACCCTAAGTTTCAAAATCAATCAATTCATGTTTCTGGGTAAGATTTGAGGATAAAGATATTATCATTGATGCTAAAAACACGTTTTGAAACAATCTTTTTAACCACAATCACACA
The DNA here is from genome assembly GCA_910596185.1 of Chrysanthemum makinoi. Classification (NCBI taxonomy): domain Eukaryota; kingdom Viridiplantae; phylum Streptophyta; class Magnoliopsida; order Asterales; family Asteraceae; genus Chrysanthemum; species Chrysanthemum makinoi. The sequence goes on along the minus strand of OU343218.1, from coordinate 84,308,131 downwards.
ATCTTGATTATGTGTTCATACGCTTATGCATAGAACACAAAACCAAGATTATACATCTTTTTGACCGTTGGATTCACGTAAAAATCAAAACCAGTGTTTGAAAACATGTTAAGATTATGAAACAACTTACAAGATGATGATCCAAAACACAGATTTGAAGATTGATTCTTATGCGTAGGATATGTTTGGTTGATAGTAATAAATGAGAAGAGTTAAGTTAGGTGGAGGTTTTGTTTAAAATAGCTTTAAGTTTTTGACAGTTTTGGTCCCTCCACCTTTTCCATTTTCATCCAAAGCCTTTTAACTTCCATTTTTGGTTACCAAATGAAGATTTTTGAAAAACTTGGCGACACTCCCCTCGACTTGAGAAAATAATGAAAGGTTATTAATTAAAGTCCGAGGAGTGTCAATTTGAACCAGTGAAATGTACCACCATTTGTAAAAAATCAACCGAGATGTGATAACATGCAAGTACACAGGTGATTTGAAGCAGTTGTAAGTTTATTTTCTCCCCCTCAACACTTGATCAGAAAAATACTGAATTTTGAAAGATTAAAGTGTTGACGGAAGAAATGTACTTGCAATGTTGAAAGAAAAGTAGATTAGAAGAATATTTTTGTTGTTTTTATCAGGTTTTATAATTTTGTATTTTGTTTTTGAAAAGTATTTACAAAAGATGTTTTGGTGTTTGAGGTTTTAAGATGCTTTTAGGAGGTCATCTAATTCCTCTTGAGTCAAACACCTCATACCAATCCGGTGGACCAACTCATTAAACCTAGCGGGAGGCAAGGCTTTGGTGAGAAGATCGCCAATTGGTATTCAAGTACCCACAAAATATAATTCAACAGGTACTGCTCCACGTGATCCTTGATGAAATGATATCGTAGATCGATGTGCTTTGATTTCGAGTGTTGAACTGAGTTGCACGAGATTGCAATGGCACTCCGATTGTCGCAATACATCGGGATTCTCTCAAATACGTAACCATAGTCTTTGAGTTGTGTTCTCATCCATATGACTTGAGCACAACATGCGGACATGGCTACATATTCGCTTCGGTTGATGACGATGTACAATCCTCGCTTCTTCGATTGCCATGACACCAGTTTATCACCAAGAAATTGTAAAGCTCCCGAAGTGCTTTTCCGTGAGTCTAAGCATCCTGCGTGGTCGATCCTGAAAAGCGATTAGTTCTAAACCCGAATCCTTCGGATACCAGATCCCCAAGTTAATGGTTCCCTTTATGTATCGGAGGATTCTTTTAGCCTCGGAGAGGTGGGTTTCAGTTGGTCGCGACTAATAACGGGAGCATAGATAAACGGCAAAGACAATATCAGTCCGCTAGTCGTTAGATACATGAGAGATCCAATAATATTACGGTATTTTGTAGGGTCCACCAATTTCCCATGTAAATCAGCGCCTAACTTCTTGGTATGAGCCATTGGTGTGGCATAGGTGTCCTGAGTTTTCATTCCAAATTTGCTTAAAAATTCAAGGGCATATTTGGACCGACTCAAGAAAATACCACGGGGTGATTGATGAACTTGCAGTCCGAGAAAGAATGTAAGTTCACCCATCATGGACATTTCAAAATTTTTCTTCATTAGTTTTGCAAAAGCGATTGAAAACTTTTTATGTGTAGACCCAAAATGATGTCATCCACGTAAATTTGAACAATTAAGATATGTTCCCCGTGATATTGTATAAAAAGAGTTGGGTCAACCGAACCTTTGGTGAAATTATTAGCAATGAGGAAAGATGATAGCTTATCGTACCATGCCCGAGGAGCTTGTTTGAGACCATACAGAGCTTTGTTCAGTTTGTAGACATGATTCGAAACTCGGATCAACGAATCCATCTTGTTGGCTAACATAAACCGTTTCTTTAAGTTGTCCATTGAGAAACGCAGTTTTGACATCCATCCGATAGACCGTTATATTCATATGAGCTGCGAATGCTAGAAATATCCGAACGGCCTCAAGACGAGCAACCGGAGCAAAAGATTCTTCAAAGTCTAATCCCTCTTCGTGACGATAACCCTTAGCCACCGACGCGTGACTTGTTTCGGATGACGTTCCCTTCAAAGATCCAATTTGTTTTTCCAAATCCATTTGAGACCAATGACGAGACTCCTGTTGGTCTTTCAACCAGTTCCCATACTTCAAGGCGTTTGAATTGGTTGAGTTCTTCTTGCATGGATTCAATCCGGTTGTCTTTTGTCATTGCGTCTTTGATGTTTTAGGTTCGATTGGCAGGCTGAGTGCATAAATGCAATGTTCACCGTCGAGTGAAGACGCTTGTCTCAGTAACGACCGGTTGATTCGGGTTGCCAATAATGTTTTCCAGAGGATGGTCTTTCGTCCATCTATGTGTGGAGGGTTGATGTTGGTATACATTGTGCGGATTCTGAGGATTCAAATGGTTTGTGGAAGATTCCGCGACATCCGTGCGCAGCCTCATTAGCAAACGGGTTGAAGAACGCATTTGGATCAAAATCTGCAGGTGGGGGTACTTCATTGTAATATCATCACCGGTTCATCATTGTTGGAAGCGGTATGTTCAACTGTTGTGTTGGAGTCAACTGGTGTAGGTGCTTCTTCAACAGGAGTTGTTGTAGCAGGTGTATCAGGTATAGGAATATTATCGGGTTGTGCAGCAAATGGGATACACCGAGCACGCTTCATCAATATCGTCACGAGCAGGAGCAAATAACCTTTCCATTTGTTGACGAGTAAGTCGAGGGCTTTCTTCGGCTGATGATGGGGTTTGAGGGAAGTTTAAGCGGTTGTGACCGGGTTCTAAGTCAGTTATACTCGTAAGCCATTTCAGTAAGTTCATCGAAATGAGCATGAATCGTTTCCATCACCTGCTTTGTACGACGATTCCAGGATTCGAAACCTTTGGAATTATCACGATCCGATAAAGACTCCAATGTCACCTTTGGCTTTGAGCTTTCCAAAGTCATCACGATCATTATTCGGATAGCAAAGAGATCCAAATACATGAAAGTGTTTTAGATTCGGTTTTCAGTTATGGACAAGCTCGAAAGGTGTTTTGTTGTGGCGTTTGGTGATCATAGAACGGTTTTGAGTATAGCATGCAGATAGATACAGCTTCTACCGATAAGTAATCTGGAAGTTTAGCATTGATTAACATTGTTCTTGCAGCTTCCACTAACGCTCGGTTTCGTCTTTCAACAACTCCGTTTTGTTCAGTGTGCGTGCAATAGATGTTTGATGCTGAATTCCCACTTTCTCATAGAATTCACGAAGGGTTTTGTTAACAAATTCAGCCTTTGTCTGTTCGATGATTCCGACGGTGTTGCGGAGTGAACCGTATTTTTGTGAGAAAAGTGATGATCATTTGTGGAGCTTGGTCTTTGCTACGAAGAAAGTAGACCCAAGTCCATCGAGAGTAGTCATCAACAATTACTAAGATGTAGCGTTTGCCATTTATCGTTTGCACGCGCATCGGGCCACACAAATCCATGTGAAGAAGATGAAGCACATGCTTTGAGAGTCGTGTTCCACCTTTGAAGGAAAATGAGCACGAGTGCTTTTCCCTTGTTCACAAGCCGAGCAAAGGTGATCTTTTGAATACCGGAATCGTGGGAGTCCTTCAACTAGTTTGTGTCGAGCAAGGTTGGTGATGGTTTGAAAGTTTAGATGTGAGAGACGACGGTGCCATAGCCGGGATTTTGTTGATGTTGCCTTAGAAAGTAAGCAAATGGGAGAGGAAGCAACCATGTCTTGCATAGAGATAGTGTAGAGACTAGAATTACGCGAGCCGGACATAAGGTCATTTCCTTGTAGATCACGAATGAAACAAGTTTTCTCCCGAAAAGCAACCTCCAAATCTCCATCACAAAATTGACCTACTGAAAGCAGATTGTGACCGAGGCCTTCCACATAGTAAACCCTGCTAATTTCGATGTTCCCATTGACATAATCTCCGTAGCCCATGATAGCTGCGAAGTGATCATTCGAAAAGGCCAATGAACTTTGCAATAAAGTTTGATAACAGCTTAAGATTTCCTGTCATGTGTCGGGAACATCCGCTATCAACAATCCAGAGAATGATCTATCACCGCATTACACATGACGGATGGAATAGAAGTAGATGTGGAACCCGAAATGTTAGAGGGTTCCATAGCAGTTAGTGTAGATATACACACATCAATAGCTTTAGGTATCCACTTAAATCCTAGTGTGTTATATATCCATTTCGGCCATCTATAACTACTCTTTGCTTTAGTCTTAGTGAATTCACTAGGTGGTACTACATTCAGGAGGTGAAACCGGAGCTACAGGGACAGAATGCGTTCTTAGAATCTAAAGAGGGCGGTCTACCAAGCATAGACTTAGAAAGATTAGTTGGCCTAGAGGTATTCCGGTTCTTAGGATTCCTTAAACGAGAGATTATAGCTTTAGCAACACATTTATCATGGCAATCGGAATTCATACTTTTACCACAAATAACACAAGGTGCATCGATGAATATCAAAAGTACTTAAAGGTTTAGCATTCGTTACATCACTATTTCTATTACATTTGCCGGACGCAATATCTATAGTGGAGGCAACGTGTGTCTTATTCAGAGTCCTAGGGTGTTCTTCTACTTTAGCATTCTTGATTGATCTTTTCTTAGGTCGCAACTTCCTATTCTTGATTGAGTGCTCTTAGGTCGTGAAGTGCGGACGTTTGGAAAAGGCTCAACTATTCTGTTTCAGTAGAAGGAAGCACGTCAGCTACTTGTGATTTGGCAGTAGAGATTCTAGGTGCATGAGTACTAAGTGTTACGGGGCTAATCTCTTAATGATTGTTGGTGGAAGTTGTTCATACTTTCCTAACATTCCTCTTAACTTAATGATAGTGTGAATCGATCTTGATTTTCGACCGAACATTTCCAGAAAAATGCATAACTTCTTTAGTGTGTGCAAGATAATGATCAAGTTCATTTGATGCTTCATCACGAGTCTTTTGAGTAAATCAAATATGACACCATATTCCTTTTAACTTTTACAAGTTCTTGTTCATATTTTGAGATTTGACACTTGAAAGACACGCTTTTGATCATCCATTGCTCAATTTTAGAATCGAAGGTTTTGCACGAATCGGTTGATTTTGTGTTGGAAAGCAAGTTGTTGATCGTGAATATCTTTTTGACACCAATTAAGACGACGTATTGCATTTGAAAGTTCGTTTGACAATCGTTTGTTTTCAACTGTTAAGGACTCGACCAAGCACATTATCGTGTTCTCAACATTTACCACGAAACAACGATATCGCAGAGATATTATCAAATGCATATGACAACGAATTCAATAACACAACATTTTGAACATCCGCATAGATAACATCTTCCAAGAGTCGATCAACATCTTTTCTTAACATTTTCTTTTTACGTTTAGTGTTTGAAATAGATGTTTCGCTTTTCAAAACGTTTTCATGACCCAAGTTCCTTATGAAAATCCTTTTCCAGTGCAATTGCACAACTTTACAAGTTTTTAACATTAGGTAAAAGATTTTTCTGAAAAATGTCTCTTTGTTCTCGCCCCAGAGGCGATTGAAAATGTTCAACTTTGATTTCAGATCGATATTCTATCTCATGTTGTAAAATTTTGAGGTCAACCATGAAAATGTCAAAATATCGAAGAATTTTTCGATTTTCATGTTGTGAGTTTACTTCACTAATGGAAGGTAAAGGACCATAAGTTTGTGCAAAGTCTGTTTTGGGATTAACAATAGAAGACTCGTGTTTTTGATGATAACTCTTGGTGTGTTGGAAGAATCCGTTGGTGTGACGAAAGTGACAGGTTTAGAATAATTAAAAGGTTTGTTGTAAACAACAGTTTTTAATTTTGATCGACTCGTCTTCTGCATCTAATTCCTCTTGACGATGATATTCAACAACATTCATAATATAATTATCAATTTTATATTGTGCTTTGGAAACTTGATTTGGTTTGAATGATTTTATTGAAAGCTTAGGTTTGTAATCAGCAAGATTCGGTCCATATCCATTTGGATTTGGTTTTAAAGTAAACTTTTCAATGGTTGTGACCGACTCGCCATGTTTGTAAACAACAGTTTTAAACTCTTTAAGTTTGTTTTGCAAGCCGATGATTTCTTCAAGATGATCATCTATTCGTTTCGTTGAATGCTTTTTGTATGCAGAGAACTGTTTTTGACAATTTAACAACTCAGCCTTAGCTTTTGATTTTCCAAGGTGAGAGCGTTAATTTGCTTTTTATGTTCATGTTTCAGTTGTTCTATTTCGAACAACAAAGCATTCTTCGAAGCGGCTAGATCACGCATCTGTCGTTCTAAATATTTTTCGTTTTGATAAGATTTGGCAAAGGCGGCTTCAAAACCGTTTTCACGTTTTTCTTGAGTTTTGAAAAAGTTGAGTTGCTTTTGTAAACATTCAAAATCCTTTGTTAACAGTGCATTTTTACTTTTCAAGTCCTTGTTTAATGCATAACATTCCTCCATTTTGATTTTATGATCTTGAAGTAACTGAGCAAAATCCGAATGAGGCAGCAGATCATCTTGTTCAACGTGAGTCTCAACATGATCATTCTTTAGATCCTCAAGTATACCACGAGTCAATTTGATTATCAAGGGAAACCATAAGGTCATCTTGATCGTCAAATATAACTACGGGTTAACTTGAAAATCCTCGAAAAAGATGTAAAGACTCATTTTGAACATTCGATCCGCGGATCAGATGTTGGCGGAGATATGAGATCGAGATATGAATATGGTTTGTTCGGGTACACGAGACAAGCCATCGATGTCATACACTGGGCCTGTGTCACTCATGTGTAACTCATGCATATTAGCCATCAACATAACAAATTGCATTGGCCTGCAAGTCCTCCATATCATCATCCGAGTCGAAGGCATTTGCCATAAAGCTCGTTCTTTGTCGTGAGAGTTCCACCATCTTCATCCTTAAGAGCCAAAAGAAGAGCCTCTTTGAAATAAGCACTGCCCTAGTCCTTGGCTTTGGGCATGCATTAGCCAGGTGTCCCTTCTCATTGCAGGTTGTAGCATCGAAGACCATTCAACCCATTTTGAGCATTTTCCTGTTCCACCACTTGAGCTCTGTTGTTATTCCTACCCACAGCATTAAACCCTTGACCACCGCCCATCCGACGACCATAATCACGATTCTGAACTTCAACACGTCCATTGTTCACAATAGCTTGAGTCCGTGTGTTAGATGAGGAACGAATACGATTGTTGGATTTGTTGGTATAACGGCTAAAAGCATTAGCAATCATCACAAATCCTTGTTGCAATGCTTTGAACGGATCGGTTTCCTCATTAGCTTCAGCGACATATGCTTGAGCAATGTTGTTGTATGGAACCAATTGATTTTGTTGAGGTTGTTGTTGTGAAGGTGTGTTTGAAGCATTTGGTTGAGTTGCTGGTTGAGGAGAATAACTTTTTTGAGCATATAAGGCAAGTTGTTGTTGATTTTCCGGATGTGTTGGTGGAGCAATTTGAGCACGGAGAATCCTTTCCCGATCAACTTCCTTTTCATGAGGTTTCAAGTAATCGTACAACAATCCGTAGGTAGAATGATGCATGTTCTTCGCTTGACGGAGAAAAATGACATACTTCTCCCATTCAGGACCAAGACTACTTAGGAACTTAGTATTCACTGCAATTCTTGGCATGATGATGTTGTGTTTATCCAAATCATTGATGATGTCTGAAAATCGGTGATGATAAGACTCTAGTGTCTCTCGTGTTCAATCATGAAGTGTTCATAAGCCAAGTAAATTTTGGATTCCAAATCCTCCCGATTGAGTACAGATCCTTCCATAAGAAGACGAATATGATCCCACATTTTTGTGCAGTCTTTTGAGCATCAACACTACGAAGAATTGGGTTTGGTAATCCTAAGAGGATGTATTCCATTGCAAGTTCATCAGCTTCATAGTGTAGAAGTTCTTGGGATTTAAATCTGCAATAATAGCAATGTTGGTTTGTTCATCTCTTGGTGGAATGGCATTTGGATCTCCGGGTACAATGATAGTAGGCATCTCAAATGGACCTTCTAAGATAACCTTCTTTAAGAACTTTCCATGTGGCTTCTTAGATCACAAAACCTAAAGAACCTTATCACCCATTGATCATAGTTTCCTGGAGTGAGCATTGGAGGTCTATCAAGTGATCCAGCCTCATGAATTGATTGTTGGTTGCTTAAAGCTTCACACATCTTTGCAAACCAAGTGGGTTCCTTCATAGTGTTCCTTGATGGATGTTGATTGAATTCATTTGTGTACGGTTGAACTTGAGGACTTGGTGGTGGTTGAACCATTTGAGGTTGTGGATTTGCAGCAAGTTGTGGAGTATGTTGTTGATTAAATTGTTGTTGATAAATTGCTTGTTGTTGATTCCATTGCTGATGTTGTGGACTTAGTTGTTGTTGTCGTTGAGGATAAGTGTAAGGGAAATAGTTAGAGTATGGTGGTTGTGACATGTTGATAAACTTGTGTGGTAAAAATGGATCTTTGTAGTCGAATGAACCTTTGTTGATGAAGTGTCCTTAGGCGTAGAAAAGACAAGAACCAAGTAGCACTTATGCGTAAAAACACCAAAAGTTACGCGTAACAATGAGGAGTTACGCGTAGGTTTTAGCTTACGCGTAAGCAGGAAAAAATCTAAAGTTATGCGTAGACAACAAAGTTAGGCGTAGAAACTTAGGCGTAGGATTAGCTTATGCGTAAGACAAGGCTTAGGCGTAAGAAAATCTTAGGCGTAGGATTTCTACGCGTAAGCTTATGCGTAATTTTAGGGTTTTTGCCCAAATGATCTTTTACACTTCACAAAGGCAAAAGATATCCAATGCCGACGTATTTTCAGACTTATCCAAGTAAGAAAACACGGAATAAACCAGAAAATGAAGATCAAACCAGGAACAAAGTTACGCGTAGAACTACTCGTTTAGGGTTTTGATACGCGTAATCCTACTCGTAAGAATGATTTTGTCCAAAGATGTTTCTAAACCAGTTTTTGTGTGATGAAATAGCTTCAATAACACCAAAATAACACAAAAGTGTGAAACTTGATGATCCAAAGCACTTAAAACGATTACGCGTAGGATAACACTTGCAACAAAAACAAGCTTAAAAACGAGGAAAAACACGTAAAGTTCCAAACTTTTTGCCAAAAACCAATAGTTTAACACCTAATAACGTTGAAAGTACAAGAATCTTGGATTCAAAAGTGTAAAAAATCAGTTTTTAAGCGAACCAAAGATTGTGTTATCTTTACGCGTAAGACCCAAAACCAAAACTTCGAAAAAACAAAGTGTACACCCAACTATTTGGCGATTGATACCACTGTTAGGTCACTAGTTTTACAACACAAGCTTATAGAGAAAGAAGATGAGGCGATTGAACAAGTAAATCACACACTCACACACGTATAGTAAGACCGGTTATGCAAAGAGTATGAATGAGAGAAAAACTTGAACAACCAACCTTCAAATGAAGGTTTACAAGAGGTATTTATAGGAGGGAAGCTAGGGCAACACTCCTAGTTCCCTTCCTATCCTTATTGGGCTTGGGTCAAGCTTATGGGCCTTCTACATAAGCTTGACCTTAAACAAACATAAAGGCCATAATAAGGCTACCTATTACATATGAAATATAAATACTTGAAATACTGTTTAGGAGTGATTCCAACAATAATGTTCTTATTATTCCGCTTCGTATTGCATATGTTATTGTTAACCCTAGAGGCTCAAAACGATCTCATGGAGTCTATCAAACTCCACAAGTGGTATCAGAGCTTGTGATCTAGAAACTGTAACCAAGAAGAAGTTCTGTTAAGCTTTATTCTAATAAGTAAAGATGTCTGACGAAACTCACATGGTAACTGCTTCAAAGGTACCCATGCTCAAGCATGGTGAGTATCAAATCTGGAGAATGCGAATGAGGCAATACATTCGTATGATTGATTATGCTCTCTGGGATGTCGTTGAAAAGGGAGATACTCTTCCTAAGAAGGATGAGGATGGTCAAGAGATAGCTATTGTAAGTGAAATTGATAAAGCAAAAAGGAAGATGGAGATCAAAGCTCACAGTATTCTCTCCATGGGAATACCCAATGACTATGCTTTGGACTTTGAACAATATGAGTCTGCTAAAGATTTATTGGATGCTCTTGAAACAAGGTTTGCTGGTAATGAAGCTACTAAGAAGTCAAGGATGAATATGCTCAAGCATCAATTTGAAACCTTCACTGCTCTTAGTGGAGAAAAGATTGATGGCACATACAATAGACTTCAAAAACTTATCACCAACTGAAGTCAGGGATTATAAGGTTCTTCACGAAGATATTAATTTGAAGTTCATTAGGAGTTTATCATCTGAATGGGCTATTCATACAATTGTGTGGAGAAATAAGGTGGACATTGATAAGATGACTCTGGACAATCTCTTCAACAACTTGAAGGTTTATGAGTCTGAGAATAACTTTGCTAATGCATCTTCTCGCTAATCAAAACATTGCTTTTGTATCCACTAATCACAAGAGCCCACAAGATGTATCCATTGCTGCCTATGGTATAACCACGGCTATTGCAAACAATACCACTGTTAGTGATAATGTCAGTGATGGTGCAATTTGTGCTTTTCTGGCCGATTTAACTACCAAGTGTTACTGTTGAATCAAGATCTAGATGAAATTGATCCTGATGATCTTGAAGAGATTAATCTTCAATGGTAAATGGCAATGTTGACTCTCCAAGCAAGGAAGTTTCTGAGGAGGACTGGAAGACAAGTTAAGTATGATGGTCAAAGGAGAGCTGGGTTCGACAAAAGCAAGATGGAGTGCTTTAATTGCAAGAAGAAAGGGCACTTTGCTAGGGAATGTCGAGCTCCTAAGAGGATTGAAGGTGTTAAGAAGATCACTGAAGAGTCTGCTCCTTCTTCAGCATTGGTGGCTCAAGATGGTCTTGGTGATTATGACTGGAGTGATGAAATTGAAGAAGGACCCAATGCAGCTTTTCTTGCTAGTGAAGCTTCAAAAGAGCATAACTTTGCTCTTATGGCTTATGCTTCATCTTCTGGTTCAAATTCTGAGGTATCTAATGAGTCTACTTGTTCTTTTAAATCATGTCATGATAACTTAGAATCTCAAAAAGCTATCACTGAGAGTATGAGGAAAGAAGTAGAAAGACTGACTATGGATAACTTAAGTTATAGAGTTGGTCTAGAGAGTGTGGAAGAGAAGCTTAAATACTGTATTAAATGTGAGTTTGAGTATGTAGATAAGATCAATATATTAGGTGGTGAAATTGATCTTAAGAATAGAGAGATTAAAATACCTAAAGAGAAACTTGAACTGGCAGAGAGTGTAAAACAAAAGGCCCTAGAAGAAAAAGAAAAACATATTGTTAGGGTAGCTAAAACACAATTTGCTTCTGATATGGTTCATAAATCTATAGAGAGTCATCTAATGAAAAAGGGTTCTGGGATAGGATACAATAATATGCCACCACCCACTCTTATGCAACATGCACCACCTGCTAAAGAACTGTCATTTAGTAGTGAATTCAGTTTTAACAAACCTGTAGAAGGAATAAGTAAGACTGAAACACCTAAGATAAGTTCTGATAAGTCATCTGATGCTCCCATAATTGAAGATTGGGAATCAAATTCTGAGGAAGATAGTACTGAATCAACTAAGTCTGAAGAGATAGAAAAAGTTAAGAAAGTTGATTCTCAGCAAGTCAACCTTGTACCTAGATTTGGAGCTCAAATAACTAAGAGAGTAGAATACAAGGAAGTTCCTAGGGAACAAATGAAAAGATATATACCTAGGGGCAATCAGAGAAACTTTAATGGCCTAATATCTAATCGGTTAGGTAATGAGTTTCAATGTGTCAAGAAAGCTTGTTATAACTGTGGTAGTTTTGAGCACTTACAGAGAAATTGTTATAAAAACAGACCACAAGTGTGGAATCATTGGAGGAGGGTAAATCACCAAAACTTTTCAAAGAAAACAAACCCTCATCCTAACAGAAACATGATTCCTAGAGCAGTGTTAATGAGGAATGGGAATACAAAATCAATTGTCACTGCTTCTCCCAAATGGGTTCCAACCACTGCTAAGCAAAGTGTAAACACGGCTAAGCAAAATCAAACCATTGATAAGCCAAAAATCACCACAGATAACAAAGAAGTTTTAAAAATTCCTAAGGTGATAACTGATACAGTGGTTGGAAATCATTTTTATGCTGTTAAGGCCTCAACTAGTTGGCAATGGAAACCTAAGACCAAGGTTTTACATCATGTCAACTGTGCATCAATGGATACAGTGGTTGGAAATCATTTTTATGTTGTTAAGGCCTCAGCTAGTTGGCAATGGAAACCTAAGACCAAGGTTTTACATCATGTCAACTGTGCATCAATGGACCTAAACAAATTTGATTATATTGATGACAGACCAAGTCGTATTGACTTGGGTCAACAAAAGGAACTAACTTGTTTAATTTCATGTGCAGGGCAATCTACAAGATGAGCTAAAAGACAAAGGAGTTTTGATAGTGGTTGCTCTGGGCACATGACTAGGGATGGGAGCAACCTGGAAGATTTTGAAGCTTTTGATGGAGGATATGTGGCATTTGGCAATGATCCAAAGGGAGGAAAGATACTTGGAAGAGGCACAATCAGAACAGGGAATTTGGACTTTGAAAAAGTCTACTTGGTACAGGGACTTAAGTACAATTTATTCAGTGTTTCTCAAATGTGTGATAAGAAAAACTAGGTACTTTTTGGTGAAACTGAGTGTGTGGTGTTGTCTCCTGAGTTTAAGATGCCTGATGAGAAGTTTATACAACTTAGGGTACCTAGGAAGGAAAATATATATTGTTTTGATCTTAAAGATGTAATTCCTAATAGGTCCTTAACTTTTTTGTTTGCTAAAGCATCTGTGGATGAGTCTAAGTTATGGAATAGAAGATTAGGTCACCTCAATTACAAAACAATCAATAAACTGGTAAAAGGCAACTTAGTCAGAGGGTTACCTTCTAAGGTTTTTGAGTGTAAGGAACTGTGTGTGGCCTGTCAAAAAGGAAAACAACATAGAGCTTCTTGTAAGACCAAAACTGTCAACACCATTACACAAACCATCGTTTATGCTTCATATAGACTTATTTGGACCTACCTTTGTCAAGAGTTTGAACCATAAGCAGTATTGCCTAGTTATCACCGATGATTATAGTAGATTTTCTTGGGTTTACTTTTTGGTTGCTAAGAGTGAAACTAGTGAAGTTCTCAAGAGTTTCATTACTAAGATAGAAAATCTAGTAAATCATAAAGTTAAGAAAATCAGATGTGATAATGGAACTGAGTTTAAGAATGCTGTGATGAATCAGGTTTGTGTAGATAAAGGTATAGAAAGACAGTTTAGTGTTGCTAGAACACCACAACAAAATGGTGTAGTGAAAGGAGAAATAGAACACTAATTGAGGCTGCTAAGACTATGTTGTCAGAGTCTAAGTTACCAACTACCTTTTGGGCTGAAGCTGTAGGCACCGCATGTTATGTGCAGAATAGAAGTAAGGTAGTGAAGCCTCATAACAAGACCCCTTATGAGCTGTTACATGATAGGAAGCCAATGATTGCATTCCTAAAACCTTTTGGGTGTCCTGTTACTATCTTGAATACCATCGACTACCTAGGCAAGTTTCAAGAAAAAGCATATGATGGATACTTTTTAGGCTACTCTTCAAATAGTAAAGCCTTTAGAGTATACAATAGGAGGACTAAAATTGTTGAAGAGAACTTACATGTTCAATTTAGTGAAAAGACTCCTTGTGTTGAGACCAAAGGACCAGACTGTATGTTTAACATTGATATGCTAACAAAATCTATGAATTATGAGCCTATCATTGCAGGAACTTCCACTAATGTTGATGCAGGTACACAAAAGGATTCTGATGCAGATGCACTTTCTAAGGAAGATGATTCTCCTAAAGAGTTCTATTTGTTTGAAAAGTGGAAAGCTAGTTCTGTCTCACCCATCATTGATAAGCAAGGTCCCACTGATGATGATGTCTTGAATACTGGAGGCAATGATGATCATCATCAAGATAAGGATGAGTTATTGAAAGATAATTCAGTGTTGGTAGAAGAAATTGAAAAGAAGAAAAAGCATGCTGAAAGCACTGCTAAGTCAAATGTAAGAACGGATAGAGATAATGCAAGCACGGCTAAGCCAACAACTTCTACCACTGTTATCACAAGTGAAATCCCTGCTGTAAGTACTGATAGTAGTACTTTCTTTGGACCACATGCAAAGCCATTACATGGTGAAGAGGAGTATCCACATGATCCTGATATGCCTGCTTTGATTGAAATTGATACTCCTACTGATGATGAAGACATGGATGATTTATTCAATGCTGATTTAACTAATTTGGAACATGTCATTCATGAAAGTCCTGTTACCTCAACAAGGATACACAAGATTCATCCCAAGGAACAAATACTTGGAAAATTGAATACTCCAGTTCAAACAAGAAGCAAGGTTAAGAACACTAAACCCTTTCCTGAACATGGGTTAGATCACTTCACAAAAGAAACAGTCATAAAGATCTGCAAAATTGCCTGTTTGCTTGTTTTCTGTCTCAAAAGGAACCCAAGAGAGTTGAAGAAGCATTATCTGAAGAAGGATGGGTAGAATCAATGCAAGAGGAGCTTCTTCGGTTCAAACTTCAAGAGGTTTGGACATTGGTAGAACTTCCAAATGGTAAGAGGGCAATTGGGACAAAATGGGTGTTTAGAAACAAAAGGGATGAAAGAGGTATTGTTGTAAGGAACAAGTCAAGGTTGGTTGCTCAAGGATACACACAAAATGAAGGCTTGGATTATGATGAAGTGTTTGCTCCAGTTGCAAGAATTGAGGCTATTAGATTGTTTTTAGCTTATGCTTCATTCAAAAATTTTGTTGTGTATCAAATGGATGTTAAAAGTGCATTTTTGTATGGCATAATTGATGAGGAGGTTTATGTTTTTCAACCTCCTGGTTTTGAAGATCTGATCATCGACAAGGTCTACAGGTTGAGGAAGGCTATGTATGGTTTGCATCAAGCTCCTAGGGCATGGTATGAGTGCTTGTCCACTTATTTGATGGACAATGGGTTTGGAAGAGGACTGATTGATAAAACTTTGTTCATAAGGAAGCACAAAGATGATATTTTATTGGTTCAGGTTTATGTAGATGACATCATATTTGGCTCAACCAATAAAGAGCTATGCAAAGATTTTGAGAAGCTTATGCATGATAAGTTTCAGATGAGTTCTATGGGAGAACTCACTTTCTTTTTGGGGCTACAGGTTCAACAAAGGACTGATGGTATCTTCATTAGTCAAGATAAGTATGTAGCAGATGTTTTGAAGAAGTTTGGGTTTCAGGATGTGAAGAGTGCTAGTACACCAATGGAGACTCGAAAACCATTACTACTGATGATGGAAGTACCAAAGTTGATCGAAGTTGTACAGTCCATGATTGGATCTTTGATGTATCTCACGCATCTAGGCCAAATATTATGTTCTCAGAGATGCGTGTGTGCAAGATTTCAAGTCACACCTAATTCATCACACATGAATGCTGTTAAGAGAATCTTTAGGTATCTTAAGGGTCATCCTAAATTGGGCCTTTGGTACTCAAAGGATTCTCCTTTTGATTTGGTGGCCTACAGATAGTGACTATGCTGGTACTAGTTTGGATAGGAAGTCTACAACTGGAGGATGTCAGTTTTTGGGAAGCAGACTTATTTCATGGCAATGTAAAAAGCAAACTATTGTGGCAAATTCTACAACCGAAGCTGAATATGTGGCTGCTGCTAGTTGCTGTGGTCAAGTTCTATGGATTCAGAATAAATTGCTGGATTTTGGGTACAATTTTATGCATACTAAGATTCACATTGATAATAACAGTACAATATGCATCATTAAAAATCCTGTTTTACATTCTAGAACTAAACATATTGAGATAAGACATCATTTTATTAGAGATTGTAATGAGAAAAGGTAGATTCAAATGGTAAAAATCCATACTGATTTCAATGTTGCTGATCTTCTCACCAAAGCTTTTAATGTGGGGAGGTTTCAGTACTTTGTTGTTAGTATTGTAATGATTAATCTCTAAATTCTCAAATTGTTTTGTACTAGTTTGTATAAGTATTGGACTGTTATTATGTAATCTTAGTTTTGCTATTTTTGTTTCTAACCACTGATAGTTTGTTTTTAACCACTGATAGTTTGGTTCAAACCACGCTAGTTGTCTGTTTTCCACTAACACTTTTTGCATACAAGAAAAATCATTATAGAAGCTAAAGAAGTACTGAAGTTAATTGTTCATTCATTCAACAAAAGTTTACGACTACACAAATGAAACTTCAAGTGAAAATTAAAAGACTACTTCTATACATGATTTCCTACTACTATCCTTGCTCACATAGTTCCTTCCAAATTGTTCTTTGGATATGCATTTGTCATGTGCATGACCAGTACGACGAAGAAGCTAAGGATCAAAATGGGAAGGATGGATTGATGAAAACGAAGATGATGACGATGACCATAGTAGATGAAGCACAAAGGACATAGTCATATCATACTTGCATCTACTGGTTTCACCAAAAAGCATCATTCCATTTCCTTTTTCCCTTCCCCCTTACAATATGTGAAGAAGCACCACAACCTGGTCTTTGGAAGACCAAGAACCACCTCTCTGTTGTTTGGGAATGGTGGGTTTCTTGCTCGTGGTCTTGTTTGGGGTTGGGATGATGAAGGTTGGGGTTTGAAGTTCTCTTCTTTGAGGAGTCATCGAGTCCTCGATGCCTCACTTGGATCCACCACACTATCATCTTCTGATGATGGAAGAAATGGGGATTTTCTTGGTCTTGTTTCTTGTGGAGGGAGGTAAAACTGCCATGGGTTAGTATCTTCACTTGATGATGATGAGGATGAGGAGGAAGTTAGATCAACAACTTTTGGTTTATTCCAACTAGGGTTCCACATGGTGATTGGAGTTGATTGTGGATTTTGGAGTAATTAGGGTTTTGCTTTTAATTGGTGTGTGCGTTATATGAGTTTTGGGTTCTTTATATAAGCAGAGTAATAGGCTTTGGAAGTAAATGAGGGGCAAGTTAAATGTGGTTGAGGAGTTAATGAGATTCTTGGGTATTGGACTGATATTAATCCAAAAAGTTGACCATATTGACTTACCTGTTCTAACTACGGATCGGTCATTTGGATCCCCTGATGGCTTTTTCTAACCACTGATAACCATAACCTTCTTCTCTGTGTTTGTTTTGTGTTTTATCTTGCGGTGTGAAGGATTTGTGTACATAGGAGTGATGTGTTAGTGCTTGTGTTTGTTTAAAAAAATTGTGTCATCCTTCATATTTTTGTGAGATCTCCCTTTTTATAACACAGATTTTCTTTCTATAACTCTTGGAAGTTTGGTTGAAGTGCTACTTTCTATCCACGGATGGTTTGAGTCTAAACGCGGATAGTCGTTGCAACCGCGATAGCATTTCGTTAGGGTTGGATACTACAACACTTGGTAACTTTTGCATAAGTATATTATTTCCCCCAAATCACGGATGGATCATTTATTTGATCTTCAAATCACTTCTATTGGCGCTCTCACTAACCCTAATCACTTATCTTTGCATAATTCACAAAACCCACAACATAACCATCATTCATCACAATGGCTGAGAAGTTTTCCACTTCACATAACCTTGTTGCTATTCTCACAAAGAATGATCGATCTGAAGGGTTTCATCAAATGATTGATTTCCTTGTTCACAGTCCTATTCACTATGCCTTAACTGTCACACCAACCATTTTTAGAGCCTACATACATCAGTTCTGGAGGAATGCTAAGCTTGAAAAGGTTGATGGAGTAGACGTGTTTCGCACTGTTGTAGATGAGAATGATATTTCGTTTTGAGGAGATCATTAGGGATGTTTTAAAGTTTGATGATGCCGATGGTGTTGATAATCTTTCAGATGTTGAGATTGTTGCTGGTTTGGAAAGGTTAGGTTATACCCACAGAGGTGATAAGGTACAGTATTTTAAGAGTTTGTTTTCAAAACAATGGAAGTTTCTTATTCACACCTTATTGATGTGTATGAGTAATAAGACCACAGGATATAATGACTTTCCTTCCAAAATTGCTACTGCTATTATTTGTTTGTCTGATGGAAGAAAGTTCAATTGGTCTAAGATGATCTATGAGGGGCTAGTTCAAAACATTAGGAAAAAGGGTAAATACTATTTGTATCCTAGGTTTGTTCATTTGATTGTGGAAAGTCAAATAGAGGAGCCTGTTGAGCATACTCAGGATTATGAAGTAAATCATATGCTTTCTAAGGTTTTTGCACATATGAGGAATCACCCACAAAATGTAAACATTATAGATGTTCCTTTATTTCCTCATATGCTTACTTTGCCCACTGATCATGAGTTTGATGAGGATTCTACACCAACTGAAACCACTGCTGATGCAACTCTAATCCACGATAGAATACAACAGCGATAGTGTATTACAATCCCACTTCTAGTCAACCTTCCACCACGATACACCTATTGTTTTCACTAGGAGATTGAAGGGCTGAGCTACATCAGCTAGTGCTAGTGGTGTTGCTCATGAGGCTATCACAGGTGGTGAAGGTGACATGATTGGAAGGGCTTCCACTACTGATACATGCTTAGATGCGGATCAGGATAGTGGAAACATACATAAGACCCAACCTTTGGCAACTTCTAATGTGAAGAGTTCCTTGGAACTTACCACAGGTGGAGGAATCCCTAGCCACTTGGCTATAACAGGGTGCATAGATGTTCAGGGCTCGGTCGATGCTATGTTTTCTATATCCAAGGATTCACCTCTGGGCGTTAACACAGCTCGAAGTGATGAGGATCGGTTGGAACCTGAACATGAATTGACGGATTACGAAGTTTGTACATGATGACTTTTCCAATGAACCACCTCTCGGACCAGTTCACACAAGTCAAAGTGGGGAGGATATTCTTGAACGCTTAAATGAATTGACGGCTAAATGTACTAAGATGGAGGAAACGATTTCGGTCTACAGGAGTTGGCTGTGTTTCAAGGTAAGGATATTAGGAGATTGAAGCACAAGGTTTTGGTTTTGGAGAAGATGAAAAGGCACAGGATTGTCGCTTTAAGGAAGCCTGGAGACAAAGGTGGACTCCTCTCCATTTCTGAATATGGAGGCTATATCCAAACAGGGGAGGAATGAAGGCAAGAATTCAGGGGAGGATGTTAATGTATCTATTGAAGAAGATGTTGATAGTGGAGATCAAACGTTTTTGGTATCTGATAAAGATGGGAATGAGGCAGTTCTTGAAAATGTGAAGAAAGTTGTAGAAGATATAGTATAGAACACAAACACTGATGGTATGTCTGAAACCACGGTTAGTACTCTTCTAACCACTGCTGCAGTATCAGATATGGCAACTATAACCACTACAACTATACCCACTACTATCATATCCACTGCTATTGTAACACCCCGACCCGACAAGGGTAAAGGAATCACAAATAATGGTGTCATATCAAAGCAAACATAAATATCCAAAAGAAGTCTTAGCATAAATGCGGAATAATTCAAGTCAACATGACTTTAATACATAGGTCCCAGCGGAAAATAAACTCCAACAAAATATCTGAAATAACAAAGTCTTAAATAGCATCATAAGTTCAAAGCTAAAATCTCTAAGGTAAGTCCACTCAGCACTCATCCCAAAGCAAAACCAAAAATGCTTAGATACCTGCAAGAAAAGAAATGCGGATGAGCTTCAAAAGCTCAGTGAACAGATATAAAAGCAAAGCAAATACGAAACGATTTCGAATACAAAATATAATAAACGAAAGATAGCAAAATCATAATCATTTTCAGTATAAATCAATTATCGAATAAAGTATATAGTTAACTACCACGAGCCCAAAACAAATATCGGATCATAATCATATTCACGTAAGGCAACATTTGTAGGGAGACCTACGAGTTATGAAGGACGCATGCACGCAGCATCAATCATCGATAACGATAACATATAACGGATAATAGATAACAGATCTAGATGCATCCATACGCCTGACGCATGATATGGTCATATAACATAACTTGAGCTCATAACGATATGAGATAAGGACGTGGCGAACATCACTCTACTGCCTCTAGAGTCATATCGAGGTGCATCACGACACGGACATGGAACCCCCATGACTAGTGAAATCTTTGGCTCGGGTGTCAAACTATCTTAGGTCAAATCGAATGTCAAACCGACACAGATCATACTTCATCATAAGGTTAATCATATTTTCAAAATCAGAGTTTTCATATCATATAAGTCAAAATCGGATGTTTCATAATTCGAAATCGAGTTCGATAAGCAACGACTCAAACAAACAGAATAGGGTTCATAGCAAAGGCTTAGGAAACCCTAATATAAAAGCTAACGAAAAGAAAACGTTATAAGGAACCTTTACTGAAAAGGTCGAATATACGTACCTTATTCCAAAGCAAATGACCACAAAGCAAATCAAAAGCAAAGGATTACTACTTCTTCACAGAACCTATACACATTAACGGTCGTACATGTTATTTATGATTCCATAATTGTCGAAATGATCTTTTAATATTTGGTGTTCATACTTAGTGTATTCAGTGATCTTAATACTTTAGAGATTTATGATTAAATGAGACTTAAGTGTTTTATAACCAATATTGTAGATTAAGGTTCATTATGTCATTTATTAAAGTTTTAGGGTTAAATGTGAAATAGTTTAAAAGTCATAACTCACACATGAAATAACGAATTAATATAATTAGCTTCAAACCCTAATCGACTCTCATTTATGTTCTAGGGTTTTCTAATTCTTTTAATATCACATCAATGTGCATTTACTTTATCTGTTACGTCATTTAATGACTCATTACTCTTTTTTATTTACTCAACACATTCATGTCTTAACCATACGTTACTTATACACATATTATACGTCAACTTTTATACCCATGCACGTTTATGAATTCTTGTGACAACCAAAGTTACTTATTATCCGGATTAGACACATCGACACACACATGCACAATAGTTTAGACTAGATATGACCACGCATACGCTTTACATATCAACAAGCTCACTTGACTTATAAAACACACGCATGATACACGGTTCACACATTACTTAGGGTTTGTCATGCATGGTTCGGTTCACATCTCAATCTAGGGTTTAGGTTTTACATGACCTTTTCTTATTAAACACATGTTCAAAACCCTCACATGGTTCGGCTTGTATTATAGGGTTCGGCCTCCATGTTTTTACGCAAACCTTAACTCTCTACATACTTTACATATTCAAGTTTACATGTTTATACCTTGGCTGAATTACATATACATGGTTCGGTTATATATATATGTGGTTCGGTTCTTTTATCTCGACATACCTATGATCCGATTCAAATATACGTATTACATTACATGTTCTCTTAACATTACAAGGTTCAATTCTTATGGTTTGTCTTTGTTGGTTTCATACGGCTCGACACAAAAGAAAACACAAGCTCGACTAAAACAAACATGATACAATATATATTAACGTATGGTGTAACAAAGGAAGACGAATAGAAAACGTTTATACCTTAGCTCGTTGAAACAAAAGTCTCGACACCAAAGGTTAGGGTTCGGCCGAATGGAACAAGGAAATAAAAGAAGAGGCAAACAAAACTAGGGTTTCAATTTTGTGTAAATGTATTGTATTTATAGGGAAACAAATAGGTTAGTCTTGAGGTGGTGTGGGCTTCGACCTGGGTCTAACCGAACACACAAACCCACGCCCATAGGGCTCTCGGCTTGAGTCCATCCGAACAAAACAAACACGGCCCAAGTTGTTTACGCGAGACGTTAAATCTTTCGTCGTACTATGTCGATCACGTACACATATTAGTTAAGTTTTAATTATTCATAAGTTAACTTTTAACTTCGTTAAATGATTATAAACGTATTTTACGTATTTTATAATTTTCGATTTCAAGGGTATTTTAGTCTTTATTCATGTTTTAGATTTTCTGGTTTTACAACTCTTCCCCTCTAAAAGAAGAATTTTCGTCCTCGAAAATTGAAATGGAACGAAACGAAAACGAAATGAGAACATACCAAACTATTCAAAGAAATGAGGATAACTAGCTCGCATCGACTCCTCGGTTTCCCAAGTAGCCTCACGCTCCGGGTGATTTTTCCAAAGAATCTTAACGAACGGAATGACTTTATTTCTCATGACTCTTTCTTGCCTTTCTAAAATAGCTTCCGGTTCTTCAGATAAAGACATATCGGACTGAATTTGATCAAACGGATAAGAAGCAACGTGTAACGGATGATAGTTGTATCCCCTTAAGAGAGATAAATGGAACACATCATGAACATGCGATAATTGAGGCGGAAGTGCTAACCGATACGAAACTTCTCCTATACGTTCCAGAATTTCAAACGGACCGATGAATCGAGGACTGAGCTTGCCCTTGATTCCAAAACGTTTTACACCTCTAAACGGCGAAACTTTCAAAAATACACGATCTCCAACCCGAAACTCTAAGTCACGACGATGCTTGTCGGCATAACTTTTCTGACGAGACCTAGCCTCCTTCAGCTTTTCTCTAGCAATAGCTACTTTCTCATTACTGATCTCAATCATTTCCGGACCTTCAATTAAGCGTTCACCTACTTCATCCCAACAAGTAGGTGATCTACATTTCCTCCCATAAAGAAGTTCAAACGGTGTGCTTAATGCTAGCATGCCAACTGTTGTTGTATGCAAACTCTACTAAACACAAATATTCATCCCACTGCCCGTCCATTCTAAAGCACAAGCCCTTAGCATGTCCTCTAAGGTCTGAATAGTCCTCTCGTGACCATCCGTTTGAGGATGAAATGTCAGATCTTGAAATTAAGTCGAGTACCCCAAGCTTTTTGCAAACCTTTCCAGAAACGGGAAGTAAAACGTGGATCTCTATCGGACACAATAGATGCCGGAGTAGCATGAAGCCTAACGATCTCTTGCTGAAAAATTTCCGCCAATCTACCAATACCATAATCCTTTCTGATTGGTAAGAAATGAGCAGATTTGGTTAGTCGATCAACAACTACCCAAATCGCATCATGCTTCTTCCGAGTAAGAGTTAGCCCACCACAAAATCCATAGATATTTTATCCCACTTCCATGTTGGAATATCCAATGGCTGTAACAATCCACTAGCCCTTTGGTGTTCAATCTTAACCTGCTGACAAATTATACACTTCGATACAAACGTCGCCACATCTTGCTTCATGCCATTCCACCGTAAGTACTGCTTCAAATTCCTATACATCTTGGTAGAACCAGGATGGATAGTGAAAGGAGAACTATGAGCTTCATAACTTTCGCTGAAGTACCGAATCATTTGGAACACAAAGCCTATCTTCATACCATACAATTCCGTCATTATCAACCTTAAACTCCGTCTGCTTACCTTCTTCAACATTTTGCGCCACGCCCACACTCACCATCATCTTTTTGAGCTTCTTTAATTTGCAGTATAAGGTTCGACTCCACCTTCATACTAGCCCATTATCCATCAAAACCTCGTACGCATAACTCAACATCCAAACGCTCTAAGTCACGAAGAATCCTAGGTTCAATCTCAATACTTGCAAGAATGCCGATTTCGGCTAAGTGCGTCAACAACTACATTAGCCTTACCGGATGGTACTTGAATGTTGGTGTCATCATCCTTAAGAAGTTCTAACCATCTTCTTTGTCTCATGTTAAGTTCTTTCTGAGTGAAAATATACTTAAGACTCTTATGGTCAGTGAAAATATCACACGTCTCTCCATACAAGTAATGTCTCCGATCTTCAACGCAAACACCACTGCAGCTAACTCAAGGTCATGAGTTGGGTAATTCTCCTCATAAGGTTTTAGCGCCTTGAAGCGTAAGCTATCACCTTTCCATGTTGCATCAAAACACAACCCAATCCTTTCTTAGATGCATCACTGTAGAATTTGGAATCCTCCAGAACCAGATGGAAGAGTCAAAATAGGAGCGGACACCAATCTCCGTTTCAACTCTTCAAAACTCTCTTCTCGTTCATCCGTCCATACAAACTTTTCACCTTTTTCTCATCAGGTTGGGTTAGGGGCAGAGCTAAACGAGAGAAACCTTCAACAAAACGTCGGTAGTAACCAGCAAGTCCTAGAAAACTCCTAACCTCGGTCATCGTCGTAGGTCTTGGCCATTTAGTGATAGCCTCAACTTTAGACGGATCCATGGTGATACCATCAGCAGATACAATATGACCAAGGAAAGCGACTTGTTTTAACCAGAACTCACACTTCGAAAATTTGGCGTACAACTTCTTCTTCCTTAGAATCTCCAAAACTATCCGGAGATGTTGTTCATGCTCTTCTTCAGACTTGGAGTAAACCAAAATGTCGTCGATGAAAACGATAACGAACTTGTCGAGGAACTCGTGGAAAACACGATTCATTTGGTCCATAAACACAGCAGGTGCATTTGTCAAACCAAAAGGCATAACGAGGAATTCGTAGTGACCATATCTGGTACGAAACGCGGTCTTAGGAACATCTTGCCCCTCACACGTAGTGATGATAACCGATCTGATCAATCTTCGAAAGAACTTCGCTCCTTGCGTTGATCAAACAAATCATCAATACGCGGCAGGAGGATAACGGTTGAATGGTAATACGGTTGAGTTCACGGTAGTCGATACATAAGCGCATGCTTCCATCCTTCTTCTTCACAAACAAAACAGGTGCACCCCATGGAGAAACACTGGTTCGAATAAATCCATTCTCTATCATCTCTTGCGGTGCTCCTTCAACTCCTTCAGTTCTACAGGGTGCCATACGATACGGAGCCTTCAAATCAGGTTCAGACAGTGAATTAACTCAATGCTAAACTCAACTTCTCTAGCGGGGAAGACCGGA
The DNA here is from genome assembly GCA_910596185.1 of Chrysanthemum makinoi. Classification (NCBI taxonomy): domain Eukaryota; kingdom Viridiplantae; phylum Streptophyta; class Magnoliopsida; order Asterales; family Asteraceae; genus Chrysanthemum; species Chrysanthemum makinoi. The sequence continues at coordinate 84,283,076 of OU343218.1, read as the reverse complement.
GTTCATCGGGAAAAACATCAGTGAATTCACAAACAACAGAAAGATTTTCAATGTTAGGACTCTCTAAAGATGTGTCCTTAACAGATGCCAGAAAACCTTGGCACCCATGAGCAAGCATGGTCCGTGCCTTCATAGCAGAAATGAGCTTAACAGATTTGAGGGATTGAGAACCATAATAAACAAATTCAGGATGTTTTATGTCTCCAAAGATCACAGTTCTAGAATAGCAAATCAATGGAAGCTCTATGATAAGCCAACCAATCCATGCCTATAATGATATCAAAGTCGACCATATCGAGAGGATACTGATTTGCAGGGCGAATACGATCATCAAAACGAAGAGGGCACTTAACGTATTTGTGATCAATGATCATGTGGTTTTCATAGGGCGAGAAATCGATAAGTGATTAGTTAATGGTTTGGGCTTCATATTAAGTTTCTTAGCAAATGTGACGAATATAATGGAGTGTGTAGCACCGGTATCAAATAAAGCGAAGACAGAAAATCACCAATGAAAAGAGTGCCCGTAATGGTACCGAAGTGCGTTCCGCTTGATTTCGGTAGTAGCATAAACCGTCCCAGTAGTAGGTGGCGGCTTGATGTAGTTTCCGGGAATCACCGGGTTCTTCTTAGGGCAATCCTTGATCTTGTGAGTAGTGGAACCACAAGAGAAACATCCACCGGTGGCCTTGAAACACGGTCCCGGATGAGCCTTTCCACAAGTAGTACAGATAGGTGGGGAGGCAAAACTTCACTGCCCTTGCTCGAGAAGATCCCAAGCACGACCACGATATGCTCCTCGAGCTGACTGATCCTTGTTGTAACGCTGGTTATTGTTACCTTGGTTCGACGATCATTTCCATTCTTGCCGAGTAGTTCTCGCTATCCCGACTCCTCGCCTCGGGCCTAGAGTCCACATTCCTTCGACTAACCCGGATCATAACTCCTATCCACTTGACTCCTCGAATCATAACTCCTGCCCGAATTTCCCTTATAATCATTACTTTGAGTCCTACCTTGAATCCGATCACCATCACGGTTACGTTTGTTGGAACCCGAAACCTCATGAAAGATCTCAATGTTACGAAACTGCGTCATTGCAGGCTGACACATCCTCATACTCGATATTAAGCAGTCGGTCCAACACCCACTTCTTCAATCCCCACTTGAAGTGCTTAGCTTGGCGCCTACCATCTCCAACAATCGTTCCCACAAAACTTACCAGCCTCATAAACCTGCCCATGTACTCATTGGAGTTCTCATGATCAAACTGGTAAATCGCCTGGTAATCCCTCTCATACCTTTGCTGCTCAAATCAGGAAGTAACGGTTATAGAAGATAGTCCGAAACTCAGCCTAAGTACAAGTAATAGCAAAAGCATCTCCTCCTCTCGCCTGTTTGAGTGCCTTCCACCAATTCAAAGCATCACCTTCCAACTTAAATGCAGCCAAACGGGTCTTAAATTCATCTCCACAACCCAAGATTACTTCAAACACTTCTCAATATGAGTGATCCGTTCCTCGGCCTCGTGGGAGTAGCGGTGCTAAAAGAAAGAGTCTTGAGCTTACCGAAATGCTCGAGCCAAGTGTGAATGCCGACGGGTTGATTTCCTCCACCACTACCCGAAGCACCAGCCTGATTACGAATGTTGTTGATCACCTGTGTCATCATCTCAGGTGTGGTAAGACCAGGGAAAAGATTGTTGAGAGCATTAGCAATCGCAGCATCCAAGTTAGGAGCATCATCGTCTCCATCCACGTTACCGTTAGTACGAGTTCGAACCATCTAAACGATATTCAAACGATTAGCAAAATGAACAAAGTGAGATACGAAATGGAAGTTCGCAGAAGGAATCCTAAAGTCTACCCAATCCTCACAGGTCATAGCCTAAGCTCTAAGGTCTCAAAACCTAGGGTCCATATGTCACAGGTCCTGACTACAAGTCGTAAACCTGGGCTCTGATGCCATAAATTGTAACGCCCCGACCCGACAAGGGTAAAGGAATCACAAATAATGGTGTCATATCAAAGCAAACATAAATATCCAAAAGAAGTCTTAGCATAAATGCGGAATAATTCAAGTCAACATGACTTCAATACATAGGTCCCAGCGGAAAATAAACTCCAACAAAATATCTGAAATAACAAAGTCTTAAATAGCATCATAAGTTCAAAGCTAAAATCTCTAAGGTAAGTCCACTCAGCACTCATCCCAAATCAAAACCCAGCTCCAAATGCTTAGATACCTTGCGGAAGAAAAGAAATGCGGTGAGCTTCAAAAGCTCGGTGAGCAGATATAAAAAGCAAAGCAAATACGAAACGATTTCGAATACAAAATATAATGAACGAAAGATAGCAAAATCATAATCATTTTCAAAGTATAAATCAATTATCGAATAAAGTCTATAGTTAACTACCACGAGCCCTAAACAAATATCGATCATAATCATATTCCGTAAGGCAACATTTGTAGGGAGACCTACCGAGTTATGAAGGACGCGTGCATGCACGCAAAGATCAATCATCACATAAAGATAACATATAACATATATCGATAACAGATCTAGGATGCATCCATACGCCCATATATTGGTCATATAACATAACTTGAGCTCATAACGGATAAGAGATAAGGGACGTGGCAACATCACTCTACGCCCTAGAGTCATATCGAGAGGTGCATCGACACGGACATGGAACCCCCAGACTAGTGAAATATTTGGCTCGGGTGTCAAACTATCTTAGGTCAAATCAGAATGTCAAAATTGACACAGATCATACTTTATCATAAGGTTAATCATATTTTCAAAATCAGAGTTTTCATATCATATAGTTCAAAATCGGATGTTTCATAATTCAGAAATCAGAGTTCAGATAAGCAACAGCTCAAACAAAAGAATGGGGTTCATAGCAAAGGCTTAGGAAACCCTAATATAAAAGCTAACGAAAAGAAAGCGTTATAAGGAACCTTCCGAAAGGTCGAATATTTGTAACTTATTCCAAAGCAAATGACCACAAAGCAGAAATACGAAAAGCAAAGGATTACTCCTTCTTCACAGAACCTATACACATTAACGGTCGTATATGTTATTTATGATTCCATAATTGTCGAAATGATCTTTTAATATTTGGTGTTCATACTTAGTGTATTCAGTGATCTTAATACTTTAGAGATTTATGATTAAATGAGACTTAAGTGTTTTATAACCAATATTGTAGATTAAGGTTCATTATGTCATTTATTAAAGTTTTAGGGTTAAATGTGAAATAGTTTAAAAGTCATAACTCACACATGAAATAACGAATTAATATAATTAGCTTCAAACCCTAATCGACTCTCATTTATGTTCTAGGGTTTTCTCATTCTTTTAATATCACATCAATGTGCATTTACTTTATTTGTTACGTCATTTAATGACTCATTACTCTTGTTTATTTACTCAACACATTCATGTCTTAACCATACGTTACTTATACACATATTATCGTCAACTTTTTATACCCATGCACGCGTTTATGATTTCTTGTGACAACCAAAGTTACTTATTATCCGGATTAGACACATCGACATACACATGCACAATAGTTTAGACTAGATATGACCACGTACTATGTTTACATATCAACAAGCTTTACTTGACTTATAAAAACATGATACACGGTTCACACATTACTTAGGGTTTGTCATGCATGGTTCGGTTCACATCTCAATCTAGGGTTTAGGTTTTACATGACCTTTCTTATTAAACACACGTTCAAAAACCCTCACATGGTTCGGCTAGTATTATAGGTTCGGCCTCCATGTTATTACGCAAACCTTAACTCTCTACATACTTTACATATTCAAGTTTACATGTTTATACCTTGGCTGAATTACATATACATGGTTCGGTTATATATATATTTGGTTCGGTTCTTTTATCTCGACATACCTATGATCCGATTCAAATATACGTATTACATTACATGTTCTCTTAACATTACAAGGTTCAATTCATATGGTTTGTCTTTGTTGGTTTCATACGGCTCGACACAAAAAAAAACACAAGCTCAACTAAAACAAACATGATACAATATATATTAACGTATGGTGTAACAAAGGAAGACGAATAGAAAACGTTTATACCTTAGCTTGTTGGAAACAAAACTCTCGACACCAAGGTTAGGGTTCGGCCGAATGGAACAAGGAAAGAAAAGAAGAGGCAAACAAAACTAGGGTTTCAATTTTGTGTAAATGTATTGTATTTATAGGGAAACAAATAGGTTAGTCTTGAGGTGGTGTGGGCTTCGACCTGGGTCTAACCGAACACACAAACCACGCCCATGGGCTCTCGGCTTGAGTCCATCCGAACAAAACAAACACGACCCAAGTTGTTTACGCGAGACGTTAAATCTTTCGTCGTACTATGTCGATCACGTACACATATTAGTTAAGTTTTAATTATTCATAAGTTAACTTTTAACTTCGTTAAATGATTATAAACGTATTTTACGTATTTTATAATTTTCGATTTCAAGGGTATTTTAGTCTTTATTCATGTTTTAGATTTTCAGTTTTAACAGCTATCATAACCACTTACACTGTTGTCACAACTCTCTCTGTATCACCACCTAAGTCTAAAGAAGTTGAGAAAGAAGCTGCTAGTACATTGATAAATCTAAGCAAAACTTCATCTATTTCTACACCTATCATTGCACCTGTTTTATCTGTTCAATCTACTGCACCTAAACCCAAATCCAAAGGAAAAAGTTTAATTATTGGTGAACCTCTGAAGAAGAAAGTGGTTCAATCTGATGTTGGCAAAGGTAAAGGGGTTGTAGTACTAGAGTTGAAGTTTAAATCTAAAGCAGAACAAGAAGCTTATGATGCAGAGTATGTAAAGAATATGGTTCTTTGAAAGACAAGAAGCTTTAGAAAAGCGAGAAAGAGGAAGCTAGTCAAAGAATGTTAGCTATATGGTATGAATCACAAAACTTTCTTGAAGCTTCTCAACAAATACATGATGAATATACTACACAAGAATGGAATTTGTTGGATGATGTGGAATAAGCTAGGCTTTTGGGTAAATGGGCAAGGAAGGTTGGTAAAGAAAAGAAGCAAGTTATAAGAAAGAAACTCTTTTCAATGGCACTGAGATGAGGAATGTATTAATGAAAATTATTAAGAACTCAGGCATTCACATTTGAAACTCTTAGTAAATGTTCATTTGAAAGAATTCTTGAGATTTATGAAAGATGTATGAAGATTAATCATAATGATTTCACGTCCAATGAATTACGAGAAGGATGAAGAGTGGATTAAGAAGCATGATGAGTGGATGCAAAGTGAAGAAAGAAAATCTGAGATTCAAGAGACATCTGATTCTAAAAGATTGAAAAGAAGTTCGAGATGTTAATCAAATTTTTTCTTATAAGTTTTACCTTAATGATGGAAGTGAAGGAGTTTGGAAAATTCAAAGACTCAACAATGAAGTTTATGAGTATAATAAATTTTTCACAAATGCTTGATATTTTGAAAGAGATAATTTGATGAATCTTTGGATACTTTACAAGAATAAGTTTGGTGAAGTACATCCAAATGATTATCATGAGAGGATTGGTTTATTGTAATTTGAAGATTTTATTTGACAACCAAAATGAACACAGAGTGGGAAAGGACTCTACAAAGAATTCTTTGTAACAAGATGGTTTTATATAAAACTTGTGGAGTTCATGTTTTAACTGTTTTGGAAAAGTTATTCACATGCTTTAGAAGGTGATTATCCTCGATTGAATAAGTATCCGGGGAATTATTGCTCGGATGTTGAAACGGTATTATCAAGATGTTTACCCTATGATGGTTGACTTATATTTTTGAAGAAATATGAGACAATTCTTAAATCTCATAAGTGTTTGGCTACATCCTCGATTCGGATGTTTTGAGCTTAAAGGAAACTTGAGAATTCGTTGGAATGTATCAAGTTTAGAGGGAGGATTGTTGGGTTTTGGTTCCTTGAATCAAGAATTACTTTAAGTATTCTAGAACCACAGATGGGTTTGATATAACCACGGACGAGGAAGAATGTAACCCGATAAAGACAACCACGCTAGTAGTAGTGTGTAGCCACGGATGATATATTGTAACCACTGCTAGTGTTTTGTATAGTCGGTTTAGTTTATTGTATTAGATAAATATGGTAAAGATATTTATCTTGTAGGTTACGTATTGTATTATGTAAAGGACTCCTTAGTCTATAAAAGGAGGTCCTAGGTTAGATTAGATATACGGTAAGTTTATATCTAAAGTTCGATACACTTCAAGGTTGCAAAACCTATCTGTAAGAGTATTCATTATTAATAAATAATATTGAGGTGTTGAATGTTAGTTGTTCTTCTTCTTAAGATTAAGTGTTAAATTCCGCGTAATACTTAATAAGCTTTTATTCTAAGTAGGTTTCTATATTAGATGGATTTGCTCAACAGGATCAACAAATTGGTATGTGAGCTTGGGGGCTAGATTTACCTAGGGATTCGCAGGTTTATTGGTGAAGAATGGCGAAAAGAAGAAAAAACTATGAATCACGAAAATTCGTATTTTTAGGTACAGTTTAAAAAGCTTGCGATAACTTTTTTAAGTTAGCGTTGGATCATAACAAAATTTTAGGTGGGCGTTCTCTATATATTCATCTAAGTTTCACGAATGGATTGTGATCTAGGCTCTCTATCAAAAGTTATTCAATGTCGAAGTTGGTACATGAGAATGCGGTTTTAATAATTAGAATTTTTGGGTTTTCATGCATATTCAACTTCTTGAATTTGTGTTACTTGTTCTAATTCTTGATGGAGGTTGTTTGCCATTGTGTGGTGTTTATGATTCATGGTTTAGAAGCGCTTTCCTAGTTGTTTTTCTGAAACCACTTCTAGTGTTTTTGGAAACCGCTGATAGTGTATTCTCAAAACCCTTTGATGGTGTTTTTCGGAAACCACGGATAGTGTATTCTCGAAACCGATAGTGTTTTTTACAGAAACCACTTCTAGTGTTTTTGGAAACCACTTAAGTGTTTTTCGAAACCCTCCTAGTGTTTTCTCGGAAACCAATGCTATGTTATCTCAATTCCACTTCTTTGGTGTTCTTCGTTGTCGTTTTACTGGCGATGAGGTTTTGGAATTGAGGGGAAGTTGTACATGTTTTTTGATGCTTGAGATTTTTGGTGACACACACATGGGATTTTTAGTTGCACACACAAGAAGATTGTTATTTGTTCTTAAAGGTTTTAAAAAGCTCGTTTTTGGTTTTATTGAAGAATTGATTACGAAGAAGGTTAAATATCACTAATTTGATGTTGTAGTTGAGTTTCACATGTTTGTGTTCTTATTATATCTCAAAGTAGGTGTTACACTACAGATAACTTTTCGTGCTTAAGGATGTTGTGAAGACTTGCAAAATCTAATTTTCATAGGTCAAGGGGTGGATGGATGAAGACCTAGTTAACTATCACTTAAAGAAGTTACATTGTAGTGCTTTCGGTGTCTCATTGAAGATGAGGATTTTGTCAAGAGATTCACCCGGTCTACTTA
>OU343218.1:84226161-84275420 GCA_910596185.1 Chrysanthemum makinoi | reverse complement strand
CTTAATATCGTTCCTTTTAACTTTTTAGGTCTCTTGAAGGCAAATTGCTGTAATGGCGCTTATTTAGATGAAAAGGCGCGGATATACGAAGAAAATGGCCAAAGTCAAGAATCGAGACAATCAAGCTGCTGAAATACAAAGGGACGGCGTCAGGTGTTACATGCCACGCCGTCGCATCACTTTTGTGACGGCTCAGTAGCCAAATTGCTTATTTTCAGGTGACGGTGTCAGGCTTTAAATGAGTAGGTCGTCGCAACTTAGACGGCCTAGATTTGATCCAGACGGCGTCATAGACTCAAGGGGACAGCGTCACAAGCATAAGGTGACGCCGTCGCAAGACTAACGTGGCCAAGACAAAACCCTAATGACGGCGACCCGACGGCGTCCCAATTCATAAGGTGACGCCGTCGCAATTGTAATCTTATATATAGAATCCGAATTTTTTAGTTTTCAGTGTGTAGTCTTTTGGAGTAAAAACCTAAACCGAACCAAGGCTGTCTTGTACAGTATTTTAGGGTTCCAAACCCTATCTTACATCAAGATAAATGTTTTACTTCATTAATTCAATTATGTCTTCAATTATTTGTGTGTATGCTTGCATGTTCTCCATGTCCGGCTAATTTACTTGTGTGTTTTCTTAGGGAATATGAAACTTAATTATTGAATATTGATTGGTTGTCTCTTATCTTAATTGTTAATGATCTAGTAATGCGATAGGTTATTCGTTGTGTAGTTAATGCTTTATTAATCTTTGCGAACCTTAGACTATAACGCCTAGAGTAGTTGTACGCTAAACCATCCAAAGAGTACCTTAGAGTTAGAGTCTATAATTCCTAGAGATTTTGTAGACGAGACCCTTTGGTAGTTTCAAAGAGTTAGGGACAAACGCATACCCTACGACTTTAGACACACAACGCGATTAAGAATAAGGACGTGACAATTCAACCATCAATAGGAGATAATTAAGGAGTAGTAAAACCTAAGTAAACACATCTTTAAACCATCATACGAGTACACAATAATTAGACATAGACTACATACACCTTAGATTAGATAATTAGACAAGTAGAGTAATCGGTAGAAATACCAACCCCCAAATCCAAACCCCGAGATTCGTACCTTTCCTTTTCCAAAAAAACATAAAAAGATAAAAAATAATCTTCCTCAACCCCAACCTTAGCGTAGTAACTCCTCACTAGCATTCCTATTCCCCTAGAGAACGATATCAATACCCGTGGCTTACCCTAATACTACACTACAACGATTAGGTTCACTGCCTAGGGTGTTATAAAACTTGCTCGAAGAAAAGGAAGTTCCTTTGACCCCGAACGCGCTGCGTAAGCGTATCAAGTTTTTGGCGCCGCTGCCGGGGAATAAAATAGCTAGTTAGTAATCCACCTCGTTTAGGTTTCTTTGCTTGATTCCTATCAAGTAAAATTTTCTCATTTTTAGCTTTCTCGTAGTCTATCTCCCTTCTTCGTGACCTTTGTTCGTAACCCCATCACTTTTCATCATGGAAGGTGATAACCAACCACCATTCATCAATGTACCACCAAATGACCTGCCAAGAGCCCGTACTCTTGGTGAATACTCCAGACCAAGCCACCTAGGCTATAGGAACACCATTGAGCTTCCTGACCAAGCCCAAACTACGGCCCTGCGATCCTACACCATCCGGTTGGTGCAAAACGGATGTGCATTCCATGGACTTCATTCCGAAGATCCTAATCAGCATCTTAAGGATTTCCTTAAAATTGTTGATTTCATCGACCTTGATGCTACTACTCGGGAGACCACGCGTCTACGTCTCTTCCAATTCTCTCTACGAGACCAAGCTAGTAATTGGCTTGAGCGACTTCCCGCCGGCTCCATCTCAAGTTGGGATGATCTCACCTCTAGCTTCCTTGCTCAATTTTTCCCACCAGGAAGAACCACTAAGCTTAGGAATGACATCTTGATGTTCCAACAACGTCAAGGTGAATCTCTCTACGAAGCATGGACTCGATTCAAGGACTTACTTCATAAAGTCCCTCATCACGGCATTGATCTTTGGCTTCAAGTTCAAATCTTCTATGATCATGTCAACTTCCTCACCAAGAGATCCATTGACCAAGCGGCCGGTGGAAAACTTAGTGATCTCACCGCGGAAGAATCGTGGGGTATAATAGAGGACCTTGCTCTCTATGACAATGAAAGTTGGAATGACCCCCGTGAGTTGCCCAAAACCGTTAAGGCAATCTCCTTGACTTCCCTTGACTCACCATCTTCCGACCGTAGGATGCTCGAGCTTGAAGATCAAGTAAAATTCCTAATGAGCTCCTACGAAAATCCTAAGTCTTCACACCAAGTAAACAAAGTTTCTGCCTCATGTGAGCAATTTAGTGACCCTCATAACACTCATGCTTGCACTTGATTCCCCAAAAATGCTTCTGTTGACTACGCGTCCTCGCGTATTAATGGAACGGGAGGAAGATTCCCTACAACAACCGGACCTAGGACTTTTAATGACCCCCGAGAAGCATGGAAGAACAAGCCCGACTTCTATTGGGGACAAACCAAAGAATTCACTTCCAATGATTTCTCATGGCCCTACCCAACAAAACATTAAGGGGATGTTGCAACACCTAGTCGCATCCCAAGAAGCTCAAAATGCTAAGCTCTCGGATCGTTTTAACCAACAACAAGCCGATATGGAAAGGAAGATAGATAACCTCTTGAAAGCCATGACTAATAGTGATAGGAAGGTTAATTCTATCTCAACTCCCAAACCTTCCGATGTAGAGATTAAAGACCCAAGTAAGTTAGCTAAGCACGTTCAATTCGTCAATACCATTGCCTTAGTGAAACCTAATAGAACAAATGACGAAGCGAACCATGAGATGATACTTGAGGTTAAGGAAACACCGACGAATGAAACAATCAAGGAAGTAAATGAAGTAGACAATGACTATTTCAATAAGTTTCGCCACCCTCACTTAGTGTGTGACCTCCGTCACATGTACGTTAGGAAAAGCCCTAGGACTAAGTTTGGGAACCCTTGGAATCTTAACATACCATGTTGCATAGGACACCTTTTCATGGCAAAGGCCTACATTGATCGCAAGTCCCCAATCAATATAATGACTAGCACCTACTACAATTGGGTAATGAAGAAGCCTATCCCAACTAGGCAAGACCCCGATAATCCTAGGGAGAGTTGCAATTTTCTTGGTAGAGTTAAGGGATTGCCCGTCAATATAGGTAGTTTCATGTTTCCTACGGATTTCATAGTGGTAGATGATATTAGTACGGCCATAGATCCTAGCTTGTCCCACGTTATTCTAGGAAAACCTTTCATAGAAAACACCGGGATGACTTATGATCCCTCATTAGGAATAGTGCGATTCAAGGATAAGAACGATGATGTATGTTAGGAATTAGAAAATTCCTTAGTGAAGTATCGGTCACCCCAAATATTATCTAGCATAAGTTAGCTCGTAGACATTACGTTATTTACTAGTCATTTAGTTAGTTATTTAGTTTAGTGCAACACCGTGGAGGAAGGACGGGTCTTTACCCATTGTATACCTGATCCACAGGCCGAGGTCGTTTATTTTGTAACCTATAAATACCCTCTACCTTGTAAGGTAGAGGGTTGGATGTTCTTTGGTAATCTAACCTTACATGAGTTTCTCTTTCTAGAATATCCCACTTTCTCTCTCTCTTAAATCATCCATACACCTAAAGTGTTAATGTTATGATGTGTATGTGAAATCCAATATGTTACAATTGGTATCAGAGCCAGGTTAGATCATCTCTTACATATCTTTGGATTTCTAGTGGTTTTTAGGTGGTTTTTGAGTTTGAAAAAGTTTAGAGGTTTTTACATCATTTGGTTGATTTCTAGTGTCAAAATTTCGAGTTTGATTGTACTTTTGTGTTTAGAATCATGACAAGTGCTTAGGTTTTGATTTAAAAGGCTTGAATCATCGTGGTTGGATTGTTTTTGGATTGAAAAGTGGTGCTTATGTGTGTTTTCATGCTAGCGAATTGAGCCACGGAAAAGTTTTCTTGGTAGCGAATTGCTTTGCAATTTGGTAGCGAGTTGTTGTTAAAGGAATTAGCGAGTTGGGTTAGCGACTTGTCTATTGAGACAAGCCGACAAAAAGTACACATAGTGGATTCTCCACTACACGTAGCGACTTGTTGAAAGTTAGCGACTTGTACTTTATATTGTTGGCGATTTGGTGTTAGCGAGTTGCTATTTAGCGACTTGACAAATTTGCGACTTGGTGCTTAGCGAATCGCTGTCAAAATTTTTGCTAGCGACTTGGATTGTAGCGAGTTGTTATATAGCGACTTGGGACTATAGCGACTTGGCACTTAGCGACTTGGTTTAAAGTTTCCTAGCGACTTGGGTGATATCCTTTGAATACGGTTTTCTCTTGATTTAGTAAAATCCCGTGAAAGAATCTATTTCCAGGTTTAATTATAGAGTTATAAAATCCCGTTTAATCAGTCATCATGTCTACCAACGTTCCTACACTCATCTCCACTGTGTCTGAGGTCGTTCATGCAGAAGATACTCGTCAAAATAGAATTTCTTACATCATTGATCCTTTAATCACCAAAGTACTTGAACTCTATGATACCTCACAGAACAATGAAACGGGTTGCATTTCTGAATGTCCAACATTGATTGATTCATCAAAGGGTAATCTTAACTCCTCACCATCTAAGTCAAACCTCAACAAACCACATCTAATGAACAATGATGCTAAGCAAATGGAGTACAACATTGAGCCATATCAACTACTTCATCAGCATCTCAAACTACTCTTATCTACTACTATGGATCGAACAAGCAGTGCTCTCCTTCGTCAGGACTTTCCCACTTTGACCAGAACTGTGTTACTCAACTTAGAACAACTGAGGTGTCAAATTACAAATGAAAAGTTCTCAACTGATAAATCTAATGCAGCTCTTCAAGTAATCTTCAATCAATTTCAGCCACTTATCAAGGGGGAATATTCCTAAGATTATGATGACGACTTGACTAGAATCTCATTCAAAAAATACACTGGAATGGAAATCCATGAGTTCAGAAACACCTTTATTCTACTTATGGGTAATGTAGAAATTTACATTAAGGAAGCTGCTAAATAGAATGAGAAGCTGAATGAAATGAAGGGTTGTCAAGTGATGCTATGGGAAGATTTTGATAGGTCATGCAATGGATCAGGTAAACCAATGAATGATACCGAATGCAGAAGTTCAGTTGAAATTAAAAGGATGGAGACAACTGTATCTGATCTCAATGATTCAGGTCGAAAAGGTTTCATGTGATGAGGTACACTTAACTAATCAGAGTAATTCATATGTTAAGAAACCCGATTCTAACTCTGATCTTAATACTGTGAAATCGATCATGGTTGAGCCTGAATCTAAAACTGTTAAAGCTGATGACATGATTGAAAAGAGGGTATATGATGAACTTTCAAATAAATACTCAATTCTTGAAAAACATTGTATTTCTTTGGAAATTGAAATACAACAAAAAGATGAACGCTTTTATGCAAATAAAACATGCATTAATCAGGATTTCTAGAATTTCAAGAATTTTTGAAATTAATCAATTAAAACCCAGATTCGGACAAAGACTCAACCATATGCAATCCAAATTATTACTCTCAACTGTGCAGAAGTATGACTGTCATGAGATGAGTGATACACTTGAATCTAGAAATGTTGAGCTTGCTCTTTGTGTGTCCAACCTGTTAAGAGAAAATGAATCATTAAGAAAGAACTTAGAGGAGACCAATTCCAAGTTGATCAATCAATCTAACATCTTATTGAAAGACATTGATGACCTCAAAGCCCAAATTCAGGATAAGAGCTTCAATATTGTTGCCTTAAAAATGAGCTTAGGAAATCTATTGGAAATAGGATGAACACTAAGTTTGCAAAACCATCAAATTTGGGGAAGTCAACTGGTCAAAACCACTCTAAACGTAAAGTAGTTAAGCAGCCTAATGCCTTTAGAACTGAAAGAGTTAAATCATCGAAATCTAGGCTTGCCTCCCAAATTGATGAGAATATTGTTTTGTCAAAACCAGTCACTTCATTACTTCGTTTCGATATGATGAATCTCAAACTCCAGGGAAATGTTCAAAGCTCAAAGTTTAGAAATACTAGAAGTACGACTGGTTCTCATAAGAAACATCATTTGGCTGATCAATCCCCTAAGAAACCATCAAAACACAAAAGGACTAATAGCCAAAACAAGGAAGTGCACACATACAAATCTACTAGTAATTGCTTCAAATGGATTCCCACCGGCATTATTTAAGTTCTCATAATCCAAACGGACTTACATACCTAAATCTTGCCTTAAGTGGATGCCCACAGGAAAACTCTTCAAGTATATTGAGCCTAAAAAGATCTCTAATATTGATACGTCCTCAGATTAACCAGGTGTTACATCAAATAGTGAGATTATTCATGTCACTAACCCATCCAGATGCAATTCTACATGTGCTTCTAGTACAATTTGCTCTCAGCTTTTTCGGTACAATGCTCAATTCAATCAGAACTTCATGACTTGGTTCCCATCGAAATGAATATAGCTCATTCAGAGCTATAGCTTGCCGAATTGATGTACATCTTACTTTGACTCATATTCATCTTGAATCGACTCACTCTTTTATATCGTGTACAAATCAAGTTTTATTTAAAATATATATATATATATATATATATATATATATATGTATATATATATATATATATATATAATTAATTAATTAAAAAAAATTAAATTAAATATTTCATTCTTTTAAATTCATATTTTTGTCATTTTCCTCAAACTAATAAAGAATACATTCTTTGTTATCGATAACATCTACGGTCCTAGAAATGTCATTCAATAATGGCACGGGATCATAGATGAAGTTCGAACAAATGATATATTCTTGTTTTATAACGGGTGAGGTTAATTCAATCAATGGTCTTTGGTGACATTGATTGAGAGGGAGAATTTTTTCAAGTTATCTTGATTGTATATGTGCTTGTGTTTGTTATGTTTTGTGTTCAAAGGCGGGTTGCTATTGTTTATCCATTATGTTAGTGTGCTTATCTTATTATGTTATCTCGTTATGCTATATGTGCTAGTTTGCAATCTGATAAGTTCATTAAACTAATGAGTCTGTAAGACATAATGTGACAAAAGAGCAACTTACTTTGTAAAGTCTTAGCAACTTGGTTTGGTAAATTTGAGGATTAGAGACTTGCTTTGAAAAGTCTTAGCGACTTATTATGATTCTAGGATAGCGAGTTGCTAATCTCTCACAAAACTACAGGGACTAAATGTGACCACCTGGGTATCTTGCTTAAACCCTCCCTATACCTTAGCGACTTGCCATTTTATATTTCTAAAAAACTCAAAAATCTCTTTCTCTCTCGATTCTTCATAGCGACTTACGTGTGGTAAGGCATTATTGACTTGTCTATTGTCTCCAAATATGAACAATATATGCGTTCCCTAACTCGTACTCCTTAACAGATTCCACGGACTTTGATAATCATCCCTCGCTTCCCTCGTAGAGGTTTGTTGTTGGATTTATTGAATGGAACAATTGGGATATATGTTAATGGTTTAAGGGCTGTTTGGATGCACTAGGGTTGTTATAATTTTCATGAAAGTTGTGTATTAAGAAATTTGTGAGCGTCTTCTTTATGATTCGAGTTAGATCGTGTGTCTATAATCGTTTGTATGTATGGATTAACTGAATGGGTAGGGTTGTGTTTCAAATTATTATGATGATCTGATTATGTTGATTGGTTTGCGATGTTATATGATTGATATTGGTTGAGTTCTTGGTGGCGATTTATCTGCTGAGATAATGTTCTTGGTAGCGAGTTAGTGTTCAATTTCTTCGTGGCGAGTTGCTACTTTTAGTGCTCTCAAGTTAGCGACTTAGCGTATCAAATCGTAGCGACTTAGCTATAGTACTGTTGATGGCGACTTATCTTTACAAGTTAGCGACTTAGTAGTATTGCTGTTGGTGGCGACTTGTCTTTACAAGTTAGCGAGTTAGTAAAGTTAGCGACTTAGTAAAACTGATTTGTAGCGACTTAGCAGTATTGCTGTTGGTGGCGAATTGTCTTTACAAGTTAGCGAGTTAGTAAAGTTAGCGACTTAGTGAAACTGATTTGTAGCGACTTAGCAGAGTTACTGTTGATGGCGACTTGTATTTAACAAGTTAGCGTCTTAGTAAGTTTTCATGTAACGACTTAGCTTGGTTTAGCGACTTGTACATCTAAGATTAGCGACTTAATTGGTTTATTTTTCATAAGGCGACTAGGGTTATTAAAATGTTTTAAGGCAACTTGTTAGGATAATCTCATGCTTACAATTCTGACTCAGGATTACGTATAGCAACTTGTGTTGACAACCTACTTTTTGTGACCTGCTATAACATTTCTGTTTGAGCAAATTGTACGAGGATTATCTTGTATCAACATAATATCACAACTTGCTTCATACAAACTATTATATCATTTCCACACTTGTATCTTGTCTCATGATGTTATTTCCTAGCAAATTTGCTTTGTAAATATTTTAATTTCAAAACAACTCTTCTTGTGAAATCTATATCAAATGGAGCCATTATCCTTTAACTCTCGCTTATGCCACTCAATCTTACTCAATATGCTTATGGGAACCCTGTCTGAGCTTCTAAGGTTATGTGATTATGACACAAGGGTGTATTCAATGTTGTCTAACTAACCATCTATAATCTAACTTGGTCCCAATCATTGTTGTTGGTTGTATTTATCTTCAGATCCTCAATGGCATTCACAACTCCAGCTGAGAACATTGCATCTCCCGCTCCACCCAAAGTCCTTTCAGATGACCAAATCCTTCCTAAAAGTCAATGGGTAGAGATAGGAAAAAGTAACTGCTATGTGGACCTTCAAAAGCTGCAACAAAATCCTATCCTCAAAGTATCAATTGATATCCTTAAGAACACTAACTTCTTCGGTGCCATTACCAAGCAATGCACAATTCCCACCATTTACATACAACAATTCTGGAACACCATTCAATGGGACAGAATCACAGCTAAATACTCGTGCAAACTGGATGATAGGGAATTTGTGATAGACTCTGACATTCTCAGCAAGGATCGAGGAATCACTGCATGTAACCCCAAAATACGATCTGAACCTCCACCGGTGTCGACGATCTAATTGTCTTTCTCGATTGGTTTGGGATATCGCATCCGGCATATTAAGGGCTTCCGACATCATCATGGACACATGTATCAACCCGGAGAGCAATGACAATAGTTCTCAACTTGTGCTTATCCGCAAAACCTCGGGTTCGATAAAGTGAGAATTCCCATCTTGCAAATCCTATGGGGTATTGTCAATGGAGTGAATGTGAATGTCTCAGAACGTATTTGGGAAGAATTTTCGTTGTCAATGAACACATTCATATCTGATAGAACAAACTTTCGAATAAAGCTCGGGTCGAAAGAAACTTAACAAGCTTGCGATTCCCAAAGCATCGAATTTTCAAAACTTGTTATCCAGTTCTTGCAACAGACTCACAACTTCAACCCTGGATTGACTCAGATCTACATAAAGCAGAAGATGAATTCGTTATGGGTAATCTTAAATATGTTCCTAGAGGAATGGACAAAGAAATCTTTGGATTGACAATTCCTGATACTCTACTCACGGACGATATCAAGAAGAAGGACTACTTCAAACAATACAAGAAAAGAGCTACCAGATCCTCTGCTGATGTCACACCCACTCCTCCACAACCCAATGATCCCAAGTCCACTTCAGCCTCACAATCATCCTATGCCTCTCTTCCTAAAAAGAGACGTGAAAGGTCACAACATTCAGATACCACATCCAAGAAGCAGAAAGAAAAAAAGAAGAAAGTGGAAAAGGAAATTGGTGAAAATACTGAGGTTTCAAGGGATAATACAAGGTTAACTGATGAAGATGATTCTGCTCTGCAACTTGGAATCCAACAAAGCCTAGAAAGTCTGAATGTGAAAGCACCAGTAGGTGGAGTAGTGCTAAGAGAGCCTGATCAAGTGCCTCAACAAACAACACCAATCACACAAGACAAGGGAAAAAGAATTGTTGGAGTAGAACAAGCTGCTCATACGCTCCTTACCTTTTCTTCCTCACCATCAAGATCTACCACTCAAGTTGATCTGAAGAAGAGAAGTGTTGAATCGTCATCAGTTCAAGAACCATCTGGATTGGAAAAGGAAGCATATTTAGCACCAGAAGAGAATCCTGCTACAAGTGGTATCCAGTGTGAACAAAATATTGAAGATAAGTTACATCAAGTCTCACAGGAGAATCCGGAGTCAAGATCCGATGAGACCATGCCCTTGGAAGAACCAAATCTTTCTACCAGTTCTCTATCATCATTTAAGAACCTAGATACTGAATTCACTTTCGGCGATCAATTCATAAATGACAAACACATTAATTCTGAATCTTCCAAGCAAGATAATGACAAGGAGGATGCACAATCCATGTTTAATGTCAAAATTCAGCAAGTCACATCATCCGTTCCACCTATGACAGCACCTTTACTCACAACTGCACTTCCACCTCCCAAACCTGATCAAGTAACCGCACGTTCACCACCTGAATCTGCAAAGACTCTATCCCTTGAACCAGTGGTCACAGTTGCTGATGTAGAAACTCCACCTGCTTCACCACCTCAAATTCTTACCTCGATCAACCGCTTGACAAAGCAAAGTGAAAAGAATTGAAGCTCTTGAAAGACAACTACCGAAATCCGTAGATTCCCTTGTGGATCGTGTCTATAGGCTGGAGCACCTCAACTTTGATGAATGGGTGGTAGACGCCATTGAAGGCGAAGTTAAAGATGCTGTGGAATGGGCAATGGAGGCTCCTCTACTTAGACGATTCAAGGATCTTACTATCGCTGATATGAGAGCTGTACTTTCAGATAAGATGTTTGAAGCTGGAGAAGATAAGCATGAGGTCCATAAGAAGCTTTATGAAGCTCTCGAAGAATCAATTAAGTACGACAATCATGTACAGTTCTTGATAGACGCTGGAGAAAGAGAAGCTAAGAAGAAAAGGAGGACTGTAGTGTTGGAAACATTGCGTAAAGGTCATAAAGATCCTCCTCCACCTCCACCTCCAACTGGGGTGCTGGAACATCCGAGTTGGTGGATCTTCTAAGACAACCTCTACACCTCCACCACAACCACCATCATCACCACCAAAGCACCCGCCAATCAACCCAGTTCATCGAAAATCAAGGAACGCAAAAGAAATCTGCAGATGGTCCACGGTTGACTCAAGATTCACTTCTACGCCTCTATCCCGAAGATCAAGTTGTTAACGAAGAATCGCTTGTCATAGCAGAGTCAGAATCAGATGAAGATGATGCATCCACCGGGTTTATTCCCAAGTCAACTGAAGATGATTGGTTTGATACTTATATGTCAGGTGAACCATCTAATCTATCCAGAGCTGCACCTTCAAAAGACACCATTCAAAGTTGGCTCTCTGAAGAAAGACCACAAACTCCTGAACCCTCATGGTTTATTCCCGAGTCTGAGTCAACAAATCCAGCAAACAATTGGGCTTCAACTATCATTTCCAACTATGAAGCTCCAGCAGAAGACTCTCTTCTTCACTTCACAGGATATATGGGGAGCTTTATAAAGTGGTTTTGTGAGAAGATGGAAATTACATCTATCATCCCTAAAGATCTTGAAGGTCCAGCTTATGAAATAGTCAAAGTCTTCCACTTGGATGCTAATCAGCTTCAATATCAAATGGAGGAATGCTATAGAATGCTGAAAGATGAAGTTGGTGAACAGATCAATAGATTTGATGTGAACAACCCTCTTCCCTCGCGGTGAACTGGATTTATGACCATTCAGTGTAATTCTTCTTTAACCATGATCTGGACTATCTATGTGGACACACCTCTGAAAGAAGACCTGCTCTATCAATTTCAAAGATGAAGGCAGCTACCTACACTGATCAAGGTCTCGAACAGATGGTTCCGGATCAATTCTGGCAGACAAAGAGCAACAGTATGACATTGCCGCTTCATATGGGATCTCACATTGGTGGTTCAAGAAGAAGGAATTCTACATCGAAAGACATAGTGCCAAGAAGAGACGCAGAGCAGTTCGATCCGGATTGCGTATTCTTAGTGTTATTGGTATAGAGATCTTCCCTATCTACGGGTATGATTACCGGAAGAAGATTGTTCTTCGAAGAGCTGACTTGAAAGAGCACATCATAGAAGAAAACGACTTCAAACATCTAATGCCTAATGACTTTGAAGATCTCTATCTTCTGAACCTCCAAGGACACCTTGACCATCTCCTCGCCGTGAGAAGAAGGCTCTCTCTGCTGCTGTCAATCAATAGATTAGAGGCTTGGTCATTCGACTAAGGGTTGGAGATTTTCAATTGGGAATAGAAAGCTACCAGACTCGAGTCAATCTTACAAGACCAAATTGGGAAGCCAGTGGACATGAATTTCATCACGAATATAAAGTGATTGACACCCCAGAGCGTCATCTTCTTGACATGATATGGTTCAAGGATGTTCATGAGATTATGTGAGTTATACAAATTCAGTGATGGAACACTCAAAATGGTTGAAGAAGAACTAAACTCCAGAGTGAAGGACATCAAAATTAAAATGAAGCCGGGGGACAAAACGAAATTCTGGTCTGATGAAGATGTGAAGAGGTGTGAAGAGTTCATCACTGCAATCAAATGAAGATTGAAGACCAGAATGATCTATCGCAACCTTGAAAGCTTTGTGGGTGGAAGACTTCGTGCAGGTCATTACAAGCTACTTCAAAGGACTTAATAAAGATATTTTCCGGATGTTGGTTATGTTTTGTATTATTTATGTGTAAAATGTGGTGTACAAACTATGAATAACTATGAAGTATGTAATAATGTTAGGTTATGTCTTGTGGTTTCCCTTTGTGTCTTAAAAGGGAACTTCAGTGTTGTCCACTTCTGATCATATAAAATTGGACACATTTTTCTCCAACAAATGTTTT
This sequence comes from Chrysanthemum makinoi, assembly GCA_910596185.1. NCBI lineage: Eukaryota > Viridiplantae > Streptophyta > Magnoliopsida > Asterales > Asteraceae > Chrysanthemum > Chrysanthemum makinoi. The sequence goes on along the minus strand of OU343218.1, from coordinate 84,262,333 downwards.
GTCTCATACATATTTAAATCACTTGAGATCCAAAATCTCAAAGGATTTGAAATTTTGATCGGGGGAGAAAATGTGATATAAATATGAAAGATGTTAAAAGATGACCATTTTAAGTGCATACTGCTCTCTAATATGTGCTAAACAATTTTCAAATCTCGAAGCATATATAAAGGGGGAGCATTTCAAAACAAATTCAAACCTTCAGGGTACAAAAAATTTTCATGCTATTACATAAGGTACCTTGATTGTGAGTTAAATGATTTCTAAATGTTTGGTGATCATGGCTGTACTTCATTGAACTTCCCTCTAATATGTGCAAAATTCTTTCAAAATTCGAGGCACATATTGAGGGGGAGCAAACTTTTGAAAACCTCATCCTTCCCTAAAATGTTTTATCTACTCAGATTGATTTGATAAGGGAAGTGATGTTGATATCTTTTAGAAAACAGAAATCACAAAAGTTAATTCTTCCTCTTGCCTCCGTGTGCTAAACGATTTCAAATACATGATGCACATGTTGAGGGGGAGCTCTCTTTCTAAAAATATCAAAACAATTAAGATACAAAATGCTTTGATTCCATATCACAAGTATCCTGATTGATTTTCAAATGGTTTTCAATTGGTTCCAATGGCAGACGAACAATACCAAATAGACCGACCAACTTTACTTTATGTATGGTGATATAAGGATGATAAGGTTAGGTATTTGTTCCCATGATCCGCCAGAACCGGAGGGATCTACCCAGGGACTATCCACTAGTTAGTGTAGAGTTCTTAGGTTTGATGATAAAAGGAGAAAAATGAGATATGGGAAGAGTGCGGACTGAGACTAAGCTAGTACTGGAATAAACCCAACAAGGTTCTAGTTATGAAGTCTCGGTAAGCACTGAAGGGGTTGAAGAATGAAAAAGAATTGAATGTGAAAAAGGGTGAAAACAAATAGCCCTCCATTTATTCAACCTTAGGACAGAAACCGGGTTCAATTCATATACTACTGATGGTAACATCGGTATTGAAGACAAGACGTCATGGACCCAGTGACGCACTGCACTTCAACTTTCCAAACCACTCGAGTTCCTCTTAAAAGGGCTTGTTTCATTCTCACGGGGAACCTACATAATCTATCGACTTTCTCTTAGAGATTGTTGATATTGAAGAAGGAGACCCTCTCCCTAGTCTCCGGCATAGGAACCAAATGTGCACAAATTGAGTCTAGAGCCACGAGATCATCAATAAATCTCCTTAGGCCACGTTCAATGAAGACTCTCTGTTTCACATAATGTGGAAAGAGAGATTATATCTTGAATCCTTTACAGTATCCTTGTGGTATTGCCAGAACATCTGAGTGATATGCATTCATATTCACAATGAAGATGGAAAGCCTTCTGGAGCCAACATCAAACAAGCTCCTAGTGGGTGGCATGTGAGATTTATTCTATAGATCAACCATGTGACAACTGAACAGAAACAATGGGGCGATTCAATCTTTTGAATCAATCCTGGTTCAGGTTATGGATTGACGGATAACTTTGAAAAACCAGTCATTGTGCTTAAAAACTCTTTTCTCTAAGCACATCGACTGTGTACTATTTTTTCAAATCAAAAGGTGTTTATGATTGATAAATGATTTTTCACTAAAACTTCGTTGTATTGCAAAAACAATCTCTATTGAGCGATACACGATTGTTTTTCAAATCTCTTTTCATCAATCAGTGAATCTCTATTCGCTAGTTCACTCACTTCGTGTTTTCTTCTTTGAGACGCTCCGGTTTGAGAACGGCTAGAGCAGCTGCGAAACCCTGTCAAGGAAATTCTTCGGAATTATACTTGATCAACGGGGAACCGTGGGCCGTGTACCTCAATTTGACAAAAGTGGTCAAAGACACTCTCGTGCGCTTTATTGCTAACTATTTTATGCAGGTACGCCCCGACGTTTGCAGCTGATTAAAATGGAGCAGTCAATCCATAGCCGCATGCTCACACTACACATTCATTTCTAAAGAAATCATGATTAGTGCATCAATGACTCTGATATTATCACTCCATGCTTCTGCTACGCTGCTGCCAATATCATGAATCAACTAAAGCTTCCTCTACTTTGATAAGAAGAAGTCATGATCCAGAATGTGAGCATGTTGGTCCAAATATCACAACATCATATGCTGGCAACACAACAATGGGTGATACTGAGATTTATAGTTGCTGATGATCTCTAGTTATGCTCAAAAGGGTCATCATGGTGGATCAGATCATAACCTCCACGAAACATACATCTTAGTTGAACAATGATGGAATCATCACAGAATCATATAATTTGAGTACTTTGAAGAAGAAAAGTCTGCGAGCTCAAGACTGAAGATTAAATTAGAATGCTAGGAATCTAAATGTAAAACATGGGGTGACCTCTCTTAGGGGGAGATTGTTAGGAATTAGAAAATTCCTTAGTGAAGTATCGGTCACCATAAATATTATCTAGCATAAGTTAGCTCGTAGACATTACGTTATTTACTAGTCATTTAGTTAGTTATTTAGTATAGTGCAACACCATGGAGGAAGGACGGGTCTTTACCCATTGTATACCTGATCCACAGGCCGTCAGGAGGTCGTTTATTTTGTAACCTATAAATACCCTCTACCTTGCAAGGTAGAGGGTTGGATGTTCTTTGGTAATCTAACCTTACATGAGTTTCTCTTTCTAGAATATCCCACTTTCTCTCTCTCTCTCTTAAATCATCCATACACCGTTTAAGATTGAGAAGTTTTCATCACTCTCCAATGATGAAAAGGAACTTAAACTATCGGTCTACTATAGGAATGAGGAAGATAAGGAGAAGGGAGTAGATTATGTTATGGCCAAGATCCTAGGTTTCTATAAGGATTTCTTGAACTTAGGACCGGAGTATAGGACCAATTGGGGAGAGGACAACCTCTTAGAAAGGTGCACTATAGGGAACTTTTACAACATGGAACCCCCCAATGGAGACCGTCATAAGGAAGAAGGTGACGGTAATGAAGTCACGTAGGAGCACGACTACGAGTCTAGCTACAAGACTCATAAATAAAGAAAAGCGCTTCGTGGGAGGCAACTCATGCTTAATTGTTTGCTTGTTAGTGTCATATATCTTTTATTGATTGCTTATTCTCATGTTTAAATTTGTAAAAATGCTTTATTTTGTTTTTAACCTCGTCTTAATTGCAGATAAAGGTATTTTACATAAAGGATAAGTGTAGGGAGTATTACACACGTTTTCAAAAGAAACGTGAACATGAGAATTGCAATTAATTAAAAGATATATATGTGTGTTTGTTTGAGTCAAATGCTTGTATCGAGTTATAATGGATGTTTTGCAGAAATATTTCCAGATTCTAAAGATGTAAATTTTCCAGAATTTTTTCCAGAAAATCGCAGACCAGTTTTTGTCAGGATAACCTGACGGCGTCAGGATCGCAACCTGACTGCGTCAGGAAGGAGTAAAAACAACAGATTACTTTTTCTTGTTTTCTCGAGCTACGATAAATTTTTGGAATTTTCTTAATTTTCCAGAAATTCTGTAAACATCCATTCCACAAGCATTATATCCTAGTTTAATAGAGTCTTATATATGTTATTACCGCCGATTTTACGCGAAGGTTTCGTTTGTTTTCTTCGAGTGTGCAGGTTTAATTTACTAAGAAGAAGATACATAATATTGGAAGGAGCTTTTCACGCATACATTCTTCTTGGAAAGGATTTAACCACCACTTTACACGGATCATACCGAGCTAATAAGGGGATTATTAGTTTCTTTCATTTTTTAATTACCTTCTATTATCATAACTTTGATACTTTCGGGGAACATAGGGGACAATATTCAGTCTAAGTGTAGGGAGGGAAAATAAAACGGGAACTTTGAAACTATGCTTATCCTTGATTATTTGCTTTGTCCAATTGTATTTGTGTAATAAACCATGAGAAAATGTTGGTTAGGGTAATTTTGGCACCAAATTTTTAATTTTTCATGATATATAGGAGTGGGCCATTAGTCTTAATAAAGCGTCTCGTGGATAGAAAGTTAAATTCATCTTTAATGCTTAGTGTGTGAACCGGTAGTATATTAGATTCTAGAACTTGTTTTGTGATGCATCCCGAGATCGCTAGTAAGACTACACTTGTGTAGTTAGGAATAACTAAATGAAAAGAGGCATTAGGATAACCCTTGTTTGATACCCGAAATATAATTACTTCTTCCACCTAGGTTGAGTAAATCCCCCACACCTTTGCGTTGTACTCACTTTTAGTACACGATACCCCTAGTTAACCCCTCTGAGCCTATCCTTTTCACGGTTCTCTTGATTTTTCGGTTTTCCGGAATATCAATGAAGAGCATTGTTTACACCCCACCCCCAAATGTACACCCAAATCGCCTTAGCCTATCTTGTATGCACTCACTTTTAGTGCATTATTGTTATCACCCTAAACCCTTAGTTCAATTATCTAGTTGCTTGCATAAGTTGCTAAGTCGAGTCATATCCTTTGTACACAGTTTTGGGACGATTGGGACTCATGGGAAAAGTTAAAGTTTATGAAATGACGGGAAGGGAACGTTAAATTCAAATTCCCTTTATTTGCGTAATAATGTACTCCAAGTGTTTTGATCTTTTTAAATCGGGTCAAATTAGTGTTAAAGTAATAAAAACTCAAGTGTAGGGATGTGCCTATAAATCCCTATCATTTTGATGTTACCGTAGAGTATGGTAGAGTAAAAGTGTATAAAAAAAATAATAAAAAAATAAAAATAAAAAATAGAGTGTAAGAAAAAAAAAACATACAGGCTACCATCCTACATCTATCGTTAAATTTATGTTTGTTTGTTTCAGTTATCTAGAGTTTAGAGTTTCGAGTCTTGGCTTAGCAACGCCATTCTTCGTATGCTTGTAACATAGAGATTTTTTACTTGCCACCACTAAATAGCCTATCCCACCAAGCCCTTTGTTTTCCTACCGAAAGCCTAACATTACAACCCTTTAAAGACCTCTTTGATAGTCTTTCCTAGGTGCTTAGGCCAAAGCGATGGAGGTTTGATCTAGTCTCAAGCTTATGGTAATCTATGTACTAGGACCTGTTAATGAGTGTTTATCTTCCATTTCCAACTTGTTATATTTCATATACACCCGAGAGATGTGAGTATCCAAACACCCCATGTGAGGTGCTAGTATGTAATTTCCGTGCCTGTTATGACTTTTGTGGGGCTTATATGTGTTGTGGATTGTTTTAAACCAATGCTTCATGACCCCTAACTTATAAATTAATTGGCTAAAAGCACATTTGCTTGAGGATAAGCAAATACCAAGTGTAGGGATATTTGATAAGGTTTTAAAATGTACCTTTTTGAGGGGTCGTTTAAGCCCTTATTTGATCACTTTTGTATCCGTTATTACCTAATATCGTTCTTTTTCACTTTTTAGGTCTCTTGAAGGCAAATTGCTGTAATGGCACTTATTTGGACGAAAAGGCGCAGATATACGAATAAAATGGCCAAAGTCAAGAATCGAGACACTCAAGCTACTGAAATACAAAGGGACGGCGTCAGGTGTTACATGCGACGCCGTCGCACCACTTTTGTGACGGCTCAGTAGCCAAATTGCTTATTTTCAAGTGACGGTGTCAGGCTTTAAAAGAGTAGGTCGTCGCAACTCAGACGGCCTAGATTTGATCCAGACGGCGTCATAGACTCAAGGGGACGGCGTCACAAGAATAAGGTGACGCCGTCGCAAGACTAACATGGCCAAGACGAAACCCTAATGACGGCGACCCGACGGCGTCACAATTCATAAGGTGACGCCGTCGCAATTGTAATCTTATATATAGAATCCGAATTTTTTAGTTTTCAGTGTGTAGTCTTTTGGAGTAAAAACCTAAACCGAACCAAGGCTGTCTTGTACAGTATTTTAGGGTTCCAAACCCTATCTTACATCAAGATAAGTGTTTTACTTCATTAATTCAATTATGTCTTCAATTATTTGTGTGTATGCTTGCATGTTCTCCATGTCCGGCTAATTTACTTGTGTGTTTGCTTAGGGAATATGAAACTTAATTATTGAATATTGATTGGTTGTCTCTTATCTTAATTGTTAATGATCTAGTAATGCAATAGGTCATTCGTTGTGTAGTTAATGCTTGATTAATCTTTGTGAACCTTAGACTATAACGCCTAGAGTAGTTGTAGGCTAAACCATCGAAAGAGTACCTTAGAGTTAGAGTCTATAATTCCTTGAGATTTTGTAGACGAGACCCTTTGGTAGTTTCAAAGAGTTAGGGACAAACGCATACGCTACGACTTTAGATACACAACGCGATTAAGAATAAGGACGTGACAATTCAACCATCAATAGGAGATAATTAAAGAGTAGTAAAACCTAAGTAAACACATATTTAAACCATCATACGAGCACACAATAATTAGACATAGACTACATACACCATTAGATTAGATAATTAGACAAGTAGAGTAATAATATTCCGCAACCCCAACCTTAGCGTAGTAACTCCTCGCTAGCATTCCTATTCCCCTAGAGAACGATATCAATACCCGTGGCTTACCCTAATACTACACTACAACGATTAGGTTCACTGCCTAGGGTGTTATAAAACTTGCTCGAAGAAAAGGAAGTTCCTTTGACCCCGAACGCGCTGCGTAAGCGTATCAGTCTCTTGAAGGCAAATTGCTGGAATGACACTTATTTGGATGAAAAGGCGTGAATATGTGAAGAAAATGGCCAAAGTCAAGATCGAGACATTCAAGCTGTTGGAATTGAAGGTGACGACATCACAGTCAGAGGGCGATGCCGTCGCAACATGCTCAAAAATTGTGACGGCTCAGTAGCGAATTTTCTATTTTGTACCTGACGGCATCAGGCTTTAAAGAGTAGGGCGTCACAACTCAGACGACCTAGATTCAGATTTCGACGGCGTCAGAAGATGAAGCCGATGGCGTCACAACCACATGGTGACACCGTCATAAAGTTGACGTGGTCAAGACGAAACCCTAATGGCGGCGATCCGACGGCATCACATTTAAAGAGTGACGCCGTCGCAGTTGTAACTCTATATATAGAATTCGAATTTTCAGACTTTCAGAGAGGTAGTTTTCTAGAGTAAACCTAATAACGATTTTTGGCTGTCTTAGGCAGTATCTTAGGGTTTTCATACCCTATTTTACAACAAGATAAGTAATTTACTTCATTGATTCAATTATGTCTTCAATTGTATGTGTATATGCTTGCATGTTCACCATGTCCGGCTAATTTACTTGTGTGTTTGCTTAGATCTATAAAACCTAGGTATTGAATATTGATTGGTTGTCTCTTATCTTAATTGTAATTGGCCTAGGATTGCAATAGGTCATCGTTGTGTTTTTAATGCTTGAGTAATCTTTGAGAACATCAGTTTATAATCGCCTAGAGTAGTTGTAGGCTAAAAATCCAAAGATAACCTTAGAGTTAGTTTATGAATCCTAGAGATTTTGTAGGCAATAACCTTAAGGTAGTCTCAAAGAGTTAGGGAAGAAAGCATACCCTACGACCTTAGAAGACCCAACGCATTAAGAATAAGGACGTGACAATTCAACCATCAATAAGAGATAACTAGGGAGTAATAGCATCTAGGTAAACACATCTTTAATCATCATACGAGCACAAATTAATTAGACATAGACTACCCCTTAGCTTAGTTAATTAGATAACTAAAATAGTAGAGTAATAGGTAGAAATACCACCCCCAAATACAATACTCCGAGATTCGTACCTTTCAATTTTCTAAAAAAATATAAGAAGATAAAAAATAATCTTCCTCAACCCCAACCTTAGCGTAGTAATTTCTTACTAGCATTCCTATTCCCCTAGAGAACGATATCAATCCCGAGGCTTACCCTAATACTACACTACAACTATTAGGTTCACTGCCTAGGTGGTTGAAAAACTTGCTCGAAGAAAAGGAAGTTTTCTTTGACCCCGAAAGCACGTTGTACGCGTATCAAGTTTTCGGCGCCGCTGCCGGGGAATAGAATAGCTAGTTAGATTTCCATCTCGTTTAGGTTACCTTGCTTGATTCCTATCAAGTAAGCTTTTTCTCATTTTTAGCTTCCTCGTAGTCTATCCCTCTTCTTCGTGACCTTTGTTAGTAACCCTATCACTTTTCATTATGGAAGGTGATAACTCATCAAACAACAACCCACCACCAAATAAATTACTTTCACTAAAACCCCAACCCACTGACCAACACAACCGCCGAAGCCGTTATGTGAGTAGAAACAACGACCTTCAAGATTTACAAAAGGTCTTTGACAGTAAAATTAGGGATGCTGTTGAGAAGGTGGTTACCGCCTTAGTTGTTGGCTCTATGATCAGCAGTAATTCGGATAATGGCTTAGTGGATAAACATGTGAATGAGGAGGATAGTGCTTACTTCAATCTTTACCCCACTAAGGAAGAGGTTGCTTACCATCAATACATAATCGACAATCCCCGATCACCCATCATTAGGATATGCCCAAAGATTAGGAGACGAAATCCTTGGAACCTCAAAATCCCTTGTATCATTGGATATAGGAATGTCGAGCATACTTACATAGATTCAGAATCTCCCATTAATATTATGTCATCAGCTATTTACAATGACATTATGAATGAGCGACTTAAGATTAGGAGAGAACCTAAGTATCCGGGTGGGGTTTGCAACTTTGTTGGAAGAGTCAAAGATGTACACGTCTTTATAGGAAATTTCACCTACTTAGTTGATTTTGTGGTCCTAGAAGACATTGGATGTGTCATTGACTATAGCTTATCCCAAGTAGTACTAGGAAAACCGTTTGTTGAAAAGTCTAAAATGAGCCATAACAAGTTTGAAGGAACGGTTAGGTTTAAGGAAGAGGACGATGAGATCACTTATAGGATGCCTTGGAAGACGAATGGATATGGCCCTTTATCCCTTTTTGAATGAGACAACATTAGAGCTTTTGAGGAAAAAAGCGAATAAGATGTTGAAAAAGGTTTGAACTTCACGTGGGAGAAAAGGAGGCTTGGTTATAAGGATTGCTTGACCCTAAGGCCTAGGTATAGAGTCGATGAAAATTTTGTCAATATGATAGAATTTTCATTGAGAATGAAAAACGAGACCACGTGGGGGCACAACTTCGAGTCTAGCTACAAGACTCATAAATAAAGAAAAGCGCTTCGTTGGAGGCAACCCATGCTTAATTGTTTGCTTGTTTGTGTGTCGTATATCTTTTTATTGATTGTTTATTCTCATGTTTGAATTTGCGAAAATGATTTATTTTGTCTTTAACCTCGTCTTAATTACATATAAAGGTATTTTACAAAAGGGATAAGTGTAGGGAAGATTACATACGTTTTTAAAAGAACGTGAACATGAGAATTACGATTATTGAAAAGATATACATGTGTGTTTGTTAGAGTCAAATGCTTGTATCGAGTCATAATGAATGTTTTGCAGAAATTTTTCCAGATTCTAAAGATATAATTTTTCAGAATTTTTCCAGAAAATCGCAGACCAGTATTTGTCAGGATAACCTGACGGCGTCAGGAGGAGCAGAAACAGCTTATCTTTCTCTCTCGTTTTCTGTGCTACTTATAAATTCTTGGAATTTTCCAGCTCTTAATTTTCCAAAAAATCTGCAAACATCCATTCCACAAGCATTATATTCTAGTATAGTAGAGTCATATATAGTGTTACCGCCGATTTTACGCGAAGGTTTCGTTTGTTTTCTTAAAGTGTGCAGGTTTTATTTATTAAGAAGAAGATACATAAGATTTGATGGAGCTTTTCACGCATACATTCTTCTTGAAGAAGAATTTAACCACTACTTCACACGGATCCTACCGAGCTAATCAGGGGAGTATTAGTTTCTTTCATTTTTAATTACCTTCCATTATCATAACTTTGATACTTTCGGGGAACATTGGGGACAATGTTCTGTTTAAGTGTAGGGAGGGAAAATAAAATGGGAACATTGAAACTATGCTTATCTTTGACTATTTGCCTTGTCCAATATCATTTATGTAATAAACCATGAGAAATATCGGTTAGGGAAAATTTGGCACCAAATTTAAAAATTTTCATGACATGTAGGAGTGGGCCATTAGTCTTAATAAAGCGTTTCATGGATAGAAAGTTATATGACTAGCACAAAACCCTTTACTACTTAAATTCCACCCCAAAAATGGTTCACCCTTAGATTTATAGGAATTAAAGCATTCACCTTTAATGCTTATAGAGTGTACCGGTAGTATAATAGATTCTAGAACTTGTTTTGTGATGCATTCGGAGATCGCTAGTGAGACTACACCTGTGTAGTTAGGAATAACTAAATGATAAGAGGAATTAGGATAACCCTTGTTTGATACCCGTATTATAATTACTTCTTCCACATCAGTTAAGTAATTCCCCCGCACCCTTGCGTTGCACTCATCTTTAGTACACGATACCCCTAGTTAACCCCTCAGAGCCTATCCTTTTCCCGGTTCTCGTGATGTTTCGGTTTTCCGGAATATCAATGAATAGCATTGTTTACAATCCACCCCCAAATGTACACCCAAATCGCCTTATCCTACCTTGTATGCACTCACTTTTAGTGCATTATTGTTATCATACTAAACCCTTAGTTCAATTATCTAGTTACTTACATAAGTTGCTAAGTCGAGTCATATCCTTTGTATACAGTTTTGGGACGATTGGAACTCATGGGAAAAGTTAAATTTTATGAAGTGACGGGAAGGAACGTTAAATTCAAATTCCCTTTATTTACATAATAGTGTATGGATGTCCCTATAAATCCCTATTATTTTGATGTTATCATAGAGGATGGTAGAGTAAAAGTGTATGAGAAAAAATTGAAAAAACATACGGGCTACCATCCTACATCTATCTTTAAATTTATGTTTGTTTCTTTCAAGTTATCTAGAGTTTAGATTGTCGAGTCTTGGCTTAGCAACGCCATTCTTCTCATGCTTGTAACATAAAGATTTTTGACTTGCCACCACTAAATTGCCTATCCAAACAAACCCTTTGTTTCCCTACTGTAAGCCTAACGTTACAACCCTTTAAAAGACCTCTTGGATAGTTTTTCCTAGGTGCTTACGCCTAAGCGATGGAGGTTTGATCTAGTCTCAAGCCTATGGTAGTCTATGTACTAGGACCGGTTAATGAGTGTTTATCTTCCATTTCCAATTTGATATTGTTAGGAACATGTTTTATTATAAAGTGTAGGTCATTTCATTTGTAATAGGTCGTTAACAATTATGGTTTATAAATGTTTGTATTTAGATTTACAGCTCATGTAGTAAATCCGTGAGCTGTGATAAGAGGTTCTTCTAGAACCAAGGGGAAACACCCCTACTTATGTAAACACTATAAATACCCCCTCCCTTAAAGGGAGAGGGTGTTGGTTCTAATTGCAATTATCATTTCATTAATCCTTCATTAGTCACTTCCACTTTCTCTCTCTAAAACTTTCTCTCTCTAGAAATACATATTGATGTGATAGAATGGTGACCTAACAAGTGGTATCAAGAGCCAAGGGATTGTTTTGGTTGTTATAAAGATCAAATTTCATGTTTTTAGATTTATGAATTTTAGTGAGTTAGAAAATTTTAAAATTTTTTCAAAATCGTTTTTATCTAAAAAGTGAGATACTTTATCATAGTTTAGGTTAATATTGATTAGATCTAATAGAAATCCGTGTTTAAAAACGTGTTTTAGATTGAAATTTATGGATTTTTTGGACTGAAAGACGTAATTTTGCGAGTTTGACTTGAATATTGGTGAGTTAGCCTTGAATTTCTGCGAGTTTGGATTTGAATTTCTGCGAGTTTGCAATTTTTTAGAATTTCTGCGAGTTTGGATTTGAATTTCTGCGAGTTTGTAATTTTTTAGAATTTCTGTGAGTTTGGACATGAATTTCTGCGAGTTTGGATTTGAATTTCTACGAGTTTGCAATTTTTTTGAATTTCTGTGAGTTTGGACTTGAATTTCTACGAGTTTGGATTTGAATTTCTGCGAGTTTGCAATTTTTTAGAATTTATGCGTATTTGGACATGAATTTATGCGAGTTTGAAATTTTTTTAGAATTTTTGCGAATTTGGATTTGAATTTCTGCGAGTTTGAAATTTTTTTAGTTTTAGCGAGTTTAAAATTTTTTAAATTTCTGCGTGTTTGAAACTTTTTGAATTTCTGCTAATTTGAAAATTTGAATTCTGCGAGTTTGGAGATTTGAATTTCTGCGAGTTTGAAATTTTTAGAACTTCTGCAAGTTTGGATTTGAATTTCTGCGAGTTTATAAATTTGAATTTCTGCGAGTTTGAAATGTTTTAGATTCCTGCGAGTTTGTTTTTCAGAATCCTGCGAGTTTGGTTTTCAGAGTTTTGCGAGTTTGGTTTTCAGAATCTTGCGAGTTTGGATTTCAGAATCTTGCGAGTTTGGTTTTTCAGATTCCTGCGAGTTTGTTTTTCTGCAAGTTTGGATTTCTGCTACTTAGGATTTCTGCAAGTTTGGATTTCTGCTACTTCAAATTTCTGTGAGTTAGGATTTCTGGACTTTGCTACTAATCTACCTAAACCTAAACAACATCAACCTTAATTATCCTTAACGATCCACATCATTCATCAATCAACCATTATGTCTCAACCACCGTATCCATATTATCCCCATTACCCCTATTATCCTTATCAACCCCCACAACAAGCTCCACAACAAGCTTCTCCACAACCTCCTCAACAAGTTCAACAACGAATGTCAATGGTTCCACAAATCCCTCAACAACAAACTTGGTTTTCTCAAATGTGTGAAGCTGTTAAAAGTCAGCAATCAATTCATGAAGCTAGTTGGATACTCGTCCTCCAATGCTTTCACCAGGCAATTATGTGCAATGGGCAAGTCGATTTCTAAGGTATATGGAACTCAAGAAACCTCATGGTAAGTATTTGAAGAAGGTGATACTAGAAGGACCGTTTCAAATGTCAACTGAAACTGTTCCCGGAGATCCTACAGCTGTTCCACCAAGACCCGATACTATCTCAATTGTTCCACTGAGCCGTTTAACACCAGAACAACTACTTCATCTTGAAGCCGATGAGCTTGCTATTGAACAAATACTTATTGGAATTCCTAATCCGATTTATAAAAGTATTGATGCACAGACAACTGCAAAAGCTATGTGGGAACAAATACATCTTTTGATGGGAGTCACTGAACTAAATAAGATCGACATGGAGTCTAAACTGTATCACAACTTTGATTTGTTTACCATTGAGCCTGGGGAATCACTTGAATCATATTATCATCGTTTCACAAATATGGTCAATGATTTGCATCGAAATAAGATTGATCTTCCAACCATTGCTATTAACACAAAGTTTCTGAACTCATTAGGACCAGATAGGCATAAGTATGTTACTTTTGTTCGACAAGTCAAGGATCTTCATGATGTCAAGTATGGGTTGTTGTATGATTATCTGAAACATCATCAATATGAGGTTCTCAAAGATAAAGAAGCTCGTGGCACACACGGTTTCCCTCCACCACCAATTGCTGATCAGATTGCTCTCATGGCACATGGTTATCCGAATCCGTACCCAAAGTTAAATCATGCTTTTGATCAACAACAACGTCACTTTGCTTATGCTCCACCCACACCTTCTCATCAAGTCTATCCCGAAGGTGATTCTAACACTGCATACTATGCTCAAACCAATGATGATCAAGATGATGCTTTTGAAGCATTGAATCATGGAATGGCCTTTATTGCTAAAGCCTTCTCCAAGTTCTCTACTCAGTCAAACAATCGTCTTCATTCATCATCAAATCTCAAAAGTCACGCAGTTATACAAGGTGGCAAAGTTGAAGTTCAGAACATAACTAGTGGTCGTCGAATGATTACAAGTGGATATTCTGGTAATTCTGGGAATGGTCAAAAATCAGCAGGGGGATCGGGTAGTAATAACTTCAAGAGAAATGTTCAAGTTGTGGAAACAGGGAATTCACCGGCTTTAGGGACTACTATTTGCTGCTATAATTGAAAAAAGCAAGGACATCTTGCTAATGCTTGTCCTGAACCACGAAATAGAGGGGGTGATTACTACAAAAAAGTCATGCTGATGGCATACAAGGATGAAGCAGGGGGAGAACTCAGTGAAACTCAGCAAGGTTTTATGGCAGATACTCTCTCAGATGATGAATATGAAGATTTAGAAGCAAATGCGGCAGTTGTTTTGATGGCAAATATGCAGGAACATCCCATCCGTCAAACAGAGAATGGACCAGTCTATGACACAGACGGTCTATCTCAGGTACCTGACAATGATATATGCCTCATAAATGCAATTGTGTATGCATCTGCATCTGATGAGCAGCAATCTGTTCAACATGAATCATTATTTAATCATACTGAAGCCGATCAAATTAACCCCGTGGTTACATTTGATGACCTAAGTGATGATGAAAATAATGAACATATTGAACAGAGTGAAGCAACTCATGGTCTAGATTCAGAATATCTTAATTCATTACTTCTGCCAATGCAAGCCCAAACTGCAAAATGTAATGAGATAAACCAAAACCTTAGGGCTGAGATTACCTCCTTGACAGCTGAACTTGAGAGTTGTCAAAAACGGATAAATGATTTTGAAACTAAAACCACCCGAGAAACAAGTTTTGAAGTGGCCTTTCAAAAATCTTACGTTAACGAACAAAATCTTCAACATCAGATGCACGAAATTGTTACGTCAAATAACGAAAAGATTTCTAAAATTGAACAAGAAAAGTCTGAACTTCAGAAAAACATTGAATATCTTCAAACGGAACTTTCCAATACTAAACAAGATTTTTCAACAAGTCGGTCAAATTTTTCTGAATTCAAAAAGAAATCTAAGAAACGCATTGATGATCAAATCGAGGAAATTCTTCGATTGGAAAGACGGTTAAAAGATTTTGGCACTGTTGTATATAAGATTGGCGACTCAGTAAAACAGATTGAAATGTCAACCTTACTCCCGAGTCCCGATGACTCAAAACGTTTTGCTCTTGGGTATAATCACCCACGTTTTCTTCACACAGCTCTCAAGGAAATATCCAAATTCTATAGTGCTCAATGTCTTTTAGATCTAAGCATGCAACTTGTTGTATTTGATTGTGAGGAACAATGGACACAAGATGATCGAAGTCGCTTAAAATTGCGACAAAATGGAATTTTACCATATGATTACACACGAGAAAATGCTTCTTACAAACTGAATGTCATTTCAACACCATCGTATAATCTTTCAGAATTAACTAAGGCATCTTACGTGGAAGGTCCCGTTCACAGTGTTGCACAAATAAATGGTCCTTTACTATCCACTTGCAAAAGCAACTGGTTGCCAAAAACTTCTAAACCTTGTTTAGTATTACGATACTTTCAAATGTTTATGGAAGATATTTCATTTTTAGAAACGGCAATTGAGAAAAATTCTGAGTTAAAAGCATCTAATTTTCAATCTGCTTATGCAAGAGAGCAAAGAAAAAATTTTCAAACCCAAATTTCACCTCACGTCGCTCATTTGCGTCTGTGTGCGACACACTAGGAAAGGGAACTTCAACAAGAGGTGACTTCAATGATTGAAGCTTTTAACACACTTGAAAACTCAGTTTCACAATAACAATGCAAAAACCAAGATCTTCAAAATGCCTTTGATCAATTGTTAGAAGATGCTCTTTCTGCTAATATTGCTTCTGTCGTTATATATTGTGAATTTGCTTCTGTGAATGATACTGTGTTAACTGCTGAGAATCTCAATATGGTTCAAACGTTGGAAATGGACAATCAGATGTTAAGGCATGAAATTGAGGAATTAAAAGAGGAAAATGAGAAAATGTTTTCACAAAATGATGATGTCCAATCTAAACTTTCAATGGAGATTTCTGAACTTAAACGAAGACTTCAATGGTGTCAGTCTCAAACAATTAAATCTGAAATTGCTTTCCAAAATCAAAAGGAAAAGTTTTCTTTGGAACAGTCGCGACTATCAAAAGTCGAATTTCTTGATGATGAAAATGCGTTGTTAAAATGTCAAATTTTCAAATATGAACAAGAGATTGCACAAGTCAAAAAGGAATATCAAACGATTTTTGATTCTCTTAAAACTGTTCGTTCTGAAGCGTCAAAAGAACTTGATCACCATGTTGAATACACTCGACAAATGTTGGGTGAACAAGGAAGATTAATTTCCATAATTCAGGATCAAAAACACATCATCATTGAGCTTAAAGAAAAGCTAGCTAAACAAGAATCTAGCAAGTCTAGTAACATAAACGTGATTGCTCCTGGCATATATTTAATTGATAAAACTCAGGGAACTAATTTGCTTTCTTCCACTTCTACAGGAGTAGTTGCGTCTACTAATGTTAGAAGATCCGAGAATAAGAGACAAAAAGAAAATACTAGGATCTCGCAACATAGGAAGAGCACTCGTCCGACATGAGAAGTAGAAGTTCATCTTAGGAAATCAAATAAAAATCATGTTGCATCTGCTTTAGATTCAAATTTGGCAACTTGTAATTCTAATGTCAATGTAACGAATGATAAGTCTGTTAACGTTTCAAATGTTAATGCTTCTTGTGTATTTTTTCGTAAAAGTATGATGTCTGGTAATCATGAAAAATGTGTTGCGAATTCTCTGTTAGCTCGTTCTAAGAAATCTATAACTGACCTTCCCTCTAGGTCCACTATAGTTGCAAAATGAAATTTAGGGAAGGTGCACATTGTAGTTTCTGAGAAATCTGTAGACACACTCATTGCTGCAAAAACATCTTCTAAGAAAGTATACTCACCTAGTGACTTCACTAAGACCAAAGCAAAAAATAATTGGTTATGGCAACAATGGTTGCAGCGTACCTCAAGTTTTAAATGGATTCCTAAATGTGCAAATGTGTGTAACACTAACATAATGGAACCCTTCCACTGCTTCCATCATACCACCCTCATTGTCTTCATGTGTTGCAGGTGATTCAACTCGTTCTGTCAATTGTTGATAGCGGATGTACCCGGCATATGACAGGCAATCTTAAACTGTTTGTAAACTTTGTTTCAAAGTTCATCGGTACTGTCAGATTTGGGAATGATCATTTTGCTGCAATAATGGGATATGGAGATTATGTTAATGGAAACATCGAGATCAGTCGGGCTTATTATGTTGAAGGTCTTGGACACAATTTTTTCTCAGTTGGACAATTATGTGATGATGATTTGGAAGTTGCATTTTGTTCTAAAACATGTTACGTACGTGATTTGGAAGGACACGACTTACTCACCGGAAATCGGAGCACAAATCTTTATAGGATTCCTATGTCAGATATGATTTTACCTTCACCGATTTGTCTTCTCTCCAAAGTAACTTCGACGAAATCATGGTTATGGCACAAAAGGCTTTCTCATTTGAACTTCAAAACCATGACTGAACTCGCTCGTCATAAGTTAGTTGATGGTTTTCCAAGGTTCCGTTACACCAAAGATCACTTATGTTCGGCATGTGAACAAGGAAAGAGCAAGAGATCTAACTTTCCCTCAAAACCAGAACCAAGTTCTCAACATGTTCTTCACTTGCTTCATATGGATTTATGTGGTCCCATGCGTATACAAAGTGTGAATGGCAAACACTACATTCTGGTTATTGTTGATGATTATTCATGGTGGACTTGGGTCTATTTTCTTTGAACTAAAGATCAAGCTCCAACAATGATTATCACCTTTCTCACAAAGATTCAGGTACAACTCAAAAACACCGTTCGAATTGTAAGAACAGACAATGGAACTGAATTCAAGAATCAAACACTTCGTGTTTACTTTGAGAAAGTTGGAATAACACATCAGACCTTGATTGCTAGTACTCTTGAACAAAATGGTGTTGTTGAAAGACGAAACCGAACGTTAGTGGAGGCTGCTCAAACAATGTTAATTTTCTCACAATTACCGGATTTCTTGCGGGCTGAAGCCGTCTCAACTGCATGTTTTACGCAAAACCGTTCCATCATTCATACGGGCCATAATAAAAATCCATATGATATTGTTCACAACCGCAAACCAGATATCAGATATTTTCATGTATACGGTGCACTGTGTTATCCAAAAAATGATCTTGATGATATTGGTAAACTTCAGCAGAAAGCCGACATTGGAGTGTTCATTGGATATTGTGAAAATTCAAAAGGATTTTGAATTTGGAATCGTCAAACTCAACAAATGATGGAAACTGTTCATGTCAACTTTGATGAGCTTACAGATATGGCTTCTGAGCAAAAATGCTTAGGACCCGCATCTAACCATCTAACCTTTCCCTCTTTGACAGCTGTTCCACCCATGGAATTCACTCGTCAACAATTGGAAACTTTGTTTGCTCCTCTATTTGATGAGATTCCCGAAAGTAGTGCTCCAGATGTATCGAATGTTTCCGCTGCACACCCTGATCATAATCCAATACCCGATACATCTGCTCTGACAACAACAACTGTTGCACCAGATGAACCACTGAATGATTCTCAATCAACAGAAGAACACATTGCCTCCAACACTGACACAGCTGATGAAGAACATACTCATGAAGTACCCACACCAGCAGATTATGACGGAAATGCTTTCTTCAATCCATTTGCACCAGCTTCTTCTATTCATGACATTGGCGAGTCATCTTCACGCAATTTGGATCTATCTAATATGCATGCTACATTCAATCATCACCCTTCGACACATAAATGGACAAAAGATCATCCCTTAGTAAATGTGATTGGCAACCCTTCTAACCCAGTGATGACAAGACAACGTCTTCACACCGATGCTGAAACTTGCGTTTATGCTCTTACCGTTTGTCAAGAAGAACCACGAAACATCAAAGAAGCTATGACATATGACAATTGGATTGAATCAATGCAAGAAGAGTTGAATCAGTTCAAACGTCTCGAAGTGTGGGAACTTGTTCCAAGACCACATGGGATTTATGTCATTGGACTCAAATGGATCTGAAAAACAAAACTGGATGCTGAACGCAATGTTATTCGCAACAAATCTCGTCTTGTGGCTAAAGGGTAATCTCAAGAAGAAGGAATTGATTATGAAGAATCGTTTGCACCAGTAGCTAGGCTTGAAGCTGTACGAATATTTCTGGCATATGTTGCACACAAGAATATCACGGTTTATCAAATGGATGTGAAAACGGCGTTTCTAAATGGTCAACTCCGTGAAGAAAACCGGCCACCACTCTCCCCTAATATTCTCTCTCCCTTGTGGAGAAAACCGGCCACCACTCTCCCCCAAAATTCCGGCCAACAATTGCTTAATCGTCCCTTCTATCTCTTTCTTAGGGATATGCAATACGATTTAGGTCAATTATATTCATGGAGGGTGGTTGGTATCCTTTAATTCTTATCCCTAATCGGTTTTCTCCTTGTTTTATTTTCCAAAACCCTAACTTCTTCAATGTTGTTAAGGTTTTGGAACGAGTTGGGTTTTCTGGATCGCATCTATTATTCCCGTGAAGTCGTGTCATTCACCAATATATATCATGGGTTTCGCTAATTTAATCCTATGCTTGCTTTTGCAATCGCGGGTTTTATTTGTTTGATCGTCTATTTCTATATGATTATTATTCAACGATCGTTATTGGGGTGTTATGGCCGATCAAAACCTCACTCTAACGCCTTCCGACAATGGTTTGTTAGGGATATCTCATGAACGAAACCCTAATTTTAGGTTTCGATTTATTGGTTTTGATTGATGGGTTCGCAAGTTGGACTGTCCATTACTTTTAGGTTGATCTGTTGATCGTGTTTATCTATTGGTTTTGTGATGTTATTCGAGGAAGTGGGTTGAGAGAGGGAAGGTGATGGTGTTCGTTGATGTACTGCTCCTTATAAAAAGACATGTTGCTTATCGTTATTTTAATGGTCTTTTGATTGCTGGTGCTGCATGTTATGGAAGTTTGTTGCATGGATGTTGGGGTTTTCTCAAACCTTATGTGTTTGTTACACTATCTCTTGCTACTATTGGGTTCACATGTATTCACATATTCGGGTAGTAGCCTATCATGCTGCTATTGTCGGGGTGTAGCTTATGGATTTAGTGTATGATGGGATTATTGGAAGTTTTGTTTGTGGTGTTCGTTGATACTACTGATTATATGTTGAAGATCGCTGGATGTTTCTAATTCTTCATGGAAGTTATGATGGACCGCCATAGTGATATAGAAGGCTCAAGTGCTTTTCTTGAGTAGTATTGTCAATTCTTATGTACTTTGTCATTATTGGTAGGTTCATTTTATTGTAAGTTATAAGAATGGTGTGTCATTCTTATATTCGACCTAAGGGAAGGTGAGGGATATCACCCTCATCCTATGTACTTCAACGTTTTTTGGTGTAATACATTTTACCGGGGTGAATTAACCCTTTTACCCAAAAAAAAAACTCCGTGAAGAAGTTTACGTGGGTCAACCAGAAGGATTCGTTGATTCGGAACATCCTAACTACGTGTACAAGCTCAAAAAGGCTCTTTATGGTCTTAAACAAGCCCCAAGGGCCTGGTACGACAAACTGTCAAAATTTCTTCTCGCTAATCTGTTTACCAAAGGAACAGTTGATCCGACATTTTTCATTCAACGTCACGGGGAAGATATTTTAATTGTTCTAATTTTTGTTGATGATATTATTTTTGGTTCAACACATCAAAAGTACTCAAACGCTTTTGCAAAACTAATGAAACAAAATTTTGAAATGTCCATGATGGGTGAACTAAAGTTCTTCTTAGGACTTCAGGTTCATCAATCTCCCCGTGGCATATTTTTAAATCAGTCCAAATATGCTCTTGAAATATTAAAAAACATGGAATGACCGGTTGTGATACTTATAACACACCTATGTCAAGCAACCTCACAAAAGTTGGGCCGATTTACATGGGAAAACTATTGACCCTACAAAATACCGAAGTATTATTGGGTCTCTCATGTATCTAACAGCCAGACCGACATTGTCTTTGCTGTATATCTTTGCTCCTGGTATCAGTCAAGACCAACTGAAAGACACCTCAATGAGGCTAAAAGAATCCTTCTCTACGTAAAGGGAACCATTCACTTAGGAATCTGGTATCTGAAGGATTCTGGTTTTGCACTAATCGCTTTTTCAGACGCTGATCACGCAAGGTGTTTAGATACACACAAAAGTACATCTGGTGGTATTCAGTTTCTCGGAGATTAACTTGTGTCTTGGCAGTCTAAGAAACAAGACTGTACATCCATGTCCTCAACAGAAGCAGAATACGTTGCCATGTCAGCATGTTGTGCTCAGATAATTTGGATGAGATCATAACTGATGGATTACGGCTTTGTATTTGACAAAATACCAATGTACTGTGATTCCAAGAGTGCCATCACCATCTCCTGCAACACGGTTCAGCATTCCAAGTCAAAACATATCGCTCTCCGATATCATTTCATCAAAGAGCATGTCGAAAAGGGTACCATTGAATTATTCTTTGTGGGTATTCAATATCAATTGGTAGATTTGTTCACCAAAACCTTGCCACCCGCAAGGTTTACTGAGCTTGTCCATCAAATTGGTATGCGGTGTTTGACTCCAGAAGATCTGGAAACTTTACTCAAACGTTCTTAAAAACGTCAAACACCAAAAACATATTTCTTTGTAAATACATATTTCAAAATCAAAATACAAAAATATAAAAATTTTACAAAATCCAAAAAGATTTTTCAATTATTATGAAAAAAAAAGTGTGTGCAAACTTCCGTCTTCAAAATATGTTTTATTTTTCTTAAACATTTCACACGAAAACATATTTTGAGGGGGAGATCGCAATTTTATTTCCAATCAAAGTTTGTACATTCTTTGAAGTTTTGTGAGTTACAATAAATCTTTCTGTGACTTTGAAATTTTCACATAACATTCATTGATTCTATTTTCTTTAAACCTTGAGCACGAATTCTCACAAGACCAACAAATCTGATAATATGTTTTTCACAAAATTTAATAATCTGATTCCACATTCGGCTCAAGAAGGCTATCTCTCGAATATATTTCCATATTTGAGGGGGAGTACTTTTGTTCAATGAAAAAAAAATCTTATTCCACGAAAGGACCCTGTGGTACGCTTCAGTGCCTCAATCCTAATTAAAGGAGCGAAAGCTTCTTACCTGTTTGCAACACAAAATCTTTGTTCAAAATAAAATGTTCTTGATATTTGTTTCTTCCCAAAGGAATTTCAAACACCTCGAAAAGCATATTTTAATCAACATCTTTTCAAAAACATCATATATATGCTATTTTTGAGGGGGAGAAATGTGATTAAATTTTTTGATCAGGAAGTTATGGAATCTCATAACATGCTCGACTCAGACATCACTAATGAATTGACGATCTTTGAATGTCAGTAATCGAAAAGATTTGTATTCCAAGACTTATCTTAGTAGAATGTACCAATCCGAGACACTCTTGATTGACATGAACTTTGATGGGTCTAACCTCCTTTTCAAGGAGAGTTTACATCTTCAAGATAGTTATTAGAGCTAGTTGTCACCTAAAAGCTGATAATGGAACTCTTTAACTATACAACGTAACCGTGTCTTGCGGGGAATTGTCTATCAAGAGTCGATCAATTCAAAAGTGCGAGATCTACTCTCTCTGTGCAGATTTCAGTCAAAACTCATAAGCCCACGTGGAGGGGGAGTATTTCTGAAAACCCAAAAACTCTCAAGGTGTTAGCAAAACATGTTTTTCATCATAAACATCATGAGAGATTTTTTAAGAAAAGGTTTTGTGGCAACATAGGATAGTCATTGAGTTAAAAGGTGACTAAGTTTAGGAATAAATGTCCTATGATCCGCTTGAGCCTGACGGATCTACCCAAGGACACCACAAGTAGTTAGTATTTAAAAGTCCTTAGGTATGATTGAAAAAAGGAGAAAATGAGAATCGGAGAAAGAAGGAGTTGAAGAATTAAAAAGAAAAGTTAAAGAAAAGGGTGAAAAGAAATAGCCCTCCAAATTATTCAACTTAGGCGAACCGAGTTCAATTCATATGCTATTGGTTGTCACAAGATGACACCAGTATTGAAGACAAAGTCGTCATGGACCCAGTGACGCAATGCACTAAACCTTCTAAGCCACTCAAGTTCTCTCAAAAGAGCTTGTTTAATTCTCACAGGGAACCCTACGTAATCTATCGACTCTCTCTTAGAGATTGTTGGTATTAAAGAAGGATATTCTCTCCCTAGTCTCCGCTTAAGAAAACCAAAGTGCACTATTGAGTCTAGATCCATGAGATTCATTAAAAGATCTCTTAGGAACACTTAAATATTTCATCACTTGTTGTTCAAACAATAAGGACACAAGTGACATGTTCCAGAGTCCTACGCAGATCTTAGCAATCTGCCGGAACATTTATGAGGGGATTCACAATTGTGATCCTCAATGATTGAATGGAAACTCTTGCCAGGGTCAACATCAAACAGCCCTGACAGCAGGTCGCCTCGGTAATTCTTTACGCGTTACGCTTGGTGGTTTCAAATGATCTACAGTCGTGGAGTGATATTTCGGTATACTTCAGCGGCTCACCTGGATTGTTAATCACTTTCGAGAATATACAATTTAGGAACGGACTTGGCAAGGATTAGAGAAAGTTCTCACACTATGCTGTTTACGATCTCAAAATCCGAACCTATAAGTGCCGGGAACTTTATTGCTAACTGTTTTCATGTAGGTACTCATAAAGACCAGGAGTTCCATAAAGACCATTACCACCATCATTATCATCAACATATTTGTTCCACATGCTCATACCAACATCATAAAGACATTCTCATCTAAGATCTAAGCAATGTAAAGTTCAGAAAGATTCTACGGCAAAGTCAAATAATCGGCAAAGTTATGAGATAAAGATCAAAGTTAAAAAATGAGAGCTTCAAATGTTGAATCACAAACTTCATCAGAAGTATGAGCATGCTGGAAATGACTTTTATCACTAACAACAAAGATGCTGATGAAAGGCAGACAACAACATATCTGATCATAAAGAACAAAGAACAAAGATTAAAAGACGTCTCAAGCTATAAACGCCAAAGAAGTTCAAGACGTCGAACTACCTAAGCAAGACAATAAATGATGACCAACCCTTAGGGGGAGATTGTTAGGAACATGTTTTATTATAAAGTGTAGGTCATTTCATTTGTAATAGGTTGTTAACAATTATGGTTTATAAATGTTTGTATTTAGATTTACAGCTCATGTAGTAAACCCATGAGCTGTGATAAGAGGTTCTTCTAGAACCAAAGGGAAACACCCCTACTTATGTAAACACTATAAATACCCCCTCCCTTAAAGGGAGAGGGTTTTGGTTCTAATTGCAATTATCATTTCATTAATCCTTCATTAGTTCCTTCCACTTTCTCTCTCTAAAACTTTCTCTCTCTAGAAATACATATTGGTGTGATAGAATGGTGACCTAACAGATATATTTCATATACACAGGAGAGATGAGAGTATCCAAACACCACTTGTGAGGTGCTAGTATGAAATTTCCGTGTTGTTATGAATTTTTCGAGGCTTATATTTGTTGTGAATTGTTCTAAACTAAGGCTTTATGACCCCTGACTTATAAATTAATTGGCCAAAAGCACATTTGCTTGAGAACAAGCAAGTACCAAGTGTAGGGATATTTGACAAGGATTTAAAAGGTACACTTTTGAGGGGTCATTTAAGCCCTTAATCGACCACTTTTATATCCGTTACTTCTTAATTTCGTTCCTTTTCACTTTTTAGGTCTTTTGAAGGCAAATTACTGGAATGACACTTATTTGGACGAAAAGGCGTGAATATGTGAAGAAAATGGCCAATGTCAAGATTGAGACACTCAAGCTGCTGGAATTGAAGGTGACGCCGTCACAGTTAGAGGGCGACACCGTCGCAACATGCTCCAATATTGTGACGGCTCAGTAGCAAATTTGCTATTTTATACCTGATGGCGTCAGGCTTTAAAGAGTAGGGCGTCACAACTCAGACGGCCTAGATTCAGATTCCGACGGCGTCAGAAGATGAAGCCGACAGCGTCACATCCACAAGGTGACGCTGTCACAAAGTTGACGTGGTCAAGATGAAATCCTAATGGCGGCGATCCGACGACATCACATTTAAAGAGTGACGTCGTCGCAGTTGTAACTCTATATATATAATTCGAATTTTCAGACTTTTAGAGAGGTAGTTTTGTGGAGTAAAACCTAATAACGATTATTGGCTGTCTTGGGCAGTCCTATTTTACAACAAGATAAGTAATTTACTTCATTGATTCAATTATGTCTTCAATTGTATGTGTGTATGCTTGCATGTTCACCATGTCCAGCAAATTTACTTGCGTGTTTGCTTAGATCTATGAAACCTAGGTATTGAAGATTGATTGGTTGTCTCTTATCATAATTTTAATTGGCCTAGGATTACAATAGGTCATCGTTGTGTTTTTAATGCTTGAGTAATCTTTTTGAACATTAGTTTATAATCGCCTAGAGTTTTTGTAGGCTAAAAATCCAAAGATAACCTTAGAGTTAGTTTATGAATACTAGAGATTTTTTAGGCAATAACCTTAAGGTAGTCTCAAAGAGTTAGGGAAGAAAACATACCCTACGACCCTAGAAGACACAACGCGTTAAGAATAAGGACGTGACAATTCAACCATCAATAAGAGATAACTAGGGAGTAATTGCATCTAGGTAAACACATCTTTAATCATCGTACGAGTACACATCAATTAGGCATAGACTACCCCTTACCTTAGTTAATTAGATAATTAGAATAGTAGAGTAATCGGTAGAAATACCACCCCCCAAATCCAATACTCCGAGATTCAACCCCAATCTTAGCGTAGTAATTTCTCACTAGCATTCCTATTCCCCTAGAGAATGATATCAATCCCGAGGCTTACCCTAATGCTACACTACAACGATTAGGTTTACTGCCTAGGTGGTTGAAAAACTTGCTCGAAGAAAAGGAAGTTTCCTTTGCCACCGAACACGCGTTGTACGTGTATCACTTGCTAAGGGTTGAAGGTTATGGGACATGGTCATGTGTTCTTGTAGAATTGTAAGGTTTATGTGGTGATTTAGACTAAATTGCTATGTGTCCAAATTTTACACCAAGAAGCATGCTCATAATATTTGACTAGCTTTGAAAACTTAGGGAACATGGTGAGGTAGTACTTATGTGGCTTAACAAGAGCCTTGATGATACTTAGTGGTGGAAAATTTAACTAAGGCTTGTTTAGTTTAGTGTTTAGTTCGATTTGGACAAGGAACAAAAGGGAATCGGTTTGTGCTAAATACATTTGTACCTTATGCTAGCTAGAGTTGTACTAAGGTTTATTAAGTATAAGAAATATATTTTTAAAGCTTGTGCCTAAAAGACTTGTATTTTTTGCTTTAAGATGTGTACACTAAGGTTTATAATAGGTTTTATATTAAGAATGCATTAAAGACTTGTACATTGGCTTGAAAGACTTGTACATTTATATTTTATAAAAATCATGTATAAATTAATTAAGGTTTGTGATTTCATTTGCATACAATCATAGTTTTGTAAATTAGGGCTTGTAATGGGAAATATCGTAAAGTTAGGTTTTCGTGCTTTAAAAACTTGTACATTAGCTTCGAAGTGTTGTACTTTAGTGTTGATGGGTTAGTTACGTGAAATCATAGTGATAATAAATTATGGTTTCATGAAAACTCGAATAGATTGAAAGCGTTTAGTTTGAATGTTTAATAATTGTACATTTACGAAATAACGTAAAGTGGTAAATAAAAGTTGAAAAATTTTATACTTGACGTATAAGGAATGAACTTAAGACATTATGGTGTTGGTGTGTACATTTATTAAGAATGAGAGTTACGTCATATTAGTTAGTTGTTGTGATTAGATAACTGATAACGTTTAAAAAAAATTAAGACGTGAAAAATAGATAAGTATTCTTTAGTTCGAATATCATACAAGTGTAAATTTATCAATGGTTACAGTGATAGTTAAGCTTAATTTGTTGATGGTTTTACGTTAATGTCACTGTCAATACTTTACGAGGCTAGACTTTAGGTTATGGCAATATAGTTTTAAAGGTACTTCGTAGGTTGTATTTGTATATCTAATTTGAATAATACTTGCTTGGCTATGATGCATGTGTCACCCCATTAGAACTGCGTTTTGTAGGAACCTCAGTATTTGAGCCAAATTTTGGATATCCTATGTTCGATTACTAATGTTTTTTCCATTTTATTATTTAGGTGCAAGAAGAATTGGTAGGTGAGAGAAAAATATACCTTGGACTAGAAAAGAAGAGCGAAAAGGATGAAAAAGGTGTTGGATGTTAGAAGTCGAGATCTAAGATGTTATCCAATCTTCTTTGTGTCAAAAATCATGCTTTCCTATTTACCAGAAAACATTTATATTAAGTTTTCGCAAATTTTATACCTCGATATTGGTGGTGTTTAAGTTGGCTTTGGCATTCTGATAAATGCGATTTTTAACACAAAATGTCGTCTCTACGGAAGGGTGATATCAACAACAAGTTAGCAAGAGCTTAAGCCATGAAGAAATGAAAACAATTTTGTGTTAAGAAAACATTTTTTTGTGTAAATTTATATACGTGTTGCTTGCAGTAACGGTGATAGTATTACTTCGTTCATGTTTAGTAGTTTATATTTGGGAGATATTGTATCACTGATACTATTAAACGGATGGTTAACACATAAAGAATGAGTTTGGTTTAGAAAAATATAGTGTTTCAGTAACTACAATACTAATGTATACAAGCACTCCGCAGCAACGCTCATATTGAAATCCTTGTTTATAACATTTTGGACCTTATTTTGGAATTTGTTAACTAATCTGAATATAACATTGTTTTACACTTAAATTCAAAAGAAAAAATTATCTCAAAAAGCCATTCATATATATATATATATATATATATATTCATTTTATAAAAATTAATTTGATTCATTTTTGACAAAATTGAAAGGATGTAAAGAATAAGATAAGTTGAAAATTCATACTCGTATATAAATTTATAGATAAATAAGTATAATTATATAGTATAATATAAAATATTTGAAAAAATCTATATAAAATAAATGGGGCATGATATACAAACCTCCTAATTCATAAGTTGTACCACAATCACATTTTGCAATTTATTTATTTATTTTTTTATAATTTTGTTTATATTAAAAAAACTATATGTTAATACAAATATCGTAATTAAACGTTATTTATATTTTATGATCTTTACCTAAGTTTTTTTAATGGCAAAAGCGAATTTCATTTTTGTAAAGTATAAAGCTTGTGAAGATTAATAGATATTAAAACAAGCTTTACTTAAATAAAATCTTCATCAAACAAGCATTTACATTTTGATTAGTCATGTATCAATTAACTTTGATATCCTTCTAAACCATAATGGGTGTCAACATTTTTAGAACAAGTATATTTTAGTTTCTTAAAACACAACATTACATATGTATTTACTTTTAACATATTACTTCTAAAAATAGAAAACACATATGACATCATGGCTTGCATCACATTGAAATCTCTAGAAGATTTCATAAAATATTTTGTTTAAATTTAGATTCTACATATCTTACATGATCTTGGTTATATTTGGTTGACTTTGGAATGATCTTTGAAATCTTGCTGCTAGACTGGCGGAACCAAAAAAATACAAGGGCGGAACCCTTTTTTGGTTTCGTGGTCACTGCAGATCACTTTGGCCTGTAAATAGCAAGCCAACCCAAGTTGTTTTCTCATCCCTTTTATAACAACCCGAAAATTTTTGGATTATTATAATAATATTTATCACGTCAGAAAATTTAAATCAATTATTTTCTGGCGGATGTCGATATCTAGAATTAAAAACAAGAGGTCATCTCGTTTCTTTAAAACTAAGACACCGCACACACGATACTTGTCCACTAAGTATCTATATAGTAAATGTGGGATTTATTATTTTCTGAGTTAAATTTAAGCATACATTAGCTTAAGCCGATGTTCTGGGAAGTTATCCCGCACACTGCAGCACGCAGTAATATACAGATCTAAAAATAAATACTTAGATAAGTGAAATATACACATTTTACCATTCACTAATAATTTACAAGAGTAAACGAGAGGTTATCTCGTGAATTTAGAAATATCACGGCACCGCACGCATACCGACACCAAATTAGTAATGGCAAACAGTTATAATCAAATTTCTACGTAATAAAAATGTTATATTATCACGTTTACGAAATCGTTTCCAAAAACATAATTTCTATATTCTTCGAGTACCGGGAAGGTACGTTTACTCGAGGATTTGACAAAACACGGGGTAAAACCTATACAGTATCAAATGATAATAAAACAAAATTCATCTATCCTACTCCTACCATTCCTACGTCTCCCCTCTTTGTTCCTATCTCCTCCTTTTCCTGCTTTTACTCGCTCTCTCCCAAGACTCATAAACACCATTTTGGGTGTTTTCTTCTCCTTTTGATTTTCAACTCCAAAGGTACATTATCACTATGCCATTTCAAACCCCCTCATCCCTAGCATGTCACGAGACCGGATTGGAAGAGGTGAAGGGAAAAGACCACATCCAAGAATAGGTGTTTTGCTAATCAAAGACCAAGGAAAGAAGAGTCCAAGTATTCCACTTGTTCATTTATATGTAGGAGGAATTTATTCATTTTCACACACGATCAATCATAAAAACTAGGGTTTCTGATTTAGGGTTTCTTCGAATTAAGTTAGGGGTTTTGTAAATTGAGTAGTTAATTACTCAATTCAAGTGTCAATTTCTTTGTATTCGAATCTGGAAATCCAAGGATTGTTCGTGTAGCCTTGATTGGGTCTCACCCCACTAGGCATCATCACCATCATCTTGTAAGGACTATCATGATTATTTTCATTTCTTAATAAATTGTTATTTAACTTGTATTTTAGACATTGTTAATGGACTTCTTTATATTAATCGAGTAAGAAATTGAAAGAGAAATACGTATTGATTCTTGTTGTTGTTGAGTTATTTGTGTGGCAAGATACTAAAAATCACAATTAAACCTGAGAAGTTGGCTAAAATCTTGGAAAGTGCCATTTTCTTTGTACTCATTTTGTATCTGTTTGTCGAATACCTTCGGGTTCGGGTCGTACCCGAGATGAGTCACGGATAAACCTGGAGTCGAGTAAGAAAACCTATGGGTCTCGAATTTCAATTTATTTCAGGATCATACGTAGATTCATTTGTTTCCTGTGATTTTTGATTTAATTAAAAACTGGATAGAGTAGAACCCGATTTAGAGTCTCGGCTTGAATCTAAATGAACTTGTTTCCTGTGATTTTTGATTTAAGTAAAAACCCACTTAGAGTGTAACCAAGAAACCGAGATAAGGTGTTGGTGTTTAGCTTGAATCTAAATGAACTTGATTAACCCTTTTGTTCATCAACTTGAATGCACATTCGTACATTCCTCCTTTTCATATTGTTTGTGCACATGACTAGCCAAGAAACCTATATAGGGTGTGAATTTGTGATTCGTTTGGTTCACCGAGACAACCACGAGTATGTTATGGTCATCAATTGAGTAAGAACCATAGTGTTTTTGTTGCCTTGTTTCGGTGTGCGTATAGGCTCACAAGAGCCTTATGTTTGTAGCTGTATCGAGCCCCTAAAGGATGCATCTGAACTGCTCATTACAACCCCTAAAGGCTGCGTTTTCATCCCCTAAAGGGTGCGTCTGAACTGCTCATTACAGCCCCTTAAAGGCTGCATTTTCAGCCCCTAAATGGTGCGTCTGGACCTGCTCATAACAGCCCCTAAAGGCTACATTTTCAGCCCTTAAAAAGGTGCGTTTGGTTGCTGAAAATCTGCACCAAAGGGTGCGTTTGGTTTGCTAAAAATCTGCACCAACAGGTGCGTTTGGGTTGCTTTTGTGTTGCTGTTAAGCATCCACATCAGGGGTGTTTGTTTTGCCGCCTAACAGCCCATAAGGGCACCTTTAGTCCTACATAATCTCGGGTTATAAAGTCATACTTTGAAACACGAGACTATATTATATATACATAGCACGCCTAAGAATAAACTACTATACGTTTCAAAATCCATAAAAACTTGCCAAAAGAAAAGGGGAAACTAAGCTAAACCTATAAGTTCGAAAACATTTGTTGATCACATAGTTAACTTACATGTATACTTAATATGTTTTAATAAAAACTTGTATGAGTTTTATAAAATATAAACCGGCTATCTTCTTAAACTAATATTTTGTAATCTATAGTTACAACGACGAACAAATAGAGTTGTACGCCGGAGTCATGCCCAATTTTCGTCAAATATATCTATATCATGCTTTTATGATAACAAATAGACAATCTTTCAAAACATATTAGTATTTGAAATGTATTAATGTAATCCATAATATTTTCATTTACAATCGGAATGATTAAGTTGTCACTTACAAGCGTGATTATTTCTTTTAAAATGTATACAAATTTGATACATGAAATGTATTTTGGAAACTTACAAATGTATACAAGTTGAATACTTAAAATTTTCGTAATTTAGATATATATATATATATATATATATATATATATATATATATATATATATATATATATATATATATATATATATATATATATATATATATATATATATATATATATATATATATATATATATATATATATATATATATATATATATATATTACAATGGAATGATTAAGTTGTCACTACAAGTAGCAATTAGCTTTCCTTCTTAAAATGTATACATTTGAATAGGGACATGAAATGTATAAACCTACAAAAATGTATACAAGTTATATAGCACAAAATTTTCGTATTTATTGGCTACAATAAATTAACTATATATTCCTATATATATATATATTTATATATATATATATATATATATATATATATATATATATATATATATATATATATATATATATATATATATATATCCTTCTATCATGATGTTCATTTAGTCTGATAATGTCCTAATAAGTGTACATCCCTTTCGTACATCCTCATTCGGTTATCATCAAACCAAAGCCTTGTTCTTCCTTGATATACTTCTGCGTATACCCTTCCAAGAGCCAATACTACAAAAATTTAGAAAAATGTTCTAAACTTAACCAATTCCACACAAGCAACAACAACAACATAAACATTTAAAACTTATAAAGTTTTGTTAAACTTTATCGAGTCTTAAACATGAGTAAAGACTAAATTTCCGTAATAAATTAGGTTGCGTGTCGGAGCCGTGCACTATCACTAATTGATTTAATGCTCTCCATACTACAAATTGCCGAGGTGAGTTTCATAGCCCCTACTTTAATCTGTTTTATTTTTTTTTTGGGAAAGATACATGCTCATTTTACTTAAATGATTTTAATTATTAAAATTGTGCATTTCCATGCATACTATGCTTTATGATTGATGTGTTTAAAGATACATCACACATAGATGTTTTACGGACCATACCATAATGCTTGACTTAGAATATTACGCAGCTTAGCCTAAGTCCTTAGATCCCACATTGCCCTTTTAATGAACCGTCAATTCCTGCTGGGAAGCGCGAATGTTATAAATAGATCTATTGGGGGTGACTCCCCTGTTCGGTTGGCTCCGCTTGGGTCAAGGCGAAACATATAGCATGTCGGAACCAAGTGTATTGGGATAAACACTCGCCATGGGCTCCTTATCTGTATGACTACATTTTGCATACAGAAACTGTCATAGCTTCGGTTGCATGAGCTTAGTGCTAGCTTAATAGACATAATATGTGACATTATATTCGTTGTAATGTACATATACCCTACTTATGGTCCACCAATAAAATTATTTTATCTAAGGTAAACATAAATTTTTATGACATTATGCAAGACGTAATGATCATCAAAACCAAATGTTAAATGGTATACTGAAGTGCCATTTAAATAAACCTATGAACTCACCAACCCCGTGTTCACACTTTTTAGCATGTATCTTCAGGTTTTGAGGTGATATCTTATGTTTGGAGGTGCAAGGCAAATGCATGGCATGGTCATAGACGATTCTGATTTATGTATTGGAACCACATTTTTATAATGGGCCATAGACCAATCAATAATGTAAACATTGTTTTAAGAATGAATAAAAGTTTCTTTATGAAAATCAGTTGTTCTATGCTTATGTTTTGGTATCGATTTAGTAGCACCCCAATACTTGTGTGCTTCCGCTGAGCCATTTTAGGGGTGTTATAGATTGGCATCAGAGCCTAGGTTATAGAGAACTGGGTATTGTTAAAACCTAGACTATAACCACTTTTACAAAAACTAAACCCTATGACCGACACGTGCCTGCCTGCCAAGCCGATGCCTCACTTATGATCCTGTTGAGATCATTGTTAGGTACATGTTTTATTATCAAGTGTAGGTCATTTCATTTGTAATAGGTCGTTAACAATTATTGTTTATAAATGTTTGTATTTAGATTTGACTCATGTAGTAAACCCATGAGCTATGATAAGAGGTTCTTCTAGAACCAAGGGGAAACACCCCTACTTATGTAAACACTATAAATACCCCCTCCCTTGAAGGGAGAGGGTGTTGGTTCTAATTGCAATTATCATTTTCATAATACATCATTAGTTCCTTCCACTTTCTCTCTCTAAAACTTTCTCTCTCTAGAAATACATATTGATGTGATAGAATGGTGACCTAACAAGTGGTATCAAGAGCCAAGGGATAGTTTAGGTTAATATTGATTAGATTTAATAGAAATCCGTACCTAAAAACGTATTTTAGATTGAAATTTATGGACTTATTGGACTGAAATACATGTTTCTGCGAGTTTAGCGAGCTAGCCTTGAATTCTTGCCAGTTTCATTTGAATTTCTCCGAGTTTCTTGAATTCTTGCGAGTTTCACTTGAACTTCTGCAATTTTCTTGAACTTCTGCGAGTTTCATTTGAATTTTAGCGAGTTTTAATTTGAATTTCTGCGAGTTTGGACTTGAAGATTTGCAAGTTAGGATTTCTGGTTTGAATATTTGCGAGTTAGCAAATTCCAGAATTTATTTGCGAGTTTCTTCTGCGAGTTTCTTGCTGCGAATTTCTTCTGCGATTTTCTTGTCTGCGAGTTTGGATTTTCTGCTAGTTTGGATTTGGATTCTGTGAGTTTGGATTTGGATTCTGCGAGTTTGGCTTTCCACTACTAATCTACATAAACCTAAACAACATCAACCTTACTTATCCTTAAAGAGTTTTTTGGCGGAAAAATTTGAGTAAAATTTAATTTCTAGGGGAGACTAAACGTTCAATTTTTACGCGAAATTCAAATTTTTGGGCCTAAATTCGAATTTTTTCGGTCAAATTTGGCGTCAAAATTGTTATACCTCAAATTTTTCTTACAACATTAGAATTGCATTTTTTAGTGAATTTCAAATTTTGGGGGAGAAAATTTTTCATAATTATTTTTGGAGGGAAAATTAAAATTCACTTTATCAATCAACAACAATTATGTCTCAACCACCGTATTCTTATCCCCATTACTCCTATTATTCTTATCAACCCCCACATCATGCCCCTCAACAAGCTCCTCCACAACCTCCTCAACAAGTTCAACAACGAATGTCAATGGTTACACAAATCCCTCAACAACAAACTTGGTTTTCTCAAATGTGTGAAGTCAGTTACAAGTCGACAATCGATTCATGAAGCTTGTTCGGATACTCGTCCTCCAATGCTTACACCAGGAAATTATGTGCAATGGTCAAGTCGATTTCTAAGGTATATGGAACTCAAGAAACCTCATGGTAAGTATCTGAAGAAGGTGATGCTAGAAGGACCGTTTCAAATGCCAACTGAAACTGTCCCCGGAGATCCTATAGTTGTTCCACCAAGACCCGATACTATCTCAATTGTTCCACTAAGCCGTTTAACACCAGAACAACTACTTCATCTTGAAGCCGATGAGCTTGCTGTGCAAAAAATACTTCTTGGAATTCCTAATCCGATTTACAAAAGTATTGATGCACAGACAACTGCAAAAGCTATGTGGGAACAAATTCATCTTCTGATGGAAGGCACTGAACTGAATAAGATCGACATGGAGTCTAAGCTGTATCACAACTTTGATGTGTTTACCATTAAACATGGGGAATCACTTGAATCATACTATCATCGTTTCACAAATGTGGTCAATGATTTGCATCGACATAAGATTGATCTTCGAACCATTGCTATTAACACAAAGTTTCTGAACTCATTAGGACCAGATTGGCATAAGTATGTTACTTTTGTTCGACAAGTCAAGGATCTTCATGATGTCAAGTATGGGTTATTGTATGATTATCTGAAACATCATCAATATGAGGTTCTCAAAGATAAAGAAGCTCGTGGCACACACGGTTTCCCTCCACCACCGATTGCTGATAAGATTGATCTCATGGCACATGGTTATCCAACTCCTTACCCAAAGTCAAATCATGCTTTTGATCAACAACAACGTCACTTTGCTTATGCTCCACCCACACCTTCTCATCAACTCAAACCCGAAGGTGATTCTAACAATGCATACTATGCTCAAACCAATGATGATCAAGATGATGCTTTTGAAGCATTAAATCATGGAATGGCCTTTATTGCTAAAGCCTTCTCCAAGTTCTCTACTCAATCAAAAAATCGTCTTCGTTCATCATCAAATCCCACAAGTCACGCAGTTATACAAGGTGGCAAAGTTGAAGTTCGAACGAGAACTAGTGGTCTTCGTATGATTACAAGTGGGTATTCTGGTAATTCTGGGAATGGTCAAACATCGGCAGGGGGATCGGGTAGTAATAACTTCAAGAGAAATATTCAAGTTGTGGAAACAGGAATTCACCGCTTCGGATCTACTATTCATTTGCCGTTATAATTGCAAAAAGCAAGGACATCTTGCTAATGCTTGTCTGAACCACGAACCGAGGGGTGATTATTACAAACAAGTCATGCTGAGGGCATACAAGGATGAAGCAGGAGGAGAACTCAGTGAAACTCAGCAAGGTTTTATGGTAGATACTCTCTCAGATGATGAATATGAAGATTTGAAAGCA
>OU343218.1:84050349-84226061 GCA_910596185.1 Chrysanthemum makinoi | reverse complement strand
AATAAATTAAAAGAATGTAAAGATAAAATATATGCATCGCCTTATCTCTTCAAAAGATGAAGCATTTAAAACTTAACTGAAACTGCATCGCTACGAATAAGCGTCTGAAAATAAAAAGTGAAAATAAGGAGGAAAATACCTACAGGATATGAAAAATACATTTTACAATCCCTAATTATATAGAAAATTATTAGAAAGGAAAATTATTTTTAAAACTATTTAATTAATTATTATTAATTAAAACTTATTTTTAAACTATTTTAATACTCTAAAATAGAAGAAAATATGAAATAAGACTAGAAAAATAAGATTAAGACTTAGAAAAATCTAAAATATGATAAAACTAAATTTAAAACTGAAAATATATTTTTTTAGACTTATTATATATTTATTATTAATTTAAAACTATTTAAAACTAATTAAAATGCTAGAAAATACTATTTAAGCTAAGAAAATAGGAAAAATACTTTTGGCTTTTTATATTTATCTTAAACTATTAAAATTGAAAATGATTTTTGAACTTTTTCTCAATTAAATAATTAAAGCTATTTAAAAGGCTTAAAACTAATTTTAATTAAGGAAAATAGTGAACAAGAAACTAAAAATCATGAAAATGCAGGAAATTCTAAAATGTAACTCTAAAGCAGGGAAAAATATAAAAACTAGGCCCTATGTGGAAGATATGAAGGTACAATGTAAACTACAATGAAATAAGCACTTTTAATAAGCTAACAAGCAAAATAATGAACCAACCGATAACATAAGCAATGTATGCTAAAACTAATCTAAGGCAACCTGTAAACTAATCCTAACCTCTAAACAGCACTTTACCAAGGATTTAGCTAAATGACCATTAAGCTAATAAACAAATTGACCCCTACTTTTGAGCTACGCTTGCTCGAGATGAGCTAAAGGAAATCCAACAAAGGAGATCTGCAGACCACCTAGCGTAGATACTCTATCCAAATTATCAGCTAATGAGGGCTTATAATGAGCAAGTTATAGATCAAACAAAAAGGTGCAAATTAGGACGGGTTCTTTGTTAGCGAACAGTGAAAACTGAGGAAGCTACTTTAAGCTACTTAAACTACTTATTTAATAAGCTAAAACAAAAAGCCAAATTGTGAACTTAGACCACCTAGTGACTAACTCGGAAATATAAGACCATGAAAAGCTGATTGAACAGTTTACAAACTCACCAAATGGCAACATTATGTGAGCACAAACAGAACATAAGGTAAGCAGGTTGGCAACCAAGTTATACTAGGGGATCTTTAAATAAAAATAAACAATGGAAGAACTTAAATAAGCTCCTAATAAGCAGAAATGAGCTAATACTATGCTAACTATACTAAGTGTGCATCAATAAAACTAAATAAGCTGAAGTGAATAAACTTATTTATGCTAGAACGAAATGGACTTAGTCACTATGGGTTTGCAGCTCATGACTCCACTGGGGCTTCTTTCTTTGCTTATTGAAAAGATGTTACATAAGCTTCTGGTCGGGAACAAGCGAAACAATAAAGTAGTACAAAGAACTTAACCAAACTAATTGTGATGTAAGCCGGACACTTTGGAGTGCGTACCAACTATGCCAAAAGGAAAACTTTGGAGCTTATTTGGATAAGCTAGATTGTGAATTAAGACATGAGCTTGAACCTAAACAGGTCCACCAACTCAACTTGCTTATGCCCCCAAATGCTTGCTGCCAATAAGCTGTTTGTGCTTATTAATAAGCCGATAAAATGGTGCAGCTTGGGGTAAATACACCTGGGCAACAACTTGCAAATCCTACCAATTTTAAGCTTGAACACAGGCTAATCTAATAAAACAAACAAAACCGAGAATATGAAATCTATACAGACTAGGCAGAGAGAAATAGACCAAAACTGAATACCGATAAGCTAAGTGAGCTATATACAAGCTCTGCAGCACACCTATCCAAGTTTAAAACGTGCATGTGAAATCAGTCTAAATGCAAATTTGACTTTGAGCAATTGCATGATGAAAACGATGACCGAAAAGAATATCTTGTATCTAATGAGACTATACTAACTGATTTTTAACCACTAACCTAACCTCGAGCTTATAATAACTATCAAATCCAAACACTCTTTTAAAGACCCAAAATACAAACAACTTCAAGTAACTAAAGTATCTCATTAACCAAAACTGACTTATCATGCTCTAACAAACTCAACACTCAACATTTTACTGAATTGGAGCCAAAATTTATCTAACTCTGTTTTTACTTTTGTTTTTGACTTTTCTTGACTTTTTACCCTATTGCTTAAAACTGATTTGTAAGCTTAATAAAAGCTATAATTAGCTCAAATAAGCTTATTGAAACTTAAGAATAAGCCTGTTAAAGGCTGGAAATAAGATTTATTGGATATTGCAACGATAAACCTCAAAATGTGAAACGGCTTGAGACTTTAAATTAGTACTTGAAATGAGTTTACAATAACTAAATTGGCTTATGTTCATTACATTGAAGCTTAAAATTACATTTTAAAACATTAACTGAGATCACTTCATAAAATACGACATACAAGGAAAATATAAAAACTAGCTACTCTCTTTCTTGCTTCTTTCTCCTTTCTTTTATACCCCTTCTCTCTCTTTCATCTCGACTAAATCCCATCAAATTCCAGAGCCTATGGGTGACTTTTGTGACTTTTGGCCAAATTGTCAATTTTGGCGGAAAGGGATTATGACTCTGTGGGGTTAGGTGAGATGAGTGGGGAGTAATAAATGTGTCTTGGATGTAGTGGAGAGAGGGGGGGGTTTGTGATAAGGTGATGGGAGGTTGAGTGTGCGCACTCTTTCTGAGAGATCAAGTGAGAGGGAGATGACTTTAGGCTGCCAGGGGTGGCGGAGTGTTATTGCAAGGGGTTCAAAAGGCTTTTTGACAGTCAATATGGTGGCGGGGTCCATGGTTAAAGGCTTAAATCACAAGGACCAATATGTAAATTCAAAACTTCAAGGACCTAGGCGCCAATTCTGAAAGTTTCTCCAAGGACTCAAACTGACAATCTCAAAAAGTACAAGGACTAGACTTGCCATTTTCCAATTTCCAGGGGCCATTTTTGCCAAATTTCAAACTTGAAGGACTAAACTTGTAATTTTCTCAAACTTTTGATATTTTTCACCAAAGGACTAAATTTGACAAGTTATGATTTAAAAAGGACCTTTGGTGATTTTACTTTTGAAATTATGTGCTCAGGGACTGTTTTTGACAACTTTTGAAACTGGGGGACTAAAACGCCAATTTTGCAAATTTGATACGTTTTCATCTGATTTTGATATTTTTGCATTAAAACATACAAAACACGATTTGTGATATTTTATCATTTTGATGCGTTTCTGAGTGTTTTCGGATGATTTTGTAGTCAGGCAGTTATAAAAATGATGAGTATTTAGACACTCATCAATCCCCACACTAAGATATAACTAGTCCCTAGCAATGATTTGAGAAAAACATAATGGATTTTAATCTCTTTACCAAAAGCCATTACTTCTGGAGTAGCCAATTGTTTCAGTTCAAGTAAGAACCATGGTACCAAGATAACCATGTGATTTTGAGCAAACCACCGACTTTCAACGGATTTGATTTGTCTTTACCAGAAGCCGTACCCTTCTAGACTAGCCAACTCTTAGATAAATTATCAATATTATCTTTGGTGAGTTGATTACCAATTATGGTTTTTCCACGGCCTTTACCACAAGCCATAATCTTGCGGGCTAGCCAACTCTTCACTTTTAGGATATGGTGAGTTGAGAACCATACAATTTTGGGCAAATTGCAAGCCATATAAACGGATTTGAGAAATCTTTACCAAGAGCCGTTTGCTCCGGGATTAGCCAATCCTTTAGTTTATCAAACATGGCGGACTGATAACCAATTGAGTAAGTGTAAAACATTTACTCCAAAAAAAAATTTTGGCCAAAAACGGGGGAATTGGGTAGATAATATATGAAATTGAAATGAGAAATTCCCAACAAGAAATGAATATTGCCCTCAATATTCAAAGTACCGGCGGTTATGCCGAAACAAAAAGACGAAAAGGGAAATACTACCATTATTTAGAAAGTTTTTTTTTTTTTTTTTTTTTTTTTTAAGATATATATATATATATATATAACATGGGGCATCACCCTTAGGTGTAGAAAGGGGTAGAAGACAAATATGGGTGAAACCCATATAGTGTATGCTATTGTTTTTGATTCCCGAGTCGCTAGCTTGACTCGACCCCGAATTCATTGGTTCATGGGGAAGCAAAGTGGAAGAAACAATCTCCATCGGACTTTCATTTAAGATGTTTGGATAAACATTTGAAGCACGTGAAAGTTCCACACCGATGAGATATACAGAGAAAGACAGACCCGGCTCACAAATGATAAATGAAAATGCCGGGGTCAAAGATAGTGTCTTCACTCCCGAAGGAGAAAAGGGAAAGAGCAACCACACCATTTGAAAGAATGGAATAAATCTGTGCATCACAATGCATGTCCATTCCTCATCAGAAAGAAGCAAATCACCATTTTTGACATTTTTCAGCTTAAATTTGAAGCTTTTATGGTGATTGGTAACAAAATTACCGGAGAGGAGAGTCTGGAAACGGTTCTTAAATCAATAGATTTTCAAGAAAGAGGATGTCTCCCTCCGAATCAAAGTAAGTATTGTCAATTCCTGTTGGAATCGACTCATCACTAAGAAAATCATCGACCTCCTTCCAAAATTTGTCATCTTCCTCATCCAGTGAGAGAAGAATGGAAGAGTCGGAAATGGGACAAGAAACGAGTGGATGATCATTATATAGGAGATTTCTAGTTTCTCCAAAATCGTTCGAAAATCAAAGAGATCATTGTCACTTTCCGATGAAAGTGGAGTGATGTGAGAGAGTTCATCGGTGAACTCCTCAAGAAGAGGATCAGACTGTGGGAGTGATGCCTCAACATACTCGATGTCTCCATAAGATTTACAATCATCGCTAAAATCGGAGAAAGTCTCAAAATGATCATTAGAACACTCAAGAGGGGAAGGGATATCACACATATGGTCAATAGTTCCCCGTGACTCTCCCGGGATTGGGACAAGGTCCTCAACACTAGACTTTATAAATTTGTCCGATTCCTTTTCAGGAACAGTGTCAAGATGCTCATCCCCCATGTTTAGAGAGTGAGTGGGAGCTTCGGGTGTGATAACAACAGACTGAGGGAGTTTAGACGGACTAGCATACATATGTTTAATACTTTCCATTTGTTCTTCTGCTAGTAATTCCATCATAGTCTTTTCTCCCCGATGGATCATGGAAGGAGTCTCAATGATGACTTGATGAACATTATAAAATTGTAGGATATCAAGGATATCTTCATCATCATCGTCAGCAGGAATGAAACGGAATCGAGAGCTAGATTTGGCCACTTTTTCTTTTGCAATTGATTCCCTAATAGATTGTTCAAAGGCAATTTGGAAATCTAATTTAGCAGCCCGCTCTTCGGCTAACAAAACTTCCATGGATTTCTCATTTGGATTATCTTGGGAGGACATAGCCGACTCCTCCTTAAGTTCTTTATAACTCCAGGTCTTCAGTAGAAGGTCTGACGTAGTTTCATGAGGAGTTGCTTGAATCATTTGGTACTGTGGAGGTTGGTCTTGATACGAAGAGTCGTAATTGTTACAAGGAAATGGATTCCTTGTTTGACAATCCAGCCCAGTGAGGACCTCCACAATATTCACAACAGTACAACTGATGTGGCTGTGAGTGGTATGTGTTGTAGTCATAATTGTTATCGGGAACTGCTCATGACAAGCGTGTTTCCTGATTGACAATCAGACTTGGAATGTGAACCACCACAATACTCACAACGATAAAACTGCTGAGTCTCACAGTGTGGTAGCTAATTGAATAAATCAGTTGTGTTATGGTAGGAATAGGATCTTGGTTATAAACGACACCGTTTCCTGATTCCACCCCATACAACTAGGGCAATTGCCACCATTATAAGGACCACCACACCATTGACAACCAAGAGGGTGAGGATAAGACATAGAAAGAATCAAAGGTTATCAGAGGGTAAGAAATGAAGAATCAAAAAGGTAAGAGGGTAAAGAGGAATATTTTTGGTATTTTTGAAAAACATGATGATAAAAACAAAGAATGAAAATATTTTTGGCGTTTTTAACACTTTAGGAAAAGTGCTAATGAACTTTTGGGATTTTTGAAAACTTTAAAAAAACTTTTTACAAAAGATGGGGTATGTGCAAGAATGGGTCTGAAAATGGCTTAACACATGCTAAAGCCTCGCGTAAAATTTGATCTGCTAAAAACAGTCAAGCCTCGCCACACAAACCCCACTTGTGAATGGCCAGACCGTAAAAGCTTAAAACCGCTTAAAACACAAATGCAATGAAGTCGGAGAATATAGTGAATTCCGGTCGTTAAGTCCCACGGAGACTCAATGGTGTGCAAAACACTGATCGACGATAGAAGGATCACTAAGGATAATGATCCAAAAGGATTAGGATTGAATATTACACTACTGAAAAAGGGTTATAAAATAAAGCGACTTAAATACAAATTAAGAAAATTAAAAAGATAAAAGATATTAAATAAACGCTATCACTATATTTAAAGAGATGAACGTTTAAAACTTAAAACTTACGTTTAAATAAAAATAACGTAAACGTACAAAATAAAAAGTGAAAATAAAGGAGGAAAATACCTACGGATATGAAAAATACATTTTTACAATCCTAATTATATAAGAAAATTATTAGAAAAGGAAAATTATTTTTAAAACTATTTAATTAATTATTATTAATTAAAAACTATTTTAAACTATTTAATAATACTCTAAAATAGAAGAAAATATGAAATAAGACTAGAAAAATAAGATTAAGACTTAGAAAAATCTAAAATATGATAAAACTAAATTTAAAACTGAAAATATATTTTTTAGACTTTTTATATATTTATTATTAATTTAAAACTATTTAAAACTAATTAAAATGCTAGAAAATACTATTTAAAGTAAGAAAAATAGGGAAAAATACTTTTTGGCATATTTATCTTAAACTATTAAAATTGAAAAATGATTTTTTTTGAACTTTTTCTCAATTAAATGCAATTAAAGCTATTTAAAAAGGCTTAAAAACTAATTTTAATTAAGGAAAATAGTGAACAGTAACTAAAAATCATGAAATTGCAGGGAATTCTAAAATGTAATTCTAAAGCAGGGAAAATATAAAAACTAGCCCTATGTGGAAGATATGAGGCTGCAATGTAAACTACAATGAAATAAGCACTTTTAATAAGCTCAACAATAATGAACAACCGATAACATAAGCTAATGTATGCTAAAACTAATCTAAGGCAAATTGTAAACTAATCCTAACCTCTAAACAGCACTTTACCAAGGATTTAGCTAAATGACCACTTAAGCTAATAAGCAAATTGACCCCTACTTTCTGCTACTTTGCTATCAGATGAGCTAAGGGAAATCCAATGTGGAATCAGAGACCACCTAGCAGAGATACTCTATCCAAATTATCAGCTAATGAGGGCTTATAATGAGCAAGTTATAGATCAAACAAAAAGGTGCAAATTAGGACGGGTTGCATTGTGAAACAGTGAAACAGGGGAAGCTACTTTAAGCTACTTAAACTACTTATTTAATAAGCTAAAACAAATGGAATTGTGAACTTGTAGACCACCTAGCTGACTAACTCTGGACCAAATATAAGACCATGAAAAGCTCGATTGACAATTTACCACAAACTCACCAAATGGCAACATTATGTGAGCACAAAAGCGAACAAGGTAAAAGCAGTTGGCAACAAGTTATACTAGGGGATCTTTAAATAAAAATAAACAATGGAAAAACTTAAATAAGCTCCTAATAAGCAGAAATGAGCTAATACTATGCTAACTATACTAAGTGGCCATCAATAAAACTATAAGTGGTGAATAAACTTATTTATGCTAAACGAAATGGACTTAGCGCTATGGGATTTGCACTAAACACTCCTTGGCTTCTTTCTTTGCTTATTGAAAAGATGTTACATAAGCTTCCAGGTCAGGAACAAGCTGAAACAATAAAGTGAGTACACCAAAGAACTTAACCAAACTAATTGTGATGTAAGCTGGACACTGTGGTGCAGCCGTGTAACAGTGGCCAAAAAGGAAACTTTGGAGCTTATTTTGGATAAGCTAGATTGTGAATTAAGACATGAGCTTCTGAACCTAAACAGTCCACCAACTCAACTTGCTTATGCCCCCAAATGCTTGCTTG
The DNA here is from genome assembly GCA_910596185.1 of Chrysanthemum makinoi. NCBI lineage: Eukaryota > Viridiplantae > Streptophyta > Magnoliopsida > Asterales > Asteraceae > Chrysanthemum > Chrysanthemum makinoi. Next base: position 84,217,763 of record OU343218.1, on the reverse strand, counting down.
AATAAGTGTTTGCCTATTAATAAGCCGATAAAAATGGTGCGACGCTGGGTAAATACCCACGGACAACAACTTGCAAATCCTACCAATTTTAAGCTTGAACACAGGCTAATCTAATAAGCCAAACTGCAAACCAGAATATGAAATCTACACTAGACTAGGCAGAGAAAATAGACCAAAACTGAATCTGATAAGCTAAGGTGAGCTATATACAACTCTGCACACACTATCCAAGTTTAAAACGTGCATGTGAAATCAGTCTAAATGCAAATTTGACTTTGAGCAATTGCGGATGAAAACTGAAAGTGAGCTTATCATCTAATGAGACTATACTAACTGATTTTTAACCACTAACCTAACCTCGAGCTTATAATAACTATCAAATCCAAAACACTCTTTAAAGACCCAAAATACAAACAACTTCAAGTAACTAAAGTATCTGTTGACCAAACGACTTATCATGCTCTAACAAACTCAACACTCAACATTTTACTGAATTGGAGCCAAAATTTATCTAACTCTGTTTTTACTTTTGTTTTTGACTTTTCTTGACTTTTTACCATATTGCTTAAAACTGATTTGTAAGCTTAATAAAAGCTATAATTAGCTCAAATAAGCTTATTGAAACTTAAGAATAAGCTGTTAAAGGCCTGGAAATAAGATTTCGAAACTGGATATTGCAACAGTAAACCTCAAAATGTGAAACTGAAGTGAGACTTTAAATTAGTACTTGAAATGAGTTTACAATAACTAAGTGGCTTATGTTCATTACATTGAAGCTTAAAATTACATTTTAAAACATTAACTGAGATCACTTCATAAAATACGACATACAAGGAAAATATAAAAACTAGCTACTCTCTTTCTTGCTTCTTTCTCCTTTATACCCCTTCTCTTTCTCTTTCATCTCTGACTAAATCCCATCAAATTCCAGAGCCTATGGGTGACTTTTGTGACTTTTGGCCAAATTGTCAATTTTGGCGGGAAAGGGATTATGACCTGTTGGGGTTGAGTGAGATGAGGTGGGGAGTAATAAATGTGTCTTGGATGTAGTGGAGGAGGGGGGAGACAGGTTTGTGATAAGGTGATGGGGAGGTTGAGTGTGCAGGCTCTTTGCAGAGATCAAGTGGAGAGAGATGACTTTAGGCCAAGGGGTGATTGGGCAGTGTTGTGCAAGGGGGTTCAAAAGGCTTTTTGCAGGGGTTCATATGGGTAGGCAGGGTCCATGGTTAAAAGGCTTAAATACACAAGGACCAATATGTAAATTCTGAAACTTCAAGGACCTAGAGCCAATTGAAAAAGTTTCTCCAAGGACTAAAACTGACAATCTCAACAAGTACAAGGACTAGACTTGCCATTTTCCAATTTCCAGGGCCATTTTGCCAATTTTGAAACTTGGGACCAAACTCGTAATTTTCTCAAACTTTTGACATTTTTCACCAAAGGACTAAATTTGACAAGTTATGATTTAAAAGGACCTTTGGTGATTTTACTTTTGAAATTATGTGCTCAGCTGTTTGACAACTTTTGAAACTTGGGGGACTAAAGCGCCAATTTTGCAAATTGATACGTTTTTCATCTGATTTTGATATTTTGCATTTAAAACACATAAAACACTGATTTGTGATATTTTTATCATTTTGATGCGTTTCTGAGTGTTTTCAGATGATTTTGTAGTCTAGACAGTATAAAAATGATGAGTATTTAGACACTCATCAATTGCCATGACACCAGTTTATCACCAAGAAATTGTAAAGCTCCGGAAGTACTTTTCCGTGAATCTAAGCAACACAGGTGATCGGTCTGAAAAAGCTATTAGTTCAAAACCGAATCCTTGAATACCGATTCCCAAGTTAATGGTTCCTTGATGTATCGGAGTTCTTTTAGCCCTGAGAGGTGAGTTTTAGTTGGTCACGACCGATAACGGAGCAAAGATATCACAGCAAAGACAATATCAGTATCTGGTGTTAGAACTACGAGACCTAATAATACTTTGGAATTTGGTAGGGTCAACCAATTTCCCATGCAAATCCGCGTCCAGTTTCTTTGTGTGTGCCATTGGTGTTGCATAGGTTTCACAGCTTGTCATTCCATGTTTGTTTAAAATTTCAAGGGCATATTTGGACTGACTAAGGAAAATACCACGGGGTGATTGATGAACTTGCAATCCTAGAAAGAATGAAAGTTCACCTATCATGGACATTTCAAAATGTTTTTTCATAAGTTTTGAAAATTCGCTTGAGTACTTTTTATGTGTTGACCCAAAAATGATGTCATCCACATAGATTTAAACGATTAAATTGTGAGCCCCATGATATTGAATGAAAAGTGTTGGGTCGACCGAACCTTTAGTGAAATTATTGGCAATGAGAAAGGATGATAGCTTATCATACCACGCCCGAAGAGCTTGTTTGAGACCGCAAAGAGCCTTTTTCAGTTTGAAGACGTGATTTGGGAACTCTGTATCAACAAATCCTTCCGGCTGACTTACATATACCGTTTCCTTCAGTTGACCATTCAGAAAGGCAGTTTTGACGTCCATCTGAAAGACTGTGATGTTCATGTGAGCCACGAATGCCAGAAAAATTCGAACAACCTCAAGTCTAGCAACCGGTGCGAATGATTCCTCGTAGTCAATCCCTTTTTCTTGTCTATATCCCTTAGCCACCAGACGTGACTTATTTCTAATAACCGTACCTTCACATCCAACTTGTTTTCCAAATCCATTTAAGACCAATAACATAGACCCCTGTTGGTTTTTCAACCAATTCCCATACTTCAAGATGATTAAACTGATTAAGTTCTTCTTGCATGGATTCAATCCAGTTTTAAGTAAGTCATTCCTTAATGTTTTTGGGTTCAGATTGACAAACGGTAAGTGCATAAATGCAATGTTCACCGTCAGTGTGAAGGCGTTGTCTAGTTACGACTGGTTGATTTGGGTTTCCAATGATGTTCGCAAGAGGATGGTCTTTAGTCCAATGATGTGTGGAGGGTTGATGTTGATATACATTGTGTAGATTGGGAGGATTCAAATGACTTGTGGATGATTCGCAACATCGGTGGTAGAATCATTTGCAAAAGGGTTGAAGAACGCATTTGGATCATAATCTGCAGGTGGGGTACTTCATGGTTGAAGATCATCACCGGTTCAACATCATTGGATGCGGTTTGTTCGGCTGTTGTTGTAGACTCAATTGAGTGCTTCTTCACAGTTGTTGTTGTTTCATGTGTATCGGTATTGGATTATTTTCAGGTTGAGCAGTGAAACATTTGATACATCCGGAGCACGTTGATCAATATCATCACTAAACAAAGGAGCAAATAGCTGTTCCATTTGTTGACGAGTAAGCTGTAGCTTGGTTCAATTGATGATGGGGTTTGAGGAAGTTTAGACGGTTATGTGGGGTTCCAAGTGTTTGCTTTCGAAGCTATTTCTGTAAGTTCATCGAAAATTGCATGAATCGTTTCCATAATATCCCTTGTACGACGATTCCAGATCCAGTAACCCTTAGAGTTTTCACAGTATCCAACAATGACTCCAATGTCAGCTTTGGCTTTGAGCTTACCAAAGTCATCACGATCATTATTTGGATAACAAAGGGATCCAAATACATGAAAGTGTTTGAGGTTCGGTTTATTGTTGTGGATAAGCTCATAAGGTGTTTTGTTGTGGCGTTTGGTAATCATTGAACGATTTTGAGTGTAGCATGCAGTTGACACGGCTTCGGCCCACAAGTAATCTGGAAGTTTTGCTTTTATCAACATTGTTCTTGCAGCTTCCACTAATGTACGGTTTCGTCTTTCAACAACTCCGTTTTGTTCTGGTGTTCGTGCAATAGATGTTTGATGCTCAATTCCCACTTTCTCATAATATGCACGAAGAGTTTGATTCACAAATTCAGTTCCTTTGTGCGATTCGATTTGTCACTGTCTTGAGTGAACTTGAATTTTGTGAGAAGGTGATGATCATCGTGGAGCTTGATCTTTACCGAAAATAAACCCAAGTCCATGTTGAGTAGTCATCCACAATTACCAAGATGTAGCGTTTTCCATTAATCGTCTGCACGCGCATCGGACCATACAAATCCATGTGAAGAAGATGAAGTACATGCTGTAAGCTGTGTTCCACCTTTGAAGGAAAGTGAGCACGAGTGCTTTTCCCTTGTTCACAAGCTGAGCATAGATGATCTTTAGAGTACCGAAATCTTGGGAGACCTTCAACAAGTTTATATCGTGCAAGATTGGTTATGGTTTGAAAGTTTAAGTGTGAGAGTCAACGGTGCCATAGCCAAGATTTTGTAGATGTTGCCTTTGAAAGTAGACAGATGGGAGATGAAGCAATCATGTCTTGAATTGAGATTGTATAAAGACTTGATGTGCGTTGACCAGACATAAGATCGCGTTCCTTGAAGATCACGAATGAAACAAGTTTTCTCCCGAAAAGCAACTTCAAAATCTCCATCACAAAATTGACCAACTGAGAAGAGATTGTGACCGAGACCTTGTAATAAACCACGCTAATTTCGATGTTACCATTGATGTAATATCCGTAGCTATGATAGCCCGAAGTGATCATTCCCGAATCGGACAGTGCCAATGAACTTTGAAACAAAGTTTGATAATAGTTTAAGATTGCGTCATATGTCGGAACATCCGCTATCAACAACCCGAGGATGATCTATCACCTGCATTACACACAAACGACACAGATGGAATAAAAGTAGATGTGGAACCCGAAGAGTTAGAGGGTTCCGATGCAGTTATAGTTGAAACATACATGTTTATGATTTTAGGTATCTATTTAAAGCCAAGTGTATTATGTAACCATTTCTGCCATCTCCAATTAGTCTTAGCTTTTGTCTTAGTAAATGCACTAGGTGATAAGTTCTTCCTAGGAGGCGAAGGGGGTTCTATGGGTACATCAATGATCGTAGCCGGAACACTAGAGGGTGGTTTACCTAGCAAAGACTTAGAAGCATTAGTGGGCCTAGAGGTATTCCGTTTTCTATTATTCCGCTTACGAGATAAGATAGTATTAGCAACACATTTATCATGACAACCAGAAAATATAACTGACAACCAACACAAGAAGCTTCAAACATAACATTTAAAGTATTTAAAGGTTCGATTCGTTACATCACTTTTTCTATTACATTTGTCTAACGTAATGTCTAAAGTGGGTGCAACTTGAGTCTTATTCAAAGTCCTAAGGTGTTCTTCTACTTCAGAGGTCTTTATTGTTCTTTTCTTACGTCGCAACTTCCTATTCTTCCTTGATGTGCTCTTAAGCTGTGAAGTGCTAGCGTTGGGAAAAGCGGCAACTATTCCTGTTTCAGTAGAGGGAAGCACATTAGTTTCTTGTGATGTGTCATTAGGTCTAAGAATTCTGGTGCAATAATGTTTGTGTTACTATTTCTATCTTTCTTAAGTGTTACCAACTCTGCTTTTAGATCATGGATAGTGTGTAACAAATCTTGATTTTCAGAACGAGTGTTGCCATTTTGTCGTAAAACATTTTGGTATATGTAAGATGATCATCAATATCTTTTGACGCTTGAGTACGAGTCTTTTTGAGTAAATCAAATATGACGCCATATTCCATTTTAACTTTTGAAATTTCTTGTTCATATTTTGAAATTTGACACTTCAAAGACACGTTTTCATCATCGAGTTGCTTAAGTTTTGGATTAAGAGTTTTGGTATGTAACTGGTTGATTTTTTTTGCAAAGCGAGTTCTCGATTTTGAAAATCTTTTTGACACCATTGAAGACGACGTTTGGCATTTGAAAGCTCGTTTAACATTTTCAACTTTTAAAGACTTGATTTGTGACACATTATTGGTATTCTCAACATTTTCAACAGAATCAACAGCGATATAATCAAATGCATATGCAACAGAATGAAGTAACACAACATTTATGGTATCAGCACAGATAACATCTTCCAAGAGTTGATTAACATGATTTCGAAACATTATCTTTTTACGTTTTGTATTTGAAATCGTTGTTTCAGTTTGTTCGAAAACTCTTTTCATAAGTCCAAGCTCCTTGTGAATATCCCTTTCCCAATATATTGCACACATTTTCAAATTTTGGACATGAGGTAAAATTCTTTTCTGAAAAATATCTCTTTGTGCTCGTGCTTGAGGCGATTCAAAATGGTCAACTTTTATTTCAGAAATGATTTCAATTTCACGTTCAAAAGTTTGATGTCCGATAAGAATGTTTCAAAATATTTGAGAACTTGACATTGTTCAGCTAATGGCTTTATTTCATTAAATGAAGGTAAAGGACCATTAATTTGTGCAGCATTGGAAAGGGGACCGTCATTAGAAGACTTCAGTAGGTGTGATAACCCAAGGTGTGTTAGAATGATCCTGTTGTGGGACGAAAGTTACGGCTTTTGAATAGTTAAATGGTTTGTTATAAACAATATTTTCCAATTTTGACCGACTCTCGTCTTCTGCATCTAATTCCTCCATGCAATTATATTCAACAACACTCATATTGGAATCATCAATTCTATGTTCTGCACTGTAAACTTGAGGATTTGGTTTGAATGCTCTATGTGAAAACTTAGGTTTGTAATCAAGATTGGTCCATATCCATTTGGATTGGGTATTAAAGTAAACTTTTGAATAGTTGTGATTGACTCACCATGTTTCTTAACAACATTTCGAAACTCTTTGATTTTGTTTTGTAAGTCGACAATTTCTTCAAGATAGTCATCTATTTGTTTCCTTGAATGCTTTTTGTATTCACAAAACTATTTTTGACAAGTTAACAACTCAGACTTGGCTTTTTGAGTTTCTGAAGTGAGAGCGTTAAGTTTTTGTTTATGATCATATTTCAGTTGTTCTATTTGAGACAACAAAGCATTCTTGGATGCAGCTAGATGACAGATCTGTTTTTCCAAAGATTTTTCATTTTGCTATGATTTAGAAAATGCGACTTCAAAACCTTTTTCACGTTTCTATTTTGTTTGAAAAATGTTGAGTTGGAACTTTAAGCATTCATTATCCTTAGTCAACAGTGCAATTTTATCATTTAATTTCTTATTGATGTCTAGGCACATTTCAATTCGAGATTCTTGGGTCTGAATTAAGGTCATGAGCTCAATATCTGGATTAGACACAGGTTCAGCTTGTTCAACGTGAGTCTTAACATGATCATTATTTAGATCCTCAAATATAACCACGGAGTCAACTTGATTATCAATATTAACCATAAGGTCGTCTTGATCGTCAAATATAACTGCGGGATATATTTGATTATCATCGGAATGAGATGTAGACGGCTCATGTTGAACATTCTGACCCTAGTCGGATGCAGATGTTGGCGGATATCGTCAGTAATGAATATAGTTTGATCCGGTTTTGAGACAAGCCGTCGCTGTCATATACTGGGCCTATGTCACTCATGTGGAGCTCTTGCATGTTTGCCATTAACATCACAACTGCATTAGCCTGCAAGTCCTCCATGTCATCATCCGAATCTGCATTTGCCATGAAGCTCTGTTCCTTGTTGGTAAGAGTTCCACCAGCTTCATCCTTGAGAGCCAAGAGTTAAGCCTCTTTATGATACCTCTTGTCCTCGGCTTTGGGCATGCATTAACCAGATGACCCTTTTCATTACAGTTATAACAACGAAGACCATTTACCCTAGTCTGAGCATTTCCCTGATCAACCACTTGAGCCCGTTTTTATGGAGCACCCATGTTATTCCTTCCATTAGCATTAAACCCTTGACCACTACCCATCTGACGAACATTACCACGATTCTGAACTTCAACACGTCCATTGTTAACAACAGTTTGATTCCTTGTGTTTGATTAGGTACGAATGCAATTGTTGGATTTGTTGGAATATCGGCCGAAGGCTCTAGAAATCATGACAAACCCTTGTTGCAATGCATCGAAAGCTTCTGCATCCTCATTAGATTCCTTTGTAAAGTGGTTGATCATTATTGTTATATGGGGTAATTGTAGCAGTTGGTTGTGGAGGATTTGTGAAGACATTTTGTAAGGTTGGAAATTGAGGATAACACGCTGGCATAATGCAAGAGTTTGATTATCCGGGAATGAAGGTGAAACAGGAGCTCCACGGATGACTCTTTCTCTGTCAACTTCCTTTTGGTGGGGCTTCAAATAGTCGTACAATAATCCGTATGTAGCATGATGAAGATTCTTCGCTTGACGGATGAAAATAACATACTTTTCCCAATCAGGAACTTAATGTTGACTGCAATTCTTGGCATAATGATATTATGTTTTTCCAAGTCATTGATGATGTCTGAGAATCGATGATAATATGATTCTAATGTCTCCCCTGGTTCAATCATGAAGTGTTCATATGCTAAGTAGATTTTGGATTCCATGTCTTCTTGATTAAGTTTTGTGCCTTCCATTAAAAGATGAATGTGCTCCCACATTGCTTTAGAAGTCTTCTGAGCATCAACACTACGAAGTATCGGATTGGGTAATCCCAAAATGTTATATTGCATAGCAAGTTCATCAGCTTCTAAGTGAAGAAGTTGATCAGTAGTAAGATCATCAATACCGACAATGTTGGTGATATCATCTCTTGGTGGAACAGCATTCGGATCTCCGAGTACAGTGATAGTAGGCATCTAAAATGGACCTTCAAGGATGACCTTCTTTAAGAACTTTCCATGTGGCTTCTTTAGATCACAAAACCTAAAGAATCTTATCACCCATTGATCGTAGTTTCCAGGAGTGAGCATTGGAGGTCTATCAAGTGATCCAGCTTCATGAATGGATTGTTGGCTACTTAAAGCTTCACATATCTTTGCAAACCAAGACGGTTCCTTCATAGCATACTTGGATGGATGCTGATTTTGAAAGTTTGTGTAAGGTTGTACTTGTAGACTAGGTGGTGGTTGAATTATTTGTGGTGGAATTGCTCCTTGAGGAAATTGTTGTTGTTATTGATAGAGTTGTTGTTGTTGTTGTTGTTGAGGATACACATAAGGAAAGTAGCTAGAGTATGGTGGTTGAGACATCTTGAAACTTGTGTTGTTGATGCGTCTTTATAGTAGAATGAAACTTTATTGATGAAGTAACCTTAAGCGTAGAAAACCAGCTTATGCGTAGAAAACCAACTTACGCGTAAAAGAGAGCTTACGCGTAGGATAGCTTATGCGTAAGACTTGAGGAAAAACATAGCTTAGGCGTAAAACTAGAGGCTTAGTAGTAGAATACTTATGCGTAAGACAAGCTTGGTGAAAATGCTTAGGCGTTAAAGAATTCTAGTAAGATATAGCTTATGCGTGAAACTAGGGTTTGCTTAAAATCCTTTACACTTATACCATGTAAGATGTCAAAATTCGAAAGTGTTTTGGGCTTATCCAACAAGAAAATACTGAGTAAAATAATAACAACGAAGATCAAACGATGACAACCTTATCGTAGACTTTGGGCTACAATGAGTAAAATTTATGGTTTTGCTATCGTGAAACGGTACCAAAGAATACCAAACGATTTTTAAGCCCAAAAGTGTTTAGAAACCACATTTTTATGATGAAAAGCTTCAATATCACAAAATAACACAAAATTTGAAACTTGATGATTGCTCACTTTTTAAACTTGTGTGAGAGGCGAAGTGTACGCATGAAACCAAGCTCAAAAGGAATCTACACTAAAAGTTTAAAACTTTGTGCAAAAACTTAAACTTTAACACTAAAGAAACAAAGTACAAGAATCTTGAGTTTTAAAGTGTAAATTTAGAGTTTTGATGCATTATGAAAGTTGTATGAAACCCAGCGTTATACCATAAAACTACAAAAACAAACCATTTCACCCAACTAGATGGCGAATGATACCACTGTTAGGTTCCCATGTTTGCAACACAAGCATCAATATAAGAAATGAGATAGAGAAGTGATCGGATGAACACACAACACACACACACACGAATGAAAATAAACCTTTAGGTGTAGAACATGTATTGAAATGAACAACCAACTCCCAAATGGGAGTTTACAACATGTTTATGGGGAAGGGAGCTAGGGAAACACATGGTCCCTTCCTCTCTATGGGCTTGGCCAGGCTTATGGGCTTTCTTCATAAGCCTTGCCATTAAAACTAACTTAAAAGCCTAATTAAGCTAACTATTACATATTGATTGCTAACACATGAGAAGTAGTTTAGGAGTAATTCCAACAATGTTCTAAACTTAACCAATGCCACACAAGCAACAACAACAACATAAACTTTTAAAACTTATAAAGTTTTGTTTAACTTTATCGAGTCTTAAACATGAGTAAAGACTAAATTGCCGTACTAAATTAGGTTCCGTGTCGGAGCCGTGCACTATCACTAATTGATTTAATTCCCTGCATACTGCAAATTTTCGAGGTGAGTTTCATAGCCCCTACTTTAATCTGTTTGATACTTGTTTTGGGGAAAGATACATGCTCATTTTACTTAAATGATTTTAATTATTGAAATTGTGTATTTCCATGCATCCTATGCTTTATGATTGATGTGTTTAAAGATACATCACACATAGATGTTTTATGGACCATACCATAATGCTTAACTTAGAGTATTAGCGGCAAGCCTAAGTCTTAGATCATTGCCCTTTTCATGAACCGTCAATTCCTGATGGGAAGCGCGAATGTTATAAATAGATCTATTGGGGGTGACTCCCCTATTCGGTTGGCACTGCTTGGGTCAAGGAGAAACATATAGCATGTCAGAACCGAGTGTATTGGGATAAACACTCGCCATGGGCTCTTTATTTGTATGACTACATTTTGCATACAGCAACTATCGTAGCTTCGGTTGCATGAACTTAGTGCTAGCGTAATAGACATAATATGTGACATTATATTCGTTGTAATGTACATATACCCTACTTATGGTCCACCAATAAAATTCTTTTATCTAAGGTAAACATATATTTTTATGACATTATGAAAGATGTAATGATCATCAAAACCAAATGTTAAATGGTATACTGAAGTGCCATTTAAATAAACCTATGAACTCACCAACCTCGTGTTGACACTTTTAACATGTATCTTCGGTTTGAGGTGATAGCTAATCTATAGGCCTTGAGCAAAGGCATGACATGGTCATAGACGATTCGATTTATGTATTGGGACCACATTTTTATATACGGCCATTTTACGCACCAATCATGTCTTAAACATTGTTTTAAGAATGAATAAAAGTTTCCTTATGAAAATCAGTTGTTCTATGCTTATGTTGTGGTATCGATTTAGTAGCACCCCAATACTTGTGTGCTTCCGCTGAGCCATTTTGGGGGTGTTACACCTTTCTAGCATAATCACATACATTCCTTCTCTTTATTACTTCTAACTCAGTTTCATTTCATTATAGTGATCCTCTTTAGTAGCAAAGAAGATCAAGGCATAATCAAGCTTCAACATATAGTTGGAAGACTTGTTTGATTTGTTGTTGTATGAACTAGTCTTGTTCATACATCATTGTTGTACCAAACCATCTTAAACCTCTGAGTGTGAGTGTTAGTATTTTAGTCCTCAAATTACATAGTGTGTGGGAGTGGTTGTACTCTTGTAAAAGAACTCGACATCTAGCTTTGTGTCGGAAATATTGTGTAAGCGACGTGTAAAGGTTTTCTTCGTCGATTAAAGGAGCTTGTTGATTAGTGAAGATAACTCTCGAGTTGGAGACTCGGGGAGTGGAGTAGGGAAAGGAAAAGAGTCCTTGTAGATAGAACCACTATAAAAAACTTGTCGTGGTTTGATTGTTGGTTTCCTTATTTACTCATTACATATTGCTTGCATATTGTTTATTCTTCACTAACATATCTTTGATCAATATCAATTGATCTTACAATAAGTTTCAAAACAAAGATTTTAAATGGTAAACTATTCGACCCCCTTCTAGTATTCCACAATTGGTACCAGAGCGTCGTTGCTCAAGAATTTCTAAAATATATTATATTTTATAAACTTGAAACGATCCATGGATTCTGAAAACTTTAAAGAAGGGCAATCTATGCAAAGACCACCACTCTTTGAAACCAATGGATTCATCTATTGGAAAAACCATTTTGAAACATATGTAAAGTCAAAAGATATAGATCTTTGGTTTGTTATCATTAAAGGTAAATGTAATCCTTTTACAAAAGATATTTCAAGTGATGAACAAAAGAAATTAATAGCTAAAAATAATGAAGCTAAAATGATGCTTTATAATGCTTTGCCTAGAAAAGAATATGAAAGAATTTTTATGAGTGAAACCGCAAAAGAGATATGGGAATCCTTAATTATTACACATCAAGGAAATTCACAAGTCAAGGATAACAAAATTGATCTTCTTGTTCAAAAATATGAACAATTTGTTATCCTTGAAGATGAAACCAATGATTGTGTATTTGCTCACTTTAATACTATTGTTACTTCTCTTAAAGCACTTGATGAAACTCTTCGTAGTAAGAATTTTGTCATGAAATTTCTTAGAGCTAACCATCCAAAGTGGAAAGCAAGAGTAATGACTATTGAGGAATCAAAAGATCTCTCAATAATGTCACTCGACGAGCTAATTGGAAATCTCAAAGTACACAAAATAGTGATGGAGAAAGATTCAGAGATCATCAAAGGAAAAAGAGAGAAAGTCAAATCCGTTGCCCTAAAGACAAGAACGGAATCTACTGATGAGAAGAATCTTGCTCGAATAGTAAAGATGAGGAGTATGCTATGGCCTTTAGAGATTTCAAAAAGTTTTTTAGAAGAAGAGGAAGTTAAGTAAGGCAACCGAGATGAAAAGAAGTCATTTCGGAAAGACCGAGATGACAAAAAGAGAAGAGGTGAAAGGAAGTGCTTTAGATGCGGTGATACAAGTCATCTAATAGGAGATTGCCCCAAGCTACTTAAAAGCAAAACTCAACAAGCTTTTGTAAGTGGTTCTTGGAGTGATAGTGATGAAGATGAAGAATCAAGCAAAGATGAGATCACTCTAATGGCACATGAATCAAACGAGGTATGCTTGAAAGTTGGCTTAGAACCTGATGAATGGATAAAAGATAGTGGATGCTCAAGACACATGACGGGGTAACAAAAGTCTCTTCTCAACATACCAAGAATTTGACGAAGGTAATGTCACTTTTGGTAGCAATCTCAAAAACAAAATCATTGGCAAATGTACGATCACTCATAACTCCTTAACTATTGAAAATGTTGCTCATGTTGATAGGTTAGGATTTAATCTACTTACTATTAGCCAACTATGTGATAAAAAGTATAACGTACTATTTGAAGAAAACGGTAGTAAAATACTAAAAGATGGTATCACCATAGCTAAAGGAGTTAGGAAAAATAACATATATGTCATAAAAATAGATAGAACATCTAAAGACAAACTTTGCCTAACAACCTTAGATGATAACTCTACTCTTTGGCATAGACGATTAGGTCATGCTAATATGAGACTCGTCCAAAACCTATCCTCAAAATAGCTAGTTAGAAACCTACCTAAATTGAAATATGACCACCACTTTTGCGACGCTTGCAAAATTGGTAAACAAATTCATAGTAGCCATAAGGCTAAAAACATGGTTTCCACATCTAAGTGTCTAGAGCTTTTGCATATGGACTTGTTTGTTCCATCCGCTATAAGAAGTTATGGAGGGAACCTCTACACTTTAGTCATAGTAGATGATTACTCAAGGTTTACTTGGACAATGTTTTTGAAAACTAAAAATGAAGCTTTTGCTAAATTTGAAATACTTAGTAAGAAAATTCAAAATCAACTAGGTGTTAACATTGTGTTGATCCGAACAGATCATGGTCGCGAGTTTGACAATGAAACACAATTTGGAAACTTTTGTGATACAAATGGTATAACACATAACTTCTTGGCTCCTCGAACACCCCAATCTAATGGAGTTGTAGAATGTAAAAATAGAACTATTCAAGAAATGAGTAGAACAAGGCTAAATGAACAAAACATACCTCAAAAGTTTTGGTGTAACACCGTTGATACTTCCACTTACATTTTAAATAGAGTTTTAATACGTCCTTTCTTGAACAAAACACCCTATGAATTATATAAAGGCAAAAAGCCAACTTTAGGATATTTGATAAGGTTTTAAAATGTACCTTTTTGAGGGGTCGTTTAAGCCCTTATTTGATCACTTTTGTATCCGTTATTACTTAATATCGTTCCTTTTCACTTTTTAGGTCTCTTGAAGGCAAATTGCTGGAATGGTACTTATTTGGACGAAAAGGCGCGGAATACGAAGAAAATGGCCAAAGTCAAGAATCGAGACACTCAAGCTGCTGAAATACAAAGGGACGGCGTCAGGTGTTACATGCGACGCCGTCGCATCACTTTTGTGACTGCTCAATAGCCAAATTGCTTATTTTCAAGTGACGGTGTCAGGCTTTAAAAGAGTAGGTCGTTGCAACTCAGACGGCCTAGATTTGATCCAGACGGCGTCAGAGACTCAAGGGGACGGCGTCACAAGCATAAGGTGATGTCGTCGCAAGACTAACGTGGCCAAGACGAAACCCTAATGACGGCGACCCGACGACATCACAATTCATAAAGTGATGCCGTCGCAATTGTAATCTTATATATAGAATCCGAATTTTTTAGTTTTCAGTGTGTAGTCTTTTGGAGTAAAAACCTAAACCGAACTAAGGCTGTCTTGTACAGTATTTTAGGGTTGCAAACCCTATCTTACATCAAGATAAGTGTTTTACTTCATTAATTCAATTATGTCTTCAATTATTTGTGTGTATGCTTGCATGTTCTCCATGTCCGGCTAATTTACTTGTGTGTTTGCTTAGGGAATATGAAACTTAATTATTCAATATTGATTGGTTGTCTCTTATCTTAATTGTTAATGATCTAGTAATGCGATAGGTCATTCATTGTGTAGTTAATGCTTGATTAATCTTTGTGAACCTTAGACTATAACGCCTAGAGTAGTTGTAGGTTAAACCATCCAAAGAGTACCTTAAAGTTAGAGTCTATAATTCCTAGAGATTTTGTAGACGAGACCCTTTGGTAGTTTCAAAGAGTTAGGGACAAACGCATACCCTACGAGTTTAGACACACAACGCGATTAAGAATAAGGACGTGACAATTCAACCATCAATAGGAGATTATTAAGGAGTAGTAAAACCTAAGTAAACACATCTTTAAACCATCATACGAGCACACAATAATTAGACATAGACTACATACACCATTAGATTAGATAATTAGACAAGTAGAGTAATCGGTAGAAATACCAACCCCCAAATCCAAACCCCGAGATTCGTACCTTTCCTTTTCCTAAAAAACATAAAAAGATAAAAAATAATCTTCCTCAACCCCAACCTTAGCGTAGTAACTCCTCACTAGCATTCCTATTCCCCTAGAGAACGATACCAATACCCGTGGCTTACCCTAATACTACACTACAACGATTAGGTTCACTGCCTAGGGTGTTATAAAACTTGCTCGAAGAAAAGGAAGTTCCTTTGACCCCGAACGCGCTGCGTAAGCGTATCAAGTTTTTGGCGCCGCTGCCGGGGAATAGAATAGCTAGTTAGTAGTCCACCTCGTTTAGGTTTCTTTTCTTGATTCCTATCAAGTAAATTTTTCTCATTTTTAGCTTTCTCGTAGTCTATCCCCCTTCTTCATGACCTTTGTTCGTAACCCCATCACTTTTCATCATGGAAGGTGATAACCAACCACCATTCATGAATTTACCACCAAATGACCCGCCAAGAGCCCGTACTCTTGGTGAATACTCGAGACCAAGCCACCTAGGCTATAGGAACACCATTGAGCTTCCGGACCAAGCCCAAACTACGGCCTGCGATCCGACACCATCCGGTTGGTGCAAAACGGATGTGCATTCCATGGACCGTTCGAAGATCCTAATCAGCATCTTAAGGATTTCTTTAAAATTGTCGATTCCATCAACCTTGATGCTACTACTAGGGAGACCATGCGTCTGCGTCTCTTCCAATTCTCTCTACGGGACCAAGCTAGTAATTGGCTTGAGCGACTTCCAGCCGGCTCCATCTCAAGTTAGGATGATCTCACCTCTCGCTTCCTTGCTCAATTTTTCTCACCAGGAAGAACCACTAAGCTTAGGAATGACATCTTGATGTTCCAACAACGTCAAGGTGAATCTCTCTACGAAGCATGGACTCGATTCAAGGACTTACTTCATAAAGTCCCTCATCATGGCATTGATCTTTGGCTTCAAGTCCAACTTTTCTATGATCATGTCAACTTCCCCACCAAGCGATCCATTGACCAAGCGGCCGGTGGAAAACTTAGTGATCTCACCGCGGAAGAATCGTGGGGTATAATAGAGGACCTTGCTCTCTATGACAACGAAAGTTGGAATGACCCCCGTGAGTTGCCCAAAACCGTTAAGGCAATCTCCTTGCCTTCCCTTGACTCACCATCTTCCGACCGTAGGATGCTCGAGCTTGAAGATCAAATAAAATTCCCATTGAGCTCCTACGAAAATCCTAAGTCTTCACACCAAGTAAACAAAGTTTATGCCTCATCTGAGCAATTTCGTGTCCCTCATAACACTCATGCTTGCACTCGATTCCCCGAACATGCTTCCGTTGACTACGCGTCCTCGCGTATTAATGGAACAGGAGGAAGGTTCCCTACAACAACCGGACCTAGGACTTTTAATGACGCCCGAGAAGCATGGAAGAACAAGCCCGCCTTCTATTGGGGACAAACCAAAGAATTCACTTCCAATGATTTCTCATGGCCCCCATCTCATGGCCCTACCCAACAAAACATTTAGGGGATGTTGCAACACCTAGTCGCATCCCAAGAAGCTCAAATTGCTAAGCTCTCGGATCGTTTTAACCAACAACAAGCCGATATGGAAAGGAAGATAGATAACCTCTTGAAAGCCATGACTAATAGTGATAGGAAGGTTAATTCTATCTCAACTCCCGAACCTTCCGGTGTAGAGATTAAAGACCCAAGTAAGTTAGCTAAGCACGTTCAATTCGTCAATACCATCGCCTTAGTGAAACCTAATAGAACAAATGACGAAGCGAACCATGAGATGATACTTGAGGTTAAGGAAACACCGACGAATGAAACAACCAAGGAAGTAAATGAAGTAGACAATTACTATTTCAATAAGTTTCCTACGGAAGAAGAACTATCTCGCCACCCTCACTTAGTGCGCGACCTCTGTCACATGTACATTAGGAAAAGCCCTAGGATCAAGTTTGGGAACCCTTGGAATCTTAACATACCATGTTGCATAGGACACATTTTCGTGGCAAAGGCCTACATTGATTGTAAGTCCCCAATCAGTATAATTACTAGCACCTACTACAATTGGGTAATGAAGAAGCCTATCCCAACTAGGCAAGACCCTGATAATCCTAGGGAGAGTTGCAATTTTCTTGGTAGAGTTAAGGGATTGCCCGTCCATGTAGGTAGTTTCATGTTTCCTACAGATTTCATAGTGGTAGATGATATTAGTACAGCCATAGATCCTAGCTTGTCCCACGTTATTCTAGGAAAACCTTTCATAGAAAACACCGGGATGACTTATGATCCTTCATTAAGAATAGTGCGATTCAAGGATGAGACCGATTATGTAGCTTACCAAATGTCATTTAAGATTGAGAAGTTTTCATCACTCTCCAATGATGAAAAGGAACTTAAACTATCGGTCTACTATAGGAATGAGGAAGATAAGGTGAAGGGAGTAGATTATGTTATGGCCAAGATCCTAGGTTTCTATAAGGATTGCTTGAACTTAGGACCGGAGTATAGGACCAATTGGGGAGAGGAAGACCTCTTAGAAAGGTGCACTATAGGGCACTTTTACAACATGGAACCCCCCAATGGAGACCGTCATAAGGAAGAAGGTGACGTAATGAAGTCGTTGAAACGACTACGAGTCTAGCAACAAGACTCATAAATAAAGAAAAGCGCTTTGTGGGAGGCAACCCATGCTTAATTGTTTGCTTGTTAGTGTCATATATCTTTTATTGATTGCTTATTCTCATGTTTAAATTTGTAAAAATGCTTTATTTTGTTTTTAACCTCGTCTTAATTGCATATAAAGGTATTTTACATAAAGGATAAGTGTAGGGAGGATTACACACGTTTTCAAAAGAAATGTGAGCATGAGAATTGCAATTAATTAAAAGATATATATGTGTGTTTATTCGAGTCAAATGCTTGTATCGAGTCATAATGGATGTTTTGCAGAAATTTTTCCAGATTCTAAAGATGTAAATTTTTCCACATGCTTATGGAATGGATGTTTGCAGGTTTTCTGGAAAATTAAGACTTGAGAAATTCCAAAAATTTATAAGTAGCACAGAAAACGAGAAAAAGTTATAAGCTGTTTTTGCTCCTCCTGACGTCGTCAGGTTGTGATCCTGACAGAAACTGGTCTACGATTTTCTGGAAAAATTCTGGAAAATTTATATCTTTAGAATCTAGAAAAATTCCTGCAAAAAAACATCCATTATGACTCGATACAAGCATTTTACTCTAACAAACACACATATATATCTTTTCAATAATCGTAATTCTCATGTTCACGTTCTTTTAAAAACGTATGTAATCTTCCTTACACTTATCCCTTTTGTAAAATACCTTTATATGTAATTAAGACAAGGTTAAAGACAAAATAAATCACTTTCACAAATTCAAACATGAGAACAAACAACCAATAAAAAGATATATGACACACAAACAAGCAAATAATTCAGCATGGGTTCCTCCCACGAAGCGCTTTTCTTTATTTATGAGTCTTGTAGCTAGACTCGAAGTCGTGCTCCTACGTGACTTCATTACCGTCACCTTCTTCCTCATGACGGTCTCTATTAGGGTTTTCCATGTTATAGTAATGCCCTATTATGCATCTTTCTAAGAAGTCATCTTCTCCCCAATTGGTTATATATTCCGGTCTTAGTTTCAAGCAATCCTTATAGAAACCGAAAATCTTATCCATCACATAATCTACTCCCTTCTCCTTATCCTCCTCATTCCTATAGTAGACCGATGGCTTAAGTTCTTTTTCATCATTGGATAATGATGAAAATTTCTCAATCTTGAAGGGCATTTGGTAAGCTACATAATCGGTCTCATCCTTGAATCTCACTATTCCTAACGACAGATCATAAGTCATCCCGGTGTTTTCTATGAAAGTATTTCCTAGAATTACGTGGGACAAGCTAGGATCTATGGTTGTACTAATATCATTCACAATTATGAAATCCGTAGGATACGTGAAACTATCTACATAAACGGGCAATCCCTTAACTCTACCAAGGAAATTACAACTAACCTTAGGACTATCAGGATCTTGCCTAGTTGGGATAGGCTTCTTCATTACCCAATTATAGTAGGTGCTAGTCATGATATTTATCGGGGACTTGCGATCAATGTAGGCCTTTGCTACAAAAATATGTCCTATGCAACATGGTATGTTAAGATTCCAAGGGTTCCCAAACTTGATCCTAGGGCTTCTCCTAACATACATGTGACGGAGGTCGCGTACTAAGTGTGGGTGGCAAGAGAGTTCTTCTTCCATAGGAAACTTATTGAAATAGTCATCGCCTACTTCATCTACTTCCGTGGTTGTTTCATTCCTAGTGGTTTCACTAACCTCAAGTACCGTCTCATGGTTCACTTCGTCATTTGTCCTATTAGGTTTCACTAAGGTGATGGTAAAGATGAATTGAACGTGCTTGGCTAACTTACTTGGGTCCTTAATTTCTACACCGGAAGCTTCGGGAGAATGAGTTGAGATGGCATTAACCTTCCTATCACTATTGGTCATGGCTTTCAAAAGGTTATCTATCTTCCTATCCATCTCGGCTTGTTGTTGGCTAAAGTGGTTCGAGAGCTTAGCTATTTGAGCTTCTTGGGATGTAACTAGGTGTACATCCCCTCTATGTTTTGTTGGCTAGGGCCGTGAGAGGGGGGCCATGAGAAATAATTATAGGTGAATTCTTTGGTTTGTCCCTAATAGAAGTCGGGTTTGCCCTTCCATGCTTCTCAGGCATCATTAAAAGTCCTAGGTCCGGGTGTTGTAGGGAATCTTCCTCCCGTTCCATCAGTATGCGAGGATGCGTAGTCAACGGAAGCTTGTTTAGGGAGTCTTGTGCAAGTGTGAGTGTCATGAGGACCACTACATAGCTCACACAAGGAAGAAACTTTGTTCACTTGGCCTGAAGACTTAGGATTTTCGTAGAAGCTCAATAGGAATTTGACTTGATCTTCAAGCTCGAGCATCCTATGGTCGGAAGGTTGTGATTCAATGGGAGGCAAGGTGTTAGGATTTGGAAAATCCAGTTGTTAAAGTGTCGGTCACCTCAAGTATATGTAATCGTTAGAAAGCTCGTGGTCGTAGTTATTTGATGTTAAGTAGTATTTAGTTTAGTAACACCGTGGAGGATGGACGGGTCTTTACCCACTATATGCCTGATCCACAGCCCGTCAGGTGGCGTTTTATTGTAAGACTATAAATACTCTCTACCTTCCAAGGTAGAGAGTTGGAGCTCATAATAAGATTTTTCTTTCTCTCACTAAAGTTCCCAAACCTCTAACTTTCTCTCTCTAAAATTCATCTTTTGTACGCCTACTTTGGTTATGGTTTGATGTGTATGTGAAATCCAATATGTTACAAATGGTATCAAGAGCCATGGTTAGATCATCTCTTACACATCTTTGGATTTCTAGTGGTTTTTAGATGGTTTTTGAGTTTGAAAAAGTTTAGTGGTTTTTGCATCATTTGGTTCACTTCTTGTGTTAAAGTTTGAATTCTGGGTGTACTTTTGTGTTTAGGATCATTATATGTGCTTGGGTTTTGATTTGGTAAGCTTGAATCACTGTGGTTGAGCTGGTTTGGGATTGAAAAGTGTGTTTTTAAAGTTTTTCTTGGTAGCGACTTGGGTCTCGGTGTGAATTTCTTGGTAGCGACTTGCTTTAGTAAAAAGTAGCGAGTTGTAGTGTGTTTTGGTAGCGACTTGCCTCTTGAGACAAGCCGACAAACAGTACACTTAGTGGATTCTCCACTACGGGTAGCGACTTGGTAAGGTAGCGACTTGGTAAGGTAGCGACTTGCTTTCAATTTTGATAGCGACTTGTTCTTTAAGTTTCTTAGCGACTTGGTGGTAGTGATTTGGTCCTTAGCGAGTTGCTATTTAGCGATTTGACATCTTAGCGACTTGGTGTATAGCGACTTGCTGTCAAAATTCGTAGCGATTTGGAAACTTAGCAACTTGTCTTCAAATTACTTAGCAACTTGGTGCCTAGCGACTTGGTTCAAGGATTCTTAGCGACTTGGTTGACTTTGTGTGTAATACGGTTTTCTCTTGATTTAGTAAAATCCCGTGAAAGAATCTATTTCCCAGTTTAATTATTGAGTTATAAAATCCCATGTAATCTTTAAACATGTCTACCACCATACCTACACCCATCTCCACTGTTGCCGAGGATGTTCAAGCAGCTGGTTCAGATACCCGTCCACCCATGCTTGACAGAAGTGACTACGACTCTTGGGCTCAAAGAATCAGACTGTACTGTCTTGGAAAGGAAAATGGGGTCAACATTCTCAAATCGATTGATGAAGGACCTTATCAGATTGAGACTACAAGAGACTTAATTGATACAGCTGCAGATGGAACAATGATCTATGGAATAGACAGACCAAAGACATATGATGAGCTCAATGATAAGGAGAAAAAGAGATTTGATGCTGATATGAGACCAAAGACAGACCAAAGACATATGAGACTACAAGAGACTTAATTGATACAGCTGCAGATGGAACAATGATCTATGGAATAGACAGACCAAAGACATATGATGAGCTCAATGATAAGAAGAAAAAGAGATTTGATGCTGATATCAGGGCTTCTAACATCGTACTTCAAGGTCTTCCAAAAGATATCTACAAGCTTATCAATCACAACACCGAAGCCAAGGCAGTGTGTGATAATGTCAAGATGCTTCTTTCGGTTCGAATTAACTATGGAAGACAGAGAATCACAACTCTATGATGAATTTGAACACTACAAGATGAAACCAGATGAGAGTGTCTATGAGTATTACGTGAGATTCCACAAGCTTGTTAATGACATGAGGAACATCAGAATGACTATGCCAAACATTCAGCTGAACTTAAAGTTTGTGAACAACATGAATCCCGAATGGCACAAGTTTGTCACCTCTGTGAAGCTAACCAAAGGATTGAAGAATACAAACTATGAGCAACTCTATGCCTTCCTTCTTCAGAATGAGAGACATGCTATGTTTGAAAAAAGGATTCTTAATCAGTTCAAAACCAACCAGGGAGAGACAGCTCATCAAATGATTCAACTTCCATCTACTCAAACATTAGAATTACCACCAAAGCATCTCAAGTTATACCTATGGGTAATGGTAACCACAAACTCATTCCTGATCCAATGTTCAAACAAGCTGATGCTGATGCATCCGTGGGAAACTTCATTAATAAACTGGCTCTCATGATTAGTCAAAACATGAACTCTCTCCCACACACCAACAACAACCTCGAAACACATCCAATCCACACAATCAAGCCACTGTCAGAGATGGCAAAGTTATGGTGCAGCCAGTTCAAGAAAGGCATGCGAACAAGGAAGAGGTGGAGTCGGTAGAGAATATGTGGGAAATATGAATAGGGGAAGGATTGGAAATCAAGGACAAGCAAAGCCAATCAAATGCTACAACTGTGGAGGTGAAGGACATATTGCAAGGAACTGCACATCGCCAAACCGCCCTCGAATGCAGAGTACTTCAAGGATAAGATGTTGCTTGTGCAAGCTCAGGATAATGGTGCAGCTTTGAATGAAGAGGAGTTGTTGTTTCTTGCTGTGGGAAATGCTAAGACATATGATGCAGATGTGGATGAGCAGCCAATTCAGGAGATAGGCCACAATCATCAGAATTCCTTTCAAGTCGCTGATTGTGATGCATATGACTCTGATGTGGATGATGAACCTACTGCACAAACCATTTTCATGGCTAGCATTTCTCCAATGGTCCCTCCTAGAGTCTCTTCATCACCACAAGCTGGTCCATCCAAAGACAAAATCATTTCTGAGGTACTAAAACTATACAATGAAGTTGATGAGCAAAAGATACATGACGAAGTGCAATCAACTGTAATTATTAAGTCAGATATTGAAAATATGGGTAATATCAATGTTGTCACATATGATCAATATGTGAAACAAAGTGAAAGTGAGATTGTACCAAGTGATGTATCTTATGCAGTCAATGATGACTATGCTTTTGACGAATACACTGCATGCCCCGATGATTATGTTATCTCTGAACTTAATGCATATAAAGAACGTGGTGCTATTTATGAACAACGAGCTAAGTTTGAATTAACCACCCGTGAGCAGGAAATGGATGACCAAATCGTACAACAATTAGAAAAAGTAAGTTTAGAGAAGAAGTATTAAAACAAGAGTTAAACTCCTTACAAGAAAAGCTTTCTAAAACTGCTAAGCAAAAACAAGAACTTCAAGAAAATGTTAAAATGCTTAAGCAAGAATTCAGTGCTAAGGAATCAAGACTTTTGAATGATTTTTCTAATCTAAAAACCTTGAAAAACAAGCTTGAAAATAAGTTGTACGTACAAGGAAATACCATTCAGACGGCTCACTTAATCACTAAGCACAGAGTTTTGAGTAATAAGCATAGTACTCCCCTTGTTAAGGAACCAAATCCAGAGGTTGTTAAAAAGGCTAGAGCTGATCATAATGTAATCTATGATGGTAATGAGATTCTTAAACCTAGACAGAAACCTAGTTGCGTTGAGTGCACTGAGGAAGATAGAACATTAGATGATGCATCTAGGGAGAAAATGAATAAAAAGCTAGATGATCCTGAATGTAAAAAGAATAACATAACGATCAAACCCCATGATTACAAAAAGGAAAATTGGATCTCCTTGAACAAGTTTAAGCCTCAAACGTTGTTAACACCCGAACAAGTGTTCTGGAAAAAGGATTTAGATAAGCAAAAAATTGAAAATCTTGTTGAAACAAACCCTCCCCTTAGGAAAACGCCAGCAGCGACTGTGTATCCTCCCAATACACCAATGCATTTAGTTCCTAGAACTATTGCCACAAAGAGCAAGACCTTAATCAGTCAATATGTGATTTTTCAACTATTTGTCGATTTTGAGAAAACTTGTAAGAAAAGGATCACACCCACTGGGATAACTGAAGGGGAAAGGGGTTTTGAGCAAACAAAAGAATACTATTTAACTGAAGTCATGCCTTTCTTTAAACAACTAAAAGATCATTTTGAGAGTCTTAAAAGGGAATAGATTCAGATATTAAAGGAATGGAAAAGGAATTTGATGCAATGATAGTTGAGGTTAGTGACTATGAGAGAGCATTAAAATATAATGAGATTGAGAGGAAGAACTTGCATACCTTAAATGAGAATCTGATTACTGAATGTATCTCTCAAGATGTGTTCTACACTGCCACTAATTGTTCTATTACTGCTTCTCAATTTCATGAACTATCTGTTGCTTGAAAGTCTCCCATGATCGTGTCATTGAGCTTGAAATCAAAAACTCTAAACTAAGTGAGAAAATTGAACAGGATGATCACGATACTTTGGTCAAACATTTTTCTAAACTAGAAGTTGAACATTTTGATTTACAACTTAAATATCAACATCTTAAAGAAAATGTCAAAACCTCAAATATCAAGACATCCTCAGATGTTCCAGAGTTTGATGCAGTTTTTCAGATAAACAAACGTGACGAACAGATTCGAGCTCATTGTAACACGATCAGAAAGTTGAAAGCCCAAATCTCTCAATTAAAGGGTGAAATGAACAATGTGACTGGATCCCAAATGCCTCCTCCTTTAGATTCTCAGTACTCTCAAACTTTTCATCTTCAAAACTTAGTTAATGCCTTACAAAAGGAAAACGAGAGTTTTCTAGAAGAAAATGAAAAAGTTAAACGACACTTCAAAGAGTTATATGATTCAATGAAAGTCACTCGTGAACAAAACAACGAAAAAATAACGTCTTTACAAAAGAAAATTGAGAATCTGAGAAGTCGGAAAATGGGAAGCGCCACTTGTTTTTAATACGAGTGTTGCATCAAAGTCATCCTCAGACTGCAAATACACTGTGACTGTTAAATACATTCCTCCTCATCTTAGGAATAATGAACCTGCGTTTCATGACTATTGTGCTCACCTTAAGGATAGTCTAGAATGTCTCCGTGAGATTGTTGAAGAGGATTTCATTAATAAACCTCTTGATAGAGAAATTAGGTTTGCTTGCCTCCAGGCCAAACGATCTCAAGAGCTACTAGAATGTGTAATTGCAACATGTCCTAAATCCTTAGGTGCAAAAGGCAAAGCTGTGATGCCTTGTTCTATGCCTAGTGCCAAGCATACAAACCATTCTAGGCCCAGTTTCAAGAAAGTGAACACTAATGTGCCTTCTAGTAGTACATTTCCTTGCACATCTAGTTCAGGAATGCAAAAGGTAGATCAACCAACTAATGTTCCCATAATTCCCTCTACAGGAGTAATCGGTGACATTAAAGCAAGCGGTCAAAACCTCCGGCAATACCAAGCAAGAAAGGACCTCGCAAGCTAAGAATGTGCATTGGAAGAGAGTAGAAGACCAACCTAGGAACTTTAAGTTTGAGTTGAATAAAACGAATCGTGTTGATTCTAGTATTAGCCATAAATCTTGTAATTAATTTGAATTATGATACTATTTGCAAACCATGTAATGATGTCTGTTTGAATTCTGTTGCTAATCATGATTATGGTGTGAATTCTTTGTCTAATGTTGTCAAATGCCTAGTTAAAATTGTTAATGCTAAAAATCATGCAAAGAAGGCTAAAAGGCAAAAGCGAAAGAAAGTTAGAAAACAGTGGAAACCCACAGGAAGAACATTTAGCAAGATAGGTTATCAATGGATACCTTTTGGCCATAAGGTCAATCAGTTCTGCCCTCAATCTGCTAAGACAATGCCCACTAGAAAATTGATGCCTACTGGTAGAACTATTCCCTTAAGAAGTGAACATACTTTGAATAGGTCAAATACAGATACTAGCACTACATCTATTTCTGAGGATTCCATTGCTTCTATTTCTGATGTGGGTGTTCCAATCAACTTTACTAACCAAGTGGAACCCATTCTTGCATAGGGATCCCAATTATTCAGTTATCCATTCTTGTCAGTGTTCAACTGCAGAACGTTCAAATCGTTCTATGGTACTTGGACTCAGGCTGTTCCAAGCATATGACTGGAGACCGGTCATGGCTCATGAACTTCGTGAGTAAATTCATTGGGACTGTTAGATTCGGGAACGACCATTTTGGAGTTATTATGGGTTATGGTGATTATGTAGTTGGAAAAAGTGTAATCTCCAGGGTATATTATGTGGAAGGTCTTGGTCATAACTTGTTCTCTGTTGGTCAATTCTGTAATTCCTATCTAGAGGTGGCCTTTTGAAAACATACTTGCTTCGTTAGAAAACTTGATGGTGTGGAATTATTAAGAGGTACTCGTGGTTCTAACCTATACACCATCTCTATCGAAGACATGATGAAGTCTTCTCCAATATGCTTGCTGTCAAAGGCTTCTAAAACAAAGTCATGGTTATGGCATCGTCGTCTCAATCACTTGAACTTCGGCACCATTAATAACCTTCGAAAAGGATCTTGTCGAGAGGCTTACCCCGAATTAAAATATGAAAAATCTCATCTTTGTTCAGCTTGCCAATTGGGTAAAAGCACGAAATATGCCCACAAACCAAAACCCACAAATTCAGTAATGGAAGTTCTTCATACCCTTCATATGGATCTGTGCGGACCAATGAGAGTGCAAACCATAAATGGGAAGAAATACATTCTAGTAGTTGTTGATGACTACTCTCGATTTACTTGGGTAAAGTTTTTGAGAACAAAGGATGAAACTCCATATGTCATTATCAAACTAATCAAACAGCTTCAGGTTCGACTCAACAATACGGTCAGAATTGTTCGAACAGACAATGGCACAGAGTTTGTCAACAAAGACTTAATTCAGTTTTATGAAAGTGTTGGAATCAGTCATCAAAGAAGCGTTCCACGATCTCCTCAATAGAACGGTGTAGTTGAAAGACGAAATCGAACTCTTGTGGAAGCCGCAAGAACAATGCTAATTTATTGAAAGGTTCCAATGTTTCTATGGGCTGAAGCCATTGCCACTGCTTGCTACACCCAAAATCGTTCCCTTATACACACCTCTCATGGAAAAACTCCATATGAACTTGTTCATAAACGAAAACCTGATCTCTCCTACCTTCGTGTGTTTGGTGCTTTGTGCTATCCAACAAATGATGGTCAAGACTTAGGTAAATTAAGAGCAAAGGCAGATATTGGAGTTTTTGTTGGTTATGCACCAAACAAGAAGGGTTACCGAATCTACAACAAGAGAACCCGAAATACTATGGAAACAATTCACGTTACGTTTGATGAGCTGACTGGTCAAATGGCTCCTGGACAATCCAGTTCTGGACCCGCACTTCAAAACAGTCCCATTGGTTCATCACTTGTACCAAACTCATCTCCAGCAACTCCATATGTACCTCCATCGGAAGATGATTTAACAAAATTGTTTGATCCAATGTTTGATGAACACTATGAACCAAATGCTGATGAAATGTCAATTCCAGAGGCAGCTCCTATCCCTGTGAATGAAGTCAACCCTTCAGTCTCAATATCATTAAGTCAAGAAGCGCTTGCTGCTGATCACTCTGTCTCATCAACAAATCATCAATCATCGAGTGTACATCATGGAATTGTTTCGGCATCAATGAAGAAGTTAATCCCTTTGCTACTTCCGAAGATGCTCCATTTGAAAATATCTTTGCTCTGAATCATCATCGAACCTTCTTCATCGGGAGATATCGACTCTGCTACTTCAGTTCCACAACAACAACCACATGAACACCTTAGAAAATGGACACATAATCACCCATTGGACAACATCATTGGAAACCCCTCTCGCCCAGTATCCACACGGAAACAACTTGCAACCGATGCCTTATGGTGCTTCTTCAACTCCGTACTCTCTAAGGTCGAACCAAAAGACATTAAAACCACCATGAATGAAGACTGCTGGTTCAATGCCATGCAATAAGAAATTCATGAGTTTGATCGACTTGATGTATGGGAATTAGTACCTGCTCCAGATTGTGCTATGATCATTGCTCTAAAATGAGCATGGTGATGTCTTAAAGAACAAGGCTCGATTGGTCGCAAAAGGATACCGTCAAGAGGAGGGTATTGACTTTGAAGAATCATTTGCTCCAGTTGCTCGTATTGAAGCAATCAGAATCTTCTTGGCTAATGATGCTAGCAAGAATATGGTTGTGTATCAGATGGATGTTAAAACCGCCTTTCTGAATGGAGATTTAAAAGAGGTGGTTTACGTCATCGACCAGAGGGTTTTGTGAATCCAGAGCATCCTACTCATGTCTATCGCTTGAAAGAGGCCCTTTACGGTTTGAAGCAAGCTCCAGAGCATGGTACGATCGCTATCTAGGTTTCTTCTATCTTACGGATTCAGCAAGGAGCAGTTGATCCGACATTGTTCACCAGGAAGTCAGGCAAACATTTAATTCACGTTCAAATTTATGTTGATGATATTTTCTTTGCCTCAACTGACCCCAATGAATGTGATCGTTTTCAAATGAAATGGGTTCCAAATTTCAAATGTCAATGATGGGACAAATGTCATTTTTCTTGGGATTACAAATTTCACAAAGTCCCGGAGGCATTTTTATAAATCAATCTAAATATGCAAATGAGATTTTAAAGAAATTTGGATTTGTATCATGTGACACCGTTGACACTCCTATGAATGAACATACTAAGCTGGATGAGGACAACTCAGGGATCATGGTAGATCAAACGAAATATCGAATTATGATTGGATCCCTGATGTACCTCACAGCTAGCAGACCAGACATCTTGTTCGATGTGTGCATGTGTGCTAGATATCAGACTAAGCCTACTAAAAAGCACCTTGAAGCGGTTAAACGGGTCTTTCGGTATCTCCAAGGAACCATCAATATGGGACTATGGTACCCGAAGGACACCGGTATGTCACTAACTATCAGATCTTGATCATGCAGGATGTCAAGATACACGTCGATGTACGTCAGGAGGTGCTTAGTTTTTGGGTGATAAACTTGTGAGTTGGTCTTCAAAGAAGAAAATGAGTACTTCTATTTCCTCTACAGAGGCTGAATACATAGCCATGTCATCTTGTTATGCTCAAATCCTTTGGATGAGATCCCAATTATCTGACTATGGCTTTGAATTCAACAAAATCCCTCTATACTGTGAGAATAAAAGTGCTATTGCTCTCTCATGCAACAACGTACAACACTCAAGAGCAAAGCACATGGACATCCGACATCATTTCATCAGGGAGCAAGTGGAAAACGGTGTGGTGGAACTCTATTTTGTGAAGTCGGAATACCAGTTAGCAGACATCTTCACCAAAGCTCTTCCGAGAGAACGTTTTGAGTTTATTCTTCCTCGACTTGGCTTGAAAAGCCTTCAACCAGAAACACTCAAACGTCTTCAGGAGGAAGACGAGGAGTAAAGGTCTTTCCTTTATCTATATTTTGTATATATTTATTCAAAAAGAAAAATTCAAAAATATAAAACTTTCAAAAATCCATAAAAATTTGAAAATCTCAAAAAAAAAAAAAAAAAATCAAAAAATATTGTCTTTTTGTCATGTTTTTTCTTCCTCGATTCGATAATATCTACGGTCTTTGTGCTGTCATTCAAAGAATGACACGGGACTTTAGATGTTGTTCGAATGTTTAAAAAAAAAACAAAAACAAAAAATATTTTTGGGAGAAAGTAAAACAATGGTTTATTGTCATTTCAGGCAGTAACCAGCTTTTCATAGAAAGAACAGAGCCATGCTTTATCTCATATTTCAAACCTAATGCTCTGATTCTAAAAACAAATGTTTGTCATTTACAAGACAAATGTTTAATTTCAAATATTTTTCCCTCTAAATGATTCCTCTGAAAAATATTTGCAATCTTATGAAAACTCAATTGTTTTGAAAACACTTCGGACTCTATTTTTGAAAATCAAAAAGAACTTATCCAGTGTCAAAATCTCAATCCATCAATCAATAACTTTCGTCATTGATTGAGGGGGAGAATGATTTTTCAATTAAATCAAAAAGTTTTCTTTTCAAACAATTTGCACTTAAATGAGTAAGGTCTACTCTAAATGTTTTACAATATGTTAAACAATTGGTTCCAGACCTTGGTTATTATTATATTTTCAAAAGATAATTATGCATGTTTAATCAATGGAGTTTAAAGTCTAAAAATCTAATCCTTATCAGTTAAAACATTTTCATAATCAAGTCACAATTCTCCTTAAAAAGCTTTCAAAATCAATTTAAATCTACAGAGATCACAAATCTCAAATGATTTGATAATTGTGATCGGGGGAGAATTTGTGATTTAAATTGGATTTAAACTGATAATTCGATAAATGGTTTCATAAGTGTTTAGCATGTTTTCCTCCCCGCATGTGACAAACGATTTCAAATTTTCCATGCACATGTTGAGGGGGAGAATCTACATTAAACCTCAAATTATTGGAACGTGATTGAAAATGTCTCTAAGTGCAGGTTCCCTCTAATATGTGCAAAAATCTTTCAAACTTCAAGGCACATATTGAGGGGGAGCAAAATTTTGAAAACCTCATCCTCCCTCAAAATGTTTTATCTACTCAAATTGATTGGGAAGTAATGATGATCATTTTAGAAAATGTTAATCAAAAGATTGGACCTTTCATTCTTAATCTAACGATTTCAAAGATCTCTTGCCTCCATGTGCTAAACAAATTCTGAATTTTTATGCATATGTTGAGGGGGAGCATTTCTAAAATATCAAAACTGTTGGGAATTATACGTTTGAGTTGATAAGACAAAAAGAATGAAACAAGAGGGACTTAATATGACAAGAAGGAAACCTACAAAAAGATTGAAGGACTTGCTTGCAAAAGAAGTTTTATTTATTAGTCCTTATCCTCTAGTATATAAAGAGGACATAAATGTAGGTTTAGTACATGTCTTCCATAATGTAGTCGACTAAAGGTGTGTGTGTGTCCTAGGCTTAATGTCTTGTAAACGCCTAGGTTATTAGTTAGTAGTCTAGACGTGTTCCTATAAACGTCTAAGGTTAGTTAGTGTTAGTGAATGAAAACCTTTAGCAATAACATTGATGTTCTTTATTATTCCGCTGCGTATGTATATGTTATTGTTATCCCTAGCTGAGCTTTTAAACGATCTTTACAATTGGTATCCGAGCGGGAAGCTCTTGATATAGGGATCTACAAGGTTTTTCGAAGAAGAAGGAAGAAAAATTCGTATTTAAAAAAAATTCGTAAGGTTTCTGCAGGGCTGTTTTGAAACGATCATAACTTTGTATTCAACCGTTGGATCGTAACGAAATTTTAGGTGGATGTTCTCTGTATGATAATCTAACTTTCCACCGGAGGGATTGTCGATCTGAGTTTTTATTTGAAAGTTACAGGCTATCGAATATGGCTGCAGAGGAGGGTTAAAAAGTTGAATTTTTAAAGGGTATAAATTTTTCTGTGATGACAAAGTATAACAAGGTGTTTTTATTTGACAAAGAAGCAACTCATGTTATGAATGTCTTTAACGTTTTCAAGGTAATTTTTATATTTGTCCCATTTATACTTAGACTTTGCTAT
Organism: Chrysanthemum makinoi; assembly: GCA_910596185.1. Taxonomy (NCBI): domain Eukaryota; kingdom Viridiplantae; phylum Streptophyta; class Magnoliopsida; order Asterales; family Asteraceae; genus Chrysanthemum; species Chrysanthemum makinoi. Next base: position 84,185,972 of record OU343218.1, on the reverse strand, counting down.
AAACAACAAGAATTGATTGTGGGACAGTGGATTATTATATTCGAATCACACTTATCAGACTTGAAGTATATTCAGTTTGTTTATTTGTTGATTATTTGCAAGTGATGTGATAACCTCGTACCTATTTTGATTATGGGTTGACGTCAGTTTGTGGGATATACTATTTCATCTTAAACATAATGGGTCGGTGCATATGGTTCAATATTCAATATTCGCTTATGTGTTCCTTGTCGTCTTTTGGCTTTGATTGGATTAGCGCAAGTGTATTAATGTGATTGGGTACGATGAGGAGAGCATACATGAGATGGTGATTCTTTTTGCTATGCTGGAAATCATTTACGTGGGTTATTTATTTAATATTACAGCATGATAAGGTTTTGTTTATGTTTGTGATCACGTGGGTTTTTGAATAGAGACGCAAAAGATCAAACGTTGAAAGTACTGCTACTCTTAAACGAAAGTACTGCTTTGCTTTTCATTCAAAGTACTGCTGAAGTTGCATGAAAGTACTGCTGCGTCTTGAAAATACTGCTACACTTTTTTAAATACTGTTCGCACTTTCAAAGTACTGCTGCTCAACATATGGTTACTCTCTTGTTTATTTATGATGCTACGAGCTACTATGAAAGTAAAACGTCTATTGGTCGAGGGAGTCTGCTGTTAATGGTGAAAATAGATGTTGGTTTTGGGATTGGAAGAGTTGCAAAGTCTTTAGAACGTTGCAGTGTCATGAATCAGTTTGCATTGGTCTTTGAGTGGCATCCTTTGGAACAAAGTAAAACTGCGGCGAAGGTATTGGGTTGTTGACTTTGGACCTAGGAGCTATCTACTGCTATGTTAATTGTGTTCGAGACAGTGTGTACTGGTTATTTTATTCAAAGTACTGCAGATTCAAGTTCAAAGTACTGCTCTTGTTTTAAACGTATTGTTCTGCTTAAAGTACTGCAGATTTTATTGAAAGTACTGATCTTGAATTAAAGTACTGCTCAAGGTACTGCTACTTCTCAAAGTACTGCAAGGAGGTTTCAAAGTACTGGTAAATTGAAAGTACTGTTTCGCATATGGTTTTGATTTAAGGGGAAGTTGAGCATATTAATTGTTATGATTTTTGGACGACACACACACAGGTTATTGTTCACACACACAAAGAGTTTGGTTATTTGTTTTTAAAGGATTTAAAAGGCTCGTATTTGATTCATTGAATAATTGATTACGAAGAGGATTATTTATCACTTATTTGAAGGTGAAGTGGAATTACTTGGTTTGTGTTCTTATTATATAAGACTTGCAAAATCTATTTTTCATAGGTCAAGAGGGTGGATGGATGAAGACCTAGTAAACTATCACTTAAAGGAGTTACATTGTAGTGCTCAGTGTCTCATACTAGTTGAGGATTCTTGTCAAGGGATTGCGGTCTACTTATATTTGATGGGTATAAGTATGGAGTTCCGTGGATTGTAAAAGATTTAAGACACAAGTTTGGAAAATTTTACTTCTTCATCAAGTTTGTTATATTTGGTTTTCTTCACAAGTGATCATTACATAAAGCCTACAGATTTTGAAGAATCAAGAAGATGGTTAACATATGGTTTTTAGGAGAAGCTTATTGTTAAATGTTTAACCATCTACATGCATCACTCAAGGGGAAGTGTTTGATTTTCTTTACTACTGTTGATCATTATTACTACTGCTAGTTGAAGTTTTCTACTGTTTTGGATCCATTTTTCCTATGGTGCGTAATGGTGGGTGATTTGAAGCATTGGATGGCTTAGATTGGAAGTATGATATTGGTTCGTGGTGGTCAAGATCATTATTTGCATACGTTCCCTATTTAGATAATAACAAAAAGGGGAAGAGATGTTTGAGTGACATGGAAGGATTAAGGGGAAGACAAAGGAAGACATACTTGTTTCATTTATGGTGAGATCCCTGATCTCAATTTCTCTACTTCGTCTAGGGAAGTTCGTTCAAGAATTGTTTTGTCATTATCAACTAGGGAAAGATTGTTGGGAATTATACGTTTGAGTTGATAAGACAAAAAGAATGAAACAAGAGGGACTTAATATGACAAGAAGGAAACCTACAAAAAGATGGAAGGACTTGCTTGCAAAAGAAGTTTTATTTATTAGTCCTTATCCTCTAGTATATAAAGAGGACATAGATGTAGGTTTAATACATGTCTTCCATAATGTAGTCGACTAAAGGTGTGTATGTGTCCTAGGCGTAATGTCTTGTAAACGCCTAGGTTATTAGTTAGTAGTCTAGACGTGTTCCTATAAACGTCTAAGGTTAGTTAGTGTTAGTGAATGAAAACCTTTAGCAATAACATTGATGTTCTTTATTATTCCGCTGCGTATGTATATGTTATTGTTATCCCTAGCTGAGCTTTTAAACGATCTTTACAAAAACAATTAAGATACAAAATGCTTTGATTCTATATCACAAGTATCTTGATTGTTTTTCAAATGGTTTTCAATTGGTTTCAAGGCGGAAGAACTACACCAAAAGACCGACCAACTCTACTTTACGCAAGGTGATATAAGGATGATAAGGTTAGGTTGAGTTCCCATGATCCGCCAGAACCGGAGGGATCTACCTAGGGACAATCCACTAGATAATGTAGAAGTCCTTAGGTATGATGGAAAAAGGAGAAAAGTGAGATATGGGAAGAGTCTTGGACTGAGTCGAGCTAGTCTTGGAATAAACCCAACAAGGTTCTAGTAATGAAGTTTCGGTAAGCACCGAAGGGGTTGAAGAATGAAAAAGAACTAAATGAGAAAAGGGTGAAAACAAATAGCCCTCCAACTATTCAACCTTAGGGCAGAAACCGGGTTCAATTCATATACTACTGGTGGTTACCAAGGTAACATCGGTATTGAAGACAAGACGTCATGGACCCAGTGACGCACTGCACTTCAACTTTCCAAACCACTCAAGTTCCTCTTAAAAGGACTTGTTTCATTCTCACGGGGAACCGATATAATCTATCGACTTTCTCTTAGAGATTGTTGATATTGAAAAAGGAGACCCTCTCCCTAGTCTCCGGCATAGGAACCAAATATGCACAATTGAGTCTAGAGCCACGAGATCATCAATAAATCTCATTAGGACACTTTCAATAAAGACTCTCTGTTTCACACAATGTGGAAAGAGAGATTATATCTTATGAGTCCTACGCATTATCCTTGTGGTATTGCCAGAACATCTGAGTGATATGCATACATGTTCACAATGAGGATGGAAAGCCTTCTAGAGTCAACATCAAACAAGCTCCTGGTAGGTGGCATGTGAGATCTATTCAATAGATCAACCATGTGACAACTGAACAGAAACAATGGGGCGATTCAATCTTTTGAATCAATCCTGGTTCAGGTTATGGATTGACGGATGCCTTTGAAAAACTGGTCGTTGTGCTTAAAAACACTTTTCTTTTACACATCGACTGTGTATTTATTTCTCAAAATAAAAGGTGTTTATGATTGATAATTGATTTTCATTAAAACCTTCGTTGTATTGCAAAAACAATTTCTATTTAGCAATGCACGATTGTTTTTCAAATCTCTTTTCATCAATCAGTGAATCTCATTTCGCTGGTTCACTCACTCCGTGTTGTCTTCTTTGAGATGTTCCGGTTTGAGACCAGCTAGAAGCATTGCGAAACCCATCAAGAAATTCTTCGGAATTATACGATCACGGAGTACTTGTCGATCAACGGGAACCGTGGGCCGTGTACCTCAATTCATCGAAAGTGATCAAAGATACTTTCGTGCGCTTTGTTGCTAACTTTCTTATGCGGTACACCACGACGTTTGCGGTGATCGAATGAAGCGGTCAATCCACAGCCGCATGCTCACTCAACAAATTCAGTTCCAAAGAAATCATGATTAGTGCATCAATGACTCTGATATTTTCACTCCATGCTTCTGCTACGCTACTGCCAATATCATGAATCAACGAAAGCTTCCGCTACTCTGATAAGAATATATTATGATCCAAAATGTGAGCATGTCGGTCCAAATGTCACAATATCACCACAATGGATGAGTCAGAGATTAATGTGGCTGATGATCTCAAAGCTAGCTCAAAACTCATTATCACGTGAATCAGTTAAAGACCTCCACTCAGATTATCCAAACATGCAAAAATGAAGAATCAATGACTACGAGCTTCAGAACAAAGAACATGAACAAGAATTCAAGAACTATCTCAAAGTAATATCTGTTTGTATTCTATGTACTTTCACTGTGTGTTTGAGGTGACCTCCCTTAGGGGGAGGTTGTTAGGATTTGGAAAATCCAGTTGTTAAAGTGTCGGTCACCTCAAGTTAAAGTGTCGGTCACCTTAAGGTTATTGCCTACAAAATCTCTAGGATTCATAAACTAACTCTAAGGTTATCTTTGGATTTTTAGCCTACAACAACTCTAGGAGATTATAAACTAATGTTCACAAAGATTACTCAAGCATTAAAAACATAACGATGGCCTATTGCAATCCTAGGACAATTACAATTAAGATAAGAGACAACCAATCAATATTCAATACCTAGGTTTCATAGATCTAAGCAAACACACAAGTAAATTAGCCGGACATGGTGAACATGCAAGCATAAACACATACAATTGAAGACATAATTAAATCAATGAAGTAAATTACTTATCTTGTTGTAAAATAGGGTATGAGAACCCAAACATACTTCCCAAGACGGCCAAAAATCGTTATTAGGTTTTACTCCACAAAACTACCTCTTTAAAAGTCTTAAAATTCGAATTCTATATATAGAGTTACAACTGCGACGACGTCACTCTTAAATTGGGACGTCGTTGGATCGCCACCATTAGCGTTTTGTCTTGACCATGTCAACTTTGTGACGGCGTCACCTTGTGGTTGTGACGTTGTCGGCTTCATCTTCTGACGCCGTCGGAATCTGAATCTAGGCCGTCTGAGTTGTGACGCCCTACTCTTTAAAGCCTGATGCCGTCAGGTACAAAATAGCAAATTCGCTACTGAGCCATCACAATTTTGGAGCATGTTGGGACGACGTCGCCCACTGAATGTGACGCCGTCACCTTCAATTCCAGCAGCTTGAGTGTCTTGATCTTGACTTTGGCCATTTTCTTCATATATTCACGCCTTTTCGTCCAAATAAGTGTCATTCCAGCAATTTGCCTTCAAGAGACCTAAAAAGTGAAAATAAACGAAATTAAGCATTAATGGATATAAAAGTGGTCGATTAAGGGCTTAAATGACCCCTCAAAAGCGTACCTTTTAAATCCTTATCAGCTTGTCACACAAGGTTATAATCAACAAGAAGGAATTGATTACGACAAAACTTATGCACCGGTAGCTAGACTTGAGTCTATTAGAATCTTACTTGCAAATGCATGTGCTCATGACTTTAAATTATTTTAAATGAATGTTAAAAGTGCATTTCTAAATGGGTTCATTAACGAAGAAGTATATGTTGCTCAACCTCCCGAATTCACCAACTTTGAAAAACCACATCATGTTTTCAAACTTAAGAAGGCACTATACGGGCTTAAGCAAGCACCAAAAGCTTGGTACGATAGGCTTAAGACTTTCTTAGTTGAACACAAATACACCATGGGATTAGTAGATAATACTCTCTTTACCAAGAAAGGGGAATCACACATTATCATAGTTCAAATATACGTTGATGACATCATATTTGGATCAACTGGTCAAGAGCTATGTGATGATTTTTCTAAAATCATGCACGACGAGTTTGAGATGAGTATGATGGGTGAGTTAAATATCTTTTTAGGACTTCAAATTAAACAACTAGAAGATGGCATATTCTTTAACCAATCTAAATACATAAAAGATATGCTTAAGAAATTTGATCTTGAAGACTCAAAACCAACTAAAACACCCATGTCCTCGGAAACAAAACTCACCAAGGATGAGGAAGGTGAATCCGTAGATAACACTAAATATAGAGGAATGATCGGTATCCTACTTTATCTCACGGCTAGTAGACCCGAAATTATGTTTAGTGTTTGTCTATGTGACCGCTTTTAAGAAGATCCCAAAGCATCACACTTAGAAGCCTTGAAACGAATATTTAGATACAGTAAAGGCACTACATGTTTAGGATTATGGTATCCCAATGGAACGGATGTAGAAACCATAGTGTATGCCGACTCGGACCGTGCCGGTGACTATGTCAATAGAAAGAGTACAAGTAGTATTTGTACTTTTGTTGGACATTGTCTCACCTCATGGTTCGCAAACAAACAAACGGCTCTCGCTATCTCAACTACCGAAGCCGAGTACGTCTCAGGCGGAAAGGCATGTCAACAAGCTCTTTGGATGAAGCAAGCTCTCGTGGATTATGGAATTCATCTCAACGACATCTCTATACTTTGCGACAACAAATGAGCCATTGATCTGAGCAAAAATCCCGTCCAACATGCCCGAACGAAACATATTGAAATTCATCATCACTTCCTTCGTGACAATGTTCAAAAAGGAAACATCTCAATCGAGAAAGTATTCTCCGAAGATAACATTGCCGATATCCTAACTAAACCTCTTAAACGAAAACCATTTAATCTTCTTATACTTGGGTTAGGATTAATGGAACCGAACATGTAGTTAATAGTCTAAACCTTGAATAACCAAAACAAAACCATTTAGCAGAATTCTGCTACAATGCCCACGGAACCAAACGACATCAAAGACGGATCCAATATTTTGGGCCGTCTAGTCCGTAGTGCTAACAATAGCAAAATTTTTAAATACAAAACACCTTCTTCTCCACAACCTACTTTACCAAAACGAACCACAAACATACCTAACTCATTATTAAGGTTTCTTCCTCCACTAATCACAACAGAAAACATTATTGTAAGTATCATTACTACATTATTTCTCTTAATTCTGAGTCTAGGGTTCTAATTTATGTACAAAACCAATACATGGGGATTATATATATTCTTGCTCAAAACATGAACTTCATTGTTAAATTGCATAGCTAATTACAGAAATTTTGAACTACATTGTCAAATTGCATAACTAATCATGTTTCCCACTATTTAGAAGCTAATTACTATAAGGCATTATCCTAATTAAACAAAAACCCCATGTCAAAAATTTGAAAAACTTCTCACTTATAGGAAAACAATTTCTCATTGTTAATACAAATAGAAACGTTATTTGCATCACTTGCATAATGTCTCTTGAATACTAAAGGTAATGCATAACTAATATGCATTCTCGGATATATTCAAATGAAGCCACATTGAATTAGGAGCGTTTGGGTTATCTCTTGCGTTTTGCCAAACACTACCAATAAAAACTATTTTATGCATAAAATGAGTCTAGATAACTGCAACTCCAAATTGTTTGCATATGGGCACACACTAGAACAAAAAACGCTAAGTTTTTTTTCGTTCTTACTAAAACTTGTAAATTCTTGATCCTATGAACAAACATGGTAACCGCCAAATTGTATGATCACAAAGACACTCTTGATTACATCCCTCAACATCACAAAACTAAGGGCCTTACCAAAGAACAAGTTGAAATCTTTAAGAATCTAGAGAAAAAGTATTTCCATGAGGGTAGGACCATTCATTCATCTTTTATCGACAGAACAAATCTCCATCAATAACTAGCCACTATCAACTTTGATTGTCTCCTTGACATCGATGAGCCAATTTTCCCTAGGTTTGTCCTAGAGTTCTATGCTAGTGTTATTTCCATCACAAATGAGGATGATCAAATGGCTCTCAAGTTTAAGATCAATCAAAATGACTACACCATTTCTCTCAAAACCAATTTGATCATGTGTTAGGAATTCCTTCCCATGGTACTTGTCTTTACTCGGATAAGTGGTCACTCACTTTCCTTGATGCTATTCATGACCGCTCTCTTCCCTACCAAACTCCTTTGGTAGACAAGGACGTAATTCGTGAGCACCTCTTTAATGATAGGGTAGCACCAACCCGTCTCACTAGAGCGGGAAAGGAAGTTAACCGAGATCCATACGGTATGGAACTCAATGAGCTTAAGCCTCAATTCAAAAAGTGGGAGGAACTCCTTAGAGCCAATGTCATTAGCACCATAGGAAATAGAGACCACATCAATGCTTGCCTTTGTTACATGCTCTATAGCTTGTCTACTCGTCAACCATTCAACTTGGCTTACTAGATTGCTAGGAGAATGGTAGACATCCCTGCTCAAGGCTCCGTTGCTCTTCCATACGGGATGTTACTCACCCGTCTTTATAGAGCTTATGCACCCATGCCACCAAGTTCTAGAGGGTTGAAACTAGATTATTCTCTCATCCCTCACATATTTGTGCCCTTGAGTGATGAAAGAATATCCAAGACTAAGGCAAAGGGAAAAGGCCAAAACCTCTAACTCTTTCATCATCATCAAATAGCTCCGAAGACGGTCTCCCCAACTCAAGGCTTCAACCACATGAGTACTATGCCTCACTTCCATAAATGAAGAAACCTAGAGAGGAGTTCAAGCAAACCAAGGGGATGTTCAAGTGCCTTGGTAGGATGATGACCAAGATTTACAAGAAGTTGGATAAGTGAGTTGAGTTTTAAGAGGGTGTTAGGAACAAGACAAGAAACAATGTTGTATGATATTATTTATGTGTTTTCGCTTCGTAGGATGATAAACTAACTTAAAACATTGATGTATGCTAACCGTTTCATGCAGGGGATAACACACCGGTGTTATCAAATTTTACCCCTTTTCACTTTTAAGTGAAAATCATTAGCCCTTGTTGAAAATAGATGCTCCACTATATTTATATATGCGTTATTAGTTGGTCCTAACTAGAAACAGTTATTTCCATATGTTTTAAGAAAAATTTCAGGATTCGGAAAATTCCACGGGGGTCAAAAAACACCACTGTCAAATAAAACTGCTTTGACGGATCTCACGGAACCATCTTTTGGTTCCGTCCGTTCAAAATTTTGGTGCCGCCATATTTGAACTGACAGACTAGCCGGACGCAAAAAGTGGGATCCGTCTTTGTAGTTTTTTGGTGCCGTGGGTTGCTCAGGTATGCTGCTGAATTTCGCTCATTCCTGCATTCCAATTTACCGAAAATTTTTTCTAGGATAGTTTTTACTGCTTTTTATTCATATTAGAACTAGTTTAACAAACTTAGACGTATAGGATATCCATTTCCCACCAAAATTCAAAAATTCCAAAAATTCACCCAAGGAACCCTTTTTCATAAAGGAAGGAACCAAAAATTGGTTCCTTGTAATCCGTGGGTGATCTGAACTTCAAGATCATGCAATCATTAGGACACATTTATTGCATATCTTGGTCTCTTCACTCAAACCTTCTTGTATGGCTTGACTTAGATGATATGACTAGCATTAAAACTCTTCAAAATCATTAGAAACTTCTCCATTTCTATGGCTTAACATTAAATCAAACACAATTCTCCATAATCTCATAATCGTATAAATTAAGAGCTTCAAAGATGATTATCCTCACACCTTTACAATTTCTCTCATCTTCTCCTAGAATAAGCTTAAGCAAAAATGACCAAGTCATCCACCTCTTCTCCATCAAACAAACCATGTAAGAAAATGGCTAGAATAAGTGTCAGACCATGTTGTTTTGTCAACATTAACTCATCTTTCGATACCTCCCCTCTTACCATCTCATCTCTCATAAGAGATGAGAACTTTCTTACTTTGAGCACTCCTACACCACCTCCAAAATCACCCATTGTAATCACCACTCTACCATCTACAAAAACTCCCATTGTCTCCTCTCCGCCACCGGCTCCAATCCAAACATCCAAATCACCATCACCTCTTAAATATTCAAAGCTCATACCATTAGAACTATTCTCCAAACCACCAACATCTCCAAACTCATTCTTGGAGGACTTAGAGGACTTAACTCCTCGGCATACTAATCTACCTCCACTACCATCCTTTGGTACAATTGAGCGAATCGCTCATGAGTCACCACGCCCATCATTTGACCCAAACGCCCCGTTAGAACCTCAACCTCGCCTCTTCCATCCACTTCACAATGAAATTCATGTACCAACAACAATTCCACCATTCCACCACCGCCCAATCATGAACCCTTGTTCCCACCTACACACGGTTGCTCAAATTGTGAGCGGACCGCCCACATTAGCGAACGGACCCGGGTTATGGTCCATGAGCTCCAAGATGAAATGAGGTTCATCCTCAACCGCATCCTAGATCAAATCAACGCTCTTGCTCATCCACCACCTCAATAGGAGGGTTCTAGTTTTTCTTTTTAAATTCTAACTATTTTTTTTTCTAGGATTTTTTTTATTTTTCTAATTTTTTAGATTTTCTTTATGTACTAACACATATATTGTGTTCAATTTCATGATTTTCAAATCATGAAAATTTTAACAAATGAATGACGTTTCTTATATAGTTGTTGGTTGTTATTTAATGGTTGAAATTGCTTGTATAATTGTGATGACGCTTGCAACTAACATTTCTTTTGTAGCTTTTTCACAATCTATGTATCTTTTTCTTGGCACCCAACTTAGGAGGAGCATTTGCCAAGGGGGAGAAAATGGCACGGGCTCATTACATCTTCCGCCTCGCCTCTTTTTTTTGTTTCTACAAAAAGGGGGAGAATATTATAGAACTTGACCTTTGACTTTTTAAAAAGTCAACATCATACTTTGACTTACAAAAAGTCAAAATTGTTAAAGACCAAATAATTGGACAAACTAGTCATAAGATAAAATAAACTTTTTATTATCAATTTTATCTAACTCACTAGTTCTTTCAAGTTCTAATTAATCTCATATTTTTATAACTCTTGTACAACTTTACATTTTTGATAAAAATAAAATTTATGTTTTGTCCTCAACAAAAAGGGGAGATTGTTAATACATATATCGTCATTAAACGTTATTTATATTTTATGATCTTTATCTAAGTTTTGTTAACGACAAAAGTAAAATTCATTTTTGTAAAGTATAAAGCTTGTCAAGATTAGTAGATATTAAAACAAGCTTTCCTTAAATAAAGTCTTCATCACTCAAGCATTTACATTTTGATTAGTCATGTATCAATTAACTTTGATAATCTTCTAAACCATAATGTGTGTCAACATTTTTAGAACAAGCATGTTTTAGTTTCTTAAAACACAACATTACATATGTATTTACTTTTAACATATTACTTCTAAAAATAGAAAATAACATATGACATCATGGCTTGCATCACATTGAAATATCTAAAAGATTTCATAAGATATTTTGTTTAGATTTGAATTCTACATATCTTACATGATCTTGGTTAGATTTGGTTGACTTTGAAAAGATCTTTGTAATCTTGCTGTCAGACCGGCGGAACCAAAAAAATATAATGGCGGAACACTTTTTTGGTTTCGTGGTCCGTGGTCACTGCAGATCACTTTGGCCTATAAATAGCAAGTCAACCCAATTTGTTTTCTCATCCCTTTATAGCATAATCACATACATTCCTTCTCTCTATTACTTCTAACTCAATTTCATTTCATTATAGTGATCCTCTTTTGTAGAAAAGAATATCAAGGCATAATCAAGCTTCAACATATAGTTGGAAGACTTGTTTGTTTTGTTGTTGTATGATCTAGTCTTGTTCATACATCATTGTTGTACCAAACCATCTTAAACCTCTGAGTGTGAGTGGTTTGTATTTTAGTCCTCAAATTAAATAGTGTATAGGAGTGGTCGTACCCTTGTAAAAGAACTCGACATCTAGCTTTGTGTCGGAAATATTGTGTAAGCGACGTGTAAAGGTTTTCTCCGCCGGTTAAAGGAGCTTATTGATTAGTGAAGATAACTCTCGAGTTGGAGACTCGGGGAGTGGAGTAGGGCAAGGAAAAAGAGTCCTTGTAGACCGAACCACTATAAACAACTTGTCGTGGTTTGATTGTGTCTTTCATTATTTACTCATTACATATTGCTTGCATGTTGTTTATTCTTCACTAACATATCTTTGATCAATATCAATTAATCTTACAATAAGTTTCAAAGCAAAGATTTTAAACGGTAAACTATTCAACTCCCTTCCATTTTTAGGCCGAGCCAAATGGCATGACCTTTGCACAAAAGGTTTCCTGCCACACTATAAATCTAAAAGTACGAAACATAAAATATAAAGTTTAATAAGTCAAAAGTATTAAACTGACAGAAAATATGGAACATAAGCTGATTAAAAAATATGTGTTGTACTATAAAAAGAGTAGGCCAAGAGGGTGGATGACAAAATGTCACATCCCAAAGGTACCGTATAACAAATCCCAAAAGAAATTTAACAGTAATTCTTTACTAGAGTTTTATATGAACTTGTATAAAGTAAGATCCATGTATACTTTGTGCGCGCGTGTTCAAGCCTAACGATCTACTCCTCGGTCAACTAATTATTTGATCCAAATTCTCTCTCTAATCATGATTCCAAATTTTGATTCGATCATGTCAAATAAAACTATCTAGATCAGCAATACAAAAGTACATACACGTACTCAGAGGCTGAGACGGGAGAAGGTTGCAAAAAGAAATTTGTAGTATAAATTTTCTAAAATTTGTAGTTATTTTAGTAGTGTACCCCCCTAACAAATAAGATTTGCATTGTAGTTTTTAAAAATTATCAAATTTTACTTTTTCAACAAAAATTTTCTAGATCCGCCCGTGCATATACTCTATCAAATATATTAACCTAAACTTGTTTGCCTTGATTATCAAACATAAGTCTCCACGTAGAATCCCTTTTTGATAGTTATTCTGGTTGCCCAAAAGTGTAGATGTATATGAAATGTATGTGCGTATATGTATATCCTATCTAAGACTTGGATCTCTCTTCATGTCTCAGTTTTATCTTATTTCTGACTATGATAATAATTCGTGGTACAACAGAATAGTTGTTTTCATGTGTGTGCGCTCTTGGGTTTAACCCTTTAAAGTTTAAATGATGGATTGTACCTTCTGGTATATAGACAGCCCCACACTCCCCACATACTAGCAATTGAATACCTTTATCTATTTTCATAAACACTTCTATAATTACGTTTTATAAGATATTCACAGATAAATCATTATTTTGATTAAGGGACCAAAGAAAGTTGAGAATGATCGTATTTTATGTTTACAACATATCAAAACATTTGCTCTAAAACCAAAAGGGCATTTTGTTGAATAATGCTATCTAACTTTGTCTGAGAATTTTTTCTAACTAAATAGTTGCGGGTTTATATATTTTTTATAACATGTGAAATAAATTTGTGATACGAGATATTATACCTTGGACAAGTAGCAAGTAAATGCAAAGATTACAAGGAAACTGATTTGGCATGGTTATTAAGACAGTCTATCTGATGTAGGGAAGGTTTATCAGCCATTGCGGAACTCCAAGTAGATGAGAAACATTTGACGTCGATGAGGAAGAGTTCATTCTTCGGTCTCTTAGCCACAAAACCAAGTTGTTTCTGTCGTCCAAGAAGCTATGAGTTGTTTTAAACAAAATTAAACTTTTTGCTCTACAACTTTCGAAATCATGTTACAGTATTTTTGAAGATTAGATTCATTCTTATATCCGCCTCTACATAATACGGCGCATGGTTGTAATAATCCTGATATTTATCTTAATATTCTACTGTATGGTTTTACGATCGCACACAAAAAAACATGCCGATCCTACCTAAGATCTTTGTAGGCATAAGATCATGGTCTTACCATAAAATCTTAAGATCTATATCCGATCATACATTTCTGAAATTAACAAACTAATAAACAATAAATTCAACTTTGTTAGATTATTATGAATAAATAAAGTGTCTTACACGAGTAAAGTTTATAAATTTTTTTGACTCCGATAATTTAGGTTACTAAAATATAAATACTTTATGATATAAGATCATTTGAGAACAAAAGATTATTTACATACCAAGGGATCAATCTCCACCCTTCATTTTTATTTGATCTAATGGATGAGATTAATCTCAACAATTTAAAAAACCCACTTTCATCATTTTTTTTCAAATATTAATATCTTTCAAATCGTTAATCGTTGAGCGAAAAAAAATATAACATTCGGCATTTAATTATCTTTTCATAGATAAACACTTTGATATGCTTTCGACAAAAGTTTTTTTTTCGTATTTTTCACTTTTTTTTTCAAGTTTTTTCGTTTTTTTACGTTACTAAAATTTGCTTAAAAAATCATATATGATAAAACACTAATTTGATATTAGTGTAAAATCACATATGATATCACATGTGATATTAGTGTAAAATCACGTATGATATCACATGTGATATAACATATCATATATGATTTAACACTAATATCACATGTGATATTCAATTTAGTGTTTTATCATATATGATTTTTTTTCATGCAAATTTCAGTAACGTAAAATAACTGAAAAAGACGAAAAAACGTGAAAAAAATGATTTTTTATTCTTTTTTCGAAAGTATATCAAAGTGCCCATCTATAGAAAGATAATTAAATGCTCGTCGCGACGGTGTAAATATTTTCGCTTAACGATAAACGGTTCAAGAGATATTTAAATTATAAAAAATGGGTGAAATAATAAAATGATTTTAATCTCAGCCATTGATTTTATTTTAGATGGATGGTGGAGATGAGTCCCTTTGTATGTGAAAAAAGTTTGGTATGTAAAATAACTCTCCTCATACTTTATTAACTAATTTGGTATTCTATATTTATTTAAGTTACATTTTTATAATGTATGATATGTTTGGCAAAACTAGCTGTAATTATTTGCTGTAAACTGTAAGTTATTAACTGCAAAGTTGTTAACATGAGCTACAAGCTGTATCTTTTTTTTCAATAAAAGTGTTTAGTAAGTTAGCTGTTAAATGTAATTATAAGATATAAAATGACACTAAAGGACATATCTATATATGTAAACAAATGTTTGAAAAGTATATCAGTAATTTAAAGTTTTAACAGCTCCAAGATGTTTTAAAAGCTTCATTAAACAGTTTTTCATTTAGGAATTATTTGTTTGAAATAAAAGCTTGAAGTTAGTGTATTCAAACAGATCTACTTAATTTGAATGAGATTATTTTTGTAACAAAAAGCTAACAGCTTACCAAAAAACTCCTACCAAACAGGCCCGTAATCATGTCTTGAACTATTCATCCATGATAAGTGCATCATATTATTAAGGCTTTCTCTAAGATCCCGGTATTAAGGGCCCGTTTGGTTTGTTGCTAGGAATCACAATGTGTATTGGATTTGGTATGAGTAAAATGACAATGGATATGAAAAAATGTATTGTTATGATTGTTTATGTTTGGTTGATAAAATATGAAATAAAAAAGTGTATAGATATTTAAATTTTGTAGTGGAAAATAGATGTGCCTGCGGGAATGGATTTCATAGGCACCAAATTGATGTGCAACAAATCTATGACTATGATATACCAATTTTATTCTCGGTTTCACTAAACAAACACTATTAATCGAAATAAAATCTATAAATCCATTCTGATAAGCGCATACCAAACACACCCTAACAACCTTTATACTTATTCCGAATCGATCATTACTCATATGCAAATAATATTCAATCTATAACTTAAGGCTTGTCGCAGTGGAGCCTTTTACATCGGTTGCAAAATCAAAATAGGGAGGTTCAACCGATGTGGAGATCGTTGCTCCAATGTGACTTCGGTTGGAACATCGGGTTGCTAGACAAAACATCGGGAACATTCCATATCCGATATTAACTCTTTCTTTTCTCCCTTTTTCCAATATTTAAGTATAATATTTCTCCGATCATTATCTTGGAATAATGAAAACTGGTTGAGGATAAACCTAGATAGTTACCTATAATTGCCTTAATATCACAAACATTTATAGTATAGTATACTCATCAAAGCTTTTTCCCTTTTATCATAAAAAGCAAGTCAGTTTTTTTAGTGTGAAAGAGAAGGGGGACCCTTCGAAATTTTGTATCACTATTTTGTTTTAGACTTCCTCTACCTGTATGCATCAAAGTAGCAGATAATACGAGTAGTTTAGTTAGCTTTTTCTTGGGAATTTTCATTAAAATTCTCTAACAAGACGCCGGAAGAAAGGATAAAACAAATATATTACTAGTTAATATTTGGTTAGTACAAAGCCATTTATCGCATAGCTTTTAGTGAGCATGCACATATACATGAGGCATGGCAATTTTGGACACGACATAATAAACGACACAAAATTAAACAGGTTTTGGACAAAACATGTCAATCTATTTAATAAACGGGTCATGTTTGGGTCGAGGAAATAATTAACATGTTAACCTGTGAGCACGTTTACGTATATAAGCTTCTAAAAATAAAATATATAGCTTTGATTTTATTTTGGGTTTGGATTTAAATGTGTTTTATTATGTACTTAAATATGGCATTACCCTATACTACACTTAGGGTACGAACGAAACCGTTTAATGCTGGATCAAAACGACGTCGTTTTGTTATTTTTTTTTCTTCTTTAGTCAGCTGCATATGACGCCGTTTCAGGTTTGTAGAAATTAGAAAGGGGGAGGGGGTTGAATAGTTTCACCGTTGTTATTATGTTTTAAAACTTTTTAACTTTTACTTATTTTCTTGAAAATTGTTTGATTTGAGGTTATGTGATATCAATCAACAATATATATAAATACGATGGATATGCATAAAATAAATAATATATAGATGCAAAGAAGATAAAGAGATAGAGACAACCAACCGAGACACTGAGATTTATAGTGGTTGGGCACGGAGCTCACTCTTCGCCCTACTCCACTCCTCGAGTACCACACTCGAGAGTTCACAATCACTATGTCAACAAACTCCCTTCAGGCGGAAAAAACAGTACACCAACGCTTACACCAATTAACGACACTAAGCGGAATGTCGAGTCATAATCCTAGCTAGAACCAATCTACACATCAAAAAACGATTCCACAAGATCTAACACCACGTTCGCTTGGATCTTCAACCAATCCAAGTCAACCCACAAAGATTCACGGACTTTCCACTTCGTCCTCTTGGATCTTCAACCAATCCAAGTCTTCACACGATGCTTCACGGACCTTTCACTTCGTCCACTTAAATCTTCACCCAATCCAAGTATTCACACCACGGACTTTCCACTTCGTCCTAATCAAGGTTTGCAAGATCGGGATCCTACCTAGGATCATTTTCGTCTTTGCAGATCATGATCATAAGATCGGATCGGGATCTTAAGATCCTACTCTAATGTTATTTCTTAATAGTTTTTGTAATATTATACAAATTTACAAATTATTATACATTATAAACACAAAATACTATGAATGTTTCATAGAAATGTTGTCTTAAATTATGATTATAAAATGTTTAAAAAGATTAACATGTTATTTTTTGAATTCTAAAAAAAAAAACCTATAAATTTGTAGTTTTTTAGTTTGTTATCCGAGAAAAGTAAGATCGGACCGGATTAGATCTTAAGATCGTATGGTTAAGCTCGGGATCCTATAAGATCTTAAGCTTGCAAAGATCCTATGTAGGATCCAGATCATTTTTGCTTTGTTGTATCGTAAAATCGTAATATCCTAAGATCATGATCAGGATCCTGATAACTATGGTCCTAATTACAAAACTACATGGACACACCTTGTCCAAACTTACACAAACACTACAAGGACTTTCACCACGTCCTACTTTACGGACTCACACCTTGTCCTAATCGATCCTATCACAACTAGTCTCGACTCACACACAAGTCGAATACACAAATATACAAGGATGATAAAGAGAGTTTAGATGAGAAGAGAATTGTAGCACAAGTTAAGTGTGTGTGATGCCTAATCTGTGGAAAACTAGAAAGGGGGTTGAATAGTTTTGTCGATTAAAACTTCGTTTTAAAGTACTTAGATCGACTTACGTCAATCCATGTAGATCGTGTGTTAGATATTGATAGATGGACATATATATAAGTAATGCAAAGAAATAAAGAGTAAAGGAACACGAAACCACAACATGAGTATTTATAGTGATTCGGATACAAGGACACATTCCTTGCCCTACTCCACTCCCCGAGTACCCAACTCGAGAGTTTCTAAGCACTACACAACACAAGCTCCTTAATGTGGCGGAGAATCCTTCACAACGTCGCCTACACTTTATCCGGTACAAGACTAGACATCGAGTTCTTCTACGAAGTAGAACTAAACCTATCACGTCGCCTACACTTTATCCGGTACAAGGCTACTACCCAACACTACTACCTAAAGGAGACAAACTCCCTTTTACAATACTTGAAAGGATATCAATATCCTTTAACCTAAACTACACAACTTATACATCGACGCACCATATCAAATGTACACCTTTGGCACTATACACCAATGCCTTTAACACGACACACTATTAGAGGAAAAAAAGAATTATCAACAAGATGCACTTCAGTGGTCTTGATGATGATGAAGCTTAACAACTTGTGACCTTGAGCTTGCATGTCTTCAAGAGGTTGTGATCTCGCCTTTAAGAGGAACCAAGAGAATCACATAAGAGAAAACTACATAGAATGATCCTTTGAATCTGAGGTTAGAGATGTTAGAACATAGAGAGAAAATATGTCTAAAAGGGTTAGTGAGCAAGAGAGAAATGGCTCACTATTTATAGGCAAAATTGCCTAATGTTCCACGGTTCTGGCGGATCCCTTACCCAAGGTATCCGGCCAGTACAAATCCAGGGATCCTGCTACTTGGTCAGCTTAGTCCGGATTTTAGGTTGCAAACCGGGTTATGGGTTATGGGTAATGGACCATGGCTCAAGGACTTTGGATCATGGATACCCAACAAGATACAATGTATTTAGTCAATGGTTTATAGATCTTGGGTCATGGGTCATGTACTTTGGATCATGGATCATGGATAATATCCATCATGACTTCATGTATGATGTCATGCAATGGGTCATGGGTTATGGTTCATGCTCCATGGGTATGGGTTATTGACTTTGGTTTTTACCCAACAAGATTCATTGTACCTAGTCAATTGATCATGGGTCTTGGGTCATGGATTATGGACTTTGATTTTCACCCATTATTTACTCATTACAAGTTATACAAAGTACATATATATTTTTATAGAATATAAGTAAACAATATTACTTGTAAGTGTTTTATAAAAATGGTTTGGATTTATATAACTTATTTAACTAAACATGTTTTGATGGAATTTCTATGTTTAGTAAAAGTGTGTTAGTAAACTATTGGCTCAAACCTTTTATGTACTTTATTTATTTCGTTAAAATGATTTTACGATTATTATTGACAAAACATTAGAAGATTATAAAATATAAAAAAAAAACGTTTTTACGCTCTATTTGTTTTAACAATCTTCCCTTTTTTGTTGATGACAAAATATAAAATTATTTTAAGTAAAAAATAAAATTCGTAAAATTTGGAATTGGAGTTTTTACTCTCTTCTACCCCTTTTTGTCGAAACAAAAAAGCGTCGAAAAGAAACTAACACATAGTAGGAAGAGTTTTGAGAAAAACTTATGGAAAGTAAAAAAAAAATAGATGAGAAAGATTTAGAGAAAGAAATGTAGAGAGAAGAAGTAGTAAAGTAAGAAAGAGAGTCTCGTTTTAGCTCTCCCTTGACGGATGCTTCCCTTTAGTGAGGGCGTCAAGTAATTTGGAAGATTAAACGAGTGTATTGCAAATAATTTGCAATATTTTTGCTTTGATGAAAAGCCCCCCCTTGACGAATGCTCCCTTTTGATGAGGGAATCAAGTAGTTAGGAAGACTAAGTCAATGTATTGAAAGTGTTTTGCAATGTTTTGCTATGATGAAAAGCTCCCCCTTGTTTAGGTCGTCAAAGTTTTTATGTGTATTTTGAAAATATACAAAACAAAGGTTTGAAAACAAGTATATGGTGCATTGTTTCCTGCAAATGAGATTTAAATTAAGCTCAAAATTTGTTTTATGTCCACCCGGTTCTGCCGGATCCTTCATTTGAGGGATTCGTCCAGGCCAATTGGCGGGAACCGTGTACCTATATCTTAGTAACAGCAATGTAGATATAAATAATGACATAAACGTCCAAGTAAGTCATGTATTGTTGCACCAAAAATTTTCACATAACTTTATAACATACAAACATGTAGTTTCATTTAATAAAACAAGAGAAATGATACACATATCCCTAAAGCTAAAAATGATACAAAGATGTACTAAAGTAAGAATCCTAACAATCTAAGTTTCGTCTAAGACTAGAGAAAACACTACTTCTGCTTGCATTCCTAGGTTTAGGGACAATTAGATTTGTTGACTTCATCAAAATGTTCAAGAAAGTAATAGAACATGAAACATACTTCTTCACGTATGATGCATATTCGTTTTCACAAACGCACAATCTAACACATATATGGGTCAAATGTTTTGAGGTTTAAAGAGAGAAAGTAAAGACAGTTGGGAACTTTAGTGAGACAAAGAAAAATGTATTGAAAGCTCCAACCCTTTTCAGTGCTAGGAAAAGGGTATTTATAGTTAGTTACATGAGACGCCTCCTACGGGCTGTGGATCAGGCATACAGTGGGTAAAGACCCGTCCGTCCTCCACGGTGTTATATAACAAACTACTAACTATCACTTAATGACTATGACTACGAGCTTTCTAACGAATATATATACTTGAGGCTACCGACTTTTTAACTACTGGATTATCTAAATCCTAACAATCTACCCCTAAGGGAGGTCACCTCAATTACAAACAGATATTACAATTTGGTGTTCTTGGATTCTTTGATGAGTTCTTTGCTCTGTAGCTCGTAGTCTTTGATTCTTCATATTCTACATGTTGTGTTCATTAAGTGGAGGTCTTTAACTGATCCACATCTTTGGTGATTCTTTGAGCCAGTATTGAGATCATCAGCCATAACAAATCTCTGACTCATCCTTTGTTGTATTGCCATTATGTGAAGTTGTGACTTTTGGACCGACATGCTCACATTTTGGATCATGATATCTTCTCATTAGAGTATCGAAAGCTTTGTTGATTCATGATATCTGCAGCAGCGCAGCAGAAGCATGGATTGAAAATATCAGAGCCAGTTGATGAAGATATGCATTTATCATGATTTCTTTAGAAGTGAGTGTGCCGTGTGAGCATGCGGTTATGGATTGACTCTTCAATTCTGATCAGCTACAACTGTCGGGTGTCCCTGCAGACAACAGTTTGCAATAAATCACACGAAGGTGTCTTTGATCACTTTCGTTGAATGGGGTTACAAGAACCACGGTTCCCCGTTGATCTGTACAAGTACTGCCTTTGATCACGTAGAATTCCTAAGAACCTCCTTGACAGGGTTTCACAGCTAATGAAGCCGTTCTCAAACCGGAACGTCTCAAAGAAGAAAGCACGGAGTGAGTGAACCAGTGAATTGAGATTCACTGATTGATGAAAAAATGATTTGAAAAACCATCTTGTATTACATAATAGAAAGGGTTTTGAAATATAACGAAGGTTTTATGGAAAATCAATTACCAATCATAAATACCTTTTTTTTGAAAACTTAATACACAGTCGATGTGCTAGAGAAAAGGTTGTTAAGCACAACGACCGATTTTTCAAAGGTATCCGTCAATCAATTTCCTGTACCAAGGTTGATTCAAGAGTGAATCGCCCCATCGTTTCTATCTAGTTGTCACAAGTTTGATCTTTCGAGAATATCTCACATGTCACCCACCAAGAGCTTGTTTGATGTTGGCTCTAGAAGGATTTCCATCTTCATCGTGAATTTTTTTACATATCACTCGGATGTTCTGGCAATACCACAAGGATTATGCGTAGGACTCTCAAAATATATTCTCACATTCTACATTGTGTGAAACTGTGAGTCTTCATTAGTTGTGTCCTAATGAGATTTATTAATGATCTCTTGGCTCGTGACTTAATAGTTCATATTTGGTTTCCTATCTTTGTAGACTAGGGAGATGGTCTCCTTCCTCAATATCAACAATCTCGAAGCGAAAGTCGATAGATTATGTAGGTTTCCCGTGAGAATGAAACAAGTCCTTTTAAGAGGAACTTGAGTAGCTTGGGAAGTTCGGTGCAGTGCGTCACTGGGTCCATGACGTCTTGTCTTCAATACCGGTGTTACCTTGGTAAGAACCAGTAGCATATGAATTGAACCGGTTTCTGCCCTAAGGTTGAATTAATGGAGGGCTATTTCTTTTCACCCTTTTCACATTCAATTCTTTTTCATTATTTAACCCCTTCAGTGCTTACCGAGACTTCATAACTAGAACCTTGTTGGGTTTATTCCAGTACTAGCTCTGTCTCAGTCCGCACTCTTCCCATATTTTCATTTTTCTCCTTTTTTCATCATACCTAAGGACTTCTACAATCTCTAGTGGATTGTCTCTGGGTAGATCCCTCCGGCTCTGGTGGGATCGTGGGAACGAATACCTAACCTAACCATCCTTATATCTCCATGCATAAAATAAATTGGTCAGTCTTTTGGTATTGTTCATTCCGCCTTGAAACCAATTGAAAACCATTTGAAAATCAATCAAGGTACTTGTGACAAAATTAAAGCGTTTTGTACCTTAATTATTTTTGATATTTTAGAAATGCTCCCCATCAACATGTGCTTCAAGTGTTAGAAATTATTTTAGCAGATGGAGGCAAGAGGACTTTTGAAATCTTAGATTGAAAATGAAAGATCCAATCTTTGATTAACATTTTCTAAAATGATCATCATCACTTCCCGATCAAATATTTTGTTTTAAGTACATTGGATGAAATATTTTGGGAAGGATGAGGTTTTCTTTTGATTGCTACCCCTCAATATGTGCATCGAGATTCGAAAGTGTTTTGCACATATTAGAGGGAACCTGCACTTTGAGATAAATCAATCACGTTTCAATCCTTTTTTGGTTTAAGATAGATGCTCCCCTTAATATGTGCATGAAAATTTGAAATCGTTTGGCACATGTAGGGAGGAAAGCTTGATATTTTTTTTTCTAAAACCACTTATCGAATTATCAGTTTAAAACCAATTTAAATAAAAAATTCTCCCCCGATCACAATTTTCAAATCCTTTAAGAATTGTGATCTCTGTTGATTTAAATTATTCTTGAAAGATTTTTGAGGAGAAATGTGACTCGCTTTTAAAACATTTAACTGATAAGAATCAGATTTTGAGACTTTAAACTCCAATGATCAATCCTGCTTTGGTATCTTATGAAAACACAATATTAACCTTGGTCTGGATCCAATTGTACAAAAAATTGTTCTTTTTGATTATCCAAAAGTAGACCTTGTTCGTTTACGTGCCAATTGTTTGAACCTTTTGAATTGTTTGAAATCATTCTCCCCCTCAATCGATGCCTTAAGTTGTTGATTGATTGATAGAGATTTTGACAAGTGATAAGTCTAGATGATTTTCAAAATAAAATCCGATTTATTTTCAAAGCAATTTTTGTTTTCATTGGAAGACAAATATTTTTCAGAAGAATCTTTTTAGAAGGAAGAATATTTGTGAGGAAACATTTGTCTTTTTGGCGACAAACTTTCCTTATGAACTTTTGTTTTTAGAATCAGAGCATGAGGTTTTTAAAACTAGATTAAGCATGGCTCTGTTCTTTCTTTTAAAAAATGGGTTACTGCCTGAAATGAAAATAAACCAACATTTTTCTCCATCTCATTTTTTTTAAACGAAATAAAATAAATATTTATTACTTCCGTTCGAACTTCATCTAAAGACCCGTGCCATTATTTGAATGGTAGATCAAAGTCCGTAGATGTTATCGAAACCAGATAACATGATATGAAAACAATATTTTTGGACTTTTTCAATTTTTTTTTATTTTTATGGGTTTTTAAAAATTTTATAATTTACTATTTTCTTTTTGTTGGTTTTATAATTTTGTATTTTGCTTTTGATATATTATATACAAAGAATAGGTGAAGAAATACCTTTACTCCTCGTCTTCCTCCGGAAGCCGTTTGATTGTCTCAGGTTGTAGGCTCTTCAAGCCAAGCCGTGGAAGGATAAACTCAAAAATTCTCTAAGAAGAGCTTTAGTGAAGATTAGGGGTGTAAACGAGACGAGAGAGCTCGCGAGCTATTCGAGATCAACTCGTAAACTACTCGAAATCGACTCTATATAAACGAGTCGAACTCGAGCCCGAGCTCGAGCTACTCGAGTACACTTTGAAGCCGAGTTCGAGCTCGAATATGCTTAGCTCGTGAGGCTCACGAGCCCTTATCGAGTTTCAATGATATTACACTTTTACCCTTTTATATATATATATATATATATATATATATATATATATATATATATATATATATATATATACACACATAAAATCGAGTCAAGTCGAGCTTGATATGCCCATTTTTCATCGAGTTTGAGCTTTAAAAGTGGCAATAATCGAGCTCGAGTCGAGTTTCGAGCTTCAAAATCCAAAGCTCGAACGAGCTCGAGTCAATTTTCGAGCTCGGGTTTTACTAATTGATTCGAGTTCGAGCTTGGCAGTACTCGACTCGTTTACACCCCTAGTGAAGATGTCTGCCAGCTGATATTTAATTCTTACGAAATATAGTTCAACCACACCTTTCTACACTTGTTCCCTGATGAAGTGATGTCGAATGTCAATGGTCTTTGCTCTTGAGTGTTGAACATTGTTGCAGGAGAGAGAAATGACACTTTTGTTATCACAATACAGAGAAATTTTTTTGAATACAAAGCCATAGTCAGATAATTAGGATCTCATCCATAAGATTTGAGCACAACGATGACATGGCTATGTATTCACCTTAGACGATATAGATGTACTCATTTGTTTCTTTGAAGACCAGCTTACTAACTTATCTCCTAAAAACTGAGCATCTCCTGATGGGCTTCGACGTGTATCTTGACACCCTGCATGGTCTGCATCTGCATATGCTATTAGTGACATGTCGGTGTCCTTCGGATACCAAAGTCCCATGTTAATGGTTCCTTAGAAATACCGAAAGACCCGTTTAACTGCTTCAAGGTGCTTTTTGTAGGCTTAGCCTGGTATCTAGCACACATGCACACAACGAATAGAATATCAGGTCTACTGGCTATGAGGTACATCATGGATCCAATCATACTACGATATTTCGTTTTATCAACCATGATCCCTGAGTGGTCCTCATCCAGTTTTATACGCTCCACCATGGGAGTTTCAACAGGGTCACAAGAATCAAATCCAAATTTCTTTAAGATTTCATTAGCATATTTAGATTGATTAATAAAAATGCCTTCGGGACTTTGTAAAATTTGTAATCCCAAGAAAATGACATTTGTCCCATCATAGACATTTGAAATTTGGAGCCCATCTCCTTTGAAAATCGGTCACGTTCATTAGGGTCGGTCAAGGCAAAGATAATATCATCAACATAAATTTGAACGTGAATTAAGTGTTTGCCTGACTTTCTGGTGAACAATGTTGGATCAACTGCTCCTTTCTTTGAGTCCATTTGACAAAAGAAACTTTGACATTGTATCATACCATGCCCTTGGAGCTTGCTTCAAACCGTAACGAGCCTTCTTCAAGTGGTAGACATGGGTAGGATGCTCTGAATTCAGAAAACCTTCGGGTTATCTGACGTAAACCACTTCTTTGAGATCTCCATTAAGAAAAGCAGTGTTAACATCCATCTGATAAACCACCATGTTCTTTCTAGCAGCATTAGCCAAAAAGATTCTGATAGCCTCAATTCGTGCAACCGGAGCAAATGATTCCTCAAAGTTAATAACTTCCTCTTGTCGATATCCTTTAGCCACTTGCCTTGCTTTATTCTTCAGAACATCATCGTGCTCATCAAGCTTTACTTTGAAGATCCACTTGAGAGCAATAATCATAGCATAATCTGGAGCAGGTACTAATTCCCATACCTCAAGACGATCAAAATCATGGATTTCTTCTTGCATAGCACTAAACCAGCTGTCCTCAGACATTGCTGTTTTGACATCTTTAGGTTCGATCTTTGATAATACAGAATTGAAGAAGCACCATAAGGAATCAGTAGAAAGTTGTTTACGAGTGGATACCGGGCGAGAAGGGTTCCTAATGATGTTGTCCAGTGGATGATCATGTGTCCATTATTCATGTGGTTGATGATGAGGAATTGATGTAGCAGAGTTTGGATCCCGTGATGAAGATGGTTCAGGTGTTGGTTCAGGGGCAAATATGTTTTCAAACAGAGCATCTTCGGGGGTAGCAAAGGGGTTATTTCCATCATAATTAGCAGCTACATTTCCATGATGTACAGCCGAAGATTGAGGATTCGAAGATGATGATGAATGATCGGCAACTGGCGCTTCTTGAGATAAAGTCATTGAAACGGATGGACCATTCATATTTTTTGGATTAGGAGCAGCTGCAGTTGGTGGTACAGATTTGTCATTAGCCTGAGGTTCATAATATTCATCAAACATCGGATCAAAAAATTTCTTCAAATCTTCTTCTGATGGAGGTACATAAGGATCTGCAGGGGAGTGATTATGTACAAGAGAACTGATGGAATTACTTGATAAGAATTGAGGTGTAGGTCCAGAACCGGATTGTCAAGGATCCGTTTGCTCAGTCAGCTCATCAAACGTAACGTGAATAGATTCCATGATGTCTCGGGTTCTTTTATTGTAGATTCGGTAACCCTTCCGATTTGGAGCATTACCAACGAAAACTCCAATGTCTGCCTTAGCTTTCAATTTTCCTAAATCTTAACCATCATTAGTTGGATAGCATAGGGCACTGAACACACGAAAAGAAAGATCTGGTTTTCGGTTGTGGACAAGTTCGTATAGAGTTTTTCCATGAGTGGTGTGAATTAGGGAACCGTTTTGGGTATAACATGTAGTGGCAATGCCTTCCGCCCAGAGAAACATTAGAGCCTTTGAATAGATCAGCATAGTCCTTGCGGCTTCAACAAGAGTACGATTTTGTCTTTCAACAACACTGTTCTGTTGAGGAGTACGTGGAACACTTCTTTGATGGCTAATTCCAATGCTTTCATAAAACTGACTTAGTTCTTTGTTTACAAACTCAGTTCCATTGTCTGTTTGGATGATTCTAACTGTTTTATTGAGCCGAACCTGCAATTGTTTATTAAGTTTGATGATGACGTCAGGAGTTTCATCCTTTGACCTCAAAAACTTAACCCAAGTGAACCGAGAGTAGTCATTAACAACAACTAGCACATATTTCTTCCCATTTATAGTCTGCACTCTCATGGGTCCGCACAAATCCATGTGAAGGGTATGAAGAGCTTCCATGTCGGAGTTTGTAGGTGTGGGTTTATAGGCATACTTTGTACTTTTGCCCATCTGACAAGCCGAACAAAGATGATCTTTTCATATTTTAATCTGGGCAAGCCTCTTACGAGGTCCTTTCAGGAAAGATCATTGATGGTGCCGAAGTTCAAATGATTGAGACGACGATGCCATAACCATGACTTTGTTTTGGATGCTTTTGACAACAGACAAATTGGAGAAGACTTCATCATGTCTTCGATAGAGATGGTGTACAAATTAGTGCCACGAGTTCCTATTAAAAGCTCAACACCGTCCAATTCTATAACAAAGCAAGTGGGTTTTCTGAAGGCCACTTCAAGACCAGAGTCACAGAATTGACCAAAAGAGAACAGATTATTACCAAGTCCTTCAACATAATATACCTGGGAGATTACACTGTCATCAAATACAGAATCTTCATAACCCATAATTGCCCCAAAGTGGTCGTTCCCAAATCTAACAGTCCCGATGAATTTATTCACAAAGTTCTTGAGCTGTGAGCGATCTCTAGTCATATGCTTTGAACAACCTGAGTCCAAATACCACAGAACGATTTGTACAACCTGCAGTTGAACACAGACAAGTATGGATGATTGGTTAATTTGGATCCCCATGTGATAATGGGTTCCACTTGGTTAGTAAATGAGATTGGAACACCTACATCAGTAATAGAAGCTATAACATCATTAGAGGTGGATGAAAGACTAGTAGAAGCACTTGGCCTATGTGTAGTATGACTACTTCTTAATGGGATGATCCTACCAGTAGCTTTCCATTCCTTAGTGGGCATAGATCTATTCCTATTAGGACAAAACTCATTAACTTTGAATGTGCGACCAATGGGTTTCCATTGATAACCCACATTATTGAACTTTCTCCCTGTAGGTTTCCAATAATTACTAACCTTTTTCCAAATTGGCTTTCTAGCATCCTTAACCTGTTTAGCATTTCTTACATTTTTTACCAGGGATTTAACAACATTTTTCAACTCATTCACAATCACAACACATTCATGAAAAATACCAGAAACCAAACATTCATTACATGTTTTACAAATAGTAGCAGAATTCGAATTAATTATAGTACGCTTATAGCTAATACTAGAATCAACACGATTCGTCTTATTCAACTCAAATTTATTGTTCCTAGGGTGGTATTCTACTTTCTTCCCTTGATCACTCTTGGCTTGCGAGGTCCTATCTTGCTTTGTATTGCGTGGAGGCTTTGACCCGCTTACCTTAGTGTCACTAATTACTCCTGTAGAAGGAATGATGGGAACATTAGTTGGTTTCACTACTTTCTGCATACCTGGTCTAGAAGTGTTGGGATCTAATATTCTAGGAGGCACATCAAAGGTCACATGTTTGACTTTAGGCATAGAACAAGGTATAACTACACTATCTTTCCTAGTACCAGATTGAGGACATATTGATATTAAACATTCTAAAAGTTCCTGAGATCGTTTGACATATAAGCATGCATGCCCAATCGCATTATCAAGTGGTTTCTCTATCTTATCCTCTTCTACAATCTCACGGAGACATTCTAGACTATCCTTAAGGTACAAAAATATGTTTGACATGCAAGTTCATTATTCCTAAGATAAGGGGGAATATACTTCACAGACATAGCATATTTAGTACAAGCAGGCACCTTTGGTGCAACATTCTCACCACTAGTGATTGGCATTTTCCCTTTTACCTGACTCTTCAGATTCTCCATCTCTTTTTTCAAAGAAGTTATCTTTTCATTGTTATTATCACGAGTAACCTTAATTGATTCATATAACTCGTTGAAATGCAGTTCAACCTTTTCATTTTCTGCTAGAAAACACTCATTTACATGTTGTAATACATTAATGATCTTTTGAAAATGAAAATTCTGAGAATTTTGAGAATCTAAAGGAGGAGGCATATGGGAGCCAGTCACTTCATTCTTTTCACCCTTCAATTGTGAAATTTGGTCTTTCAACCTTTTGATCGTGTTACAATGAGCTCGAATCTGTTCATCACGTTTGTTGATTTCAAAAACTGCATCAAACTCAGGAGCATCCGAAGATGTCTTGGCATTTGAGGTTTTATCATTTTCTTTGAGATGTTGATATTTTAATTGTAAATCAAGATATTCAACTTCTAATTTAGAAAAATGTCTGACCATGTTACGATGATCTTCCCTTTCGATTTTATCATGCAATTTTGAATTCTTGGTCTCAAGCTTAATGACACGATCGTGGGAGACTTTCAAAGCAACAGATAATTCTTGAAATTGAGAAGCAGTAATGGTATAATTATTAACAGTGTCAAACACATCTTGAGAAATACATCTAGAAATCAAATTATCATTTAGGATGTGAAGATTCTTCCTCTCAATTTCATTACTTTTGAGCTCATATTCATAATCTTTAACCTCGTTTTTCATTTCATTAAACATTGTTTTCATATCTTTAACCTTAGTATCTATGGCCTTTTGAAGACTCTCAAATTGTTCTTTTCGTTGTTTAAAGAAAGGCATGACCTCAGTTAAGTAACATTCTTTTGTTTTCTCAAAACCCCTTTCCCCTTCAGTAATTCCCGTTGGAGTGATTCTTTTCTTACTTGTTTTTTCAAAGTCAACGAATAGTTGGTAAACTACATACAGGCTGACTAAGGTTTTGCTTTGGGTGGGAAGAATTCTAGGCACTAAATGCATAGGTGTATTTGGAGGATACACAGTGGGTGGAGGCAATTTCCTACAGGGAGGATTCTTTTCAACAAGATCATCAGCTTTTTTCTTATCCATATCTTTCTTCCAATACACTTGTTCAGGGGTTAATTGAGTCTAAGGTCTAAACTTATTGAAGGCAATCCAGTTTTCCTTAGCATAATTCGGAGTTTTAAATGTTATATTATACTCTATACACCAAGGATCTTTTAGTTTCTTATCCATTTTCTCTCTAGAGGCATCTTCTAATTCTCTATCCTCTTCAGTGTACTCTACACAAGTAGTCTTCTGTCTAGGCTTAAGGATTTCATTGCCATCACAGATCACCTTTTGAGCAGCTTTTGCTTTCTTACCAAACTCAGGATTGGGTTCCTCTACAAGGCTAGTACTATGCTCATCGCTTAACACTCTATGCTTAGAGATCATGTGAGCAGTCTGAATGGTGTTACCTTGTATGTAAAACTTGTTTTCAAGTTTGTTTTTCAAAGTGTTTAGGTTGGAAAAATCATTTAAAAGTTTTGATTCCTTAGCATTGAATTCCTGTTTAAGCACTTTTACATTTTCTTGTATTTCTTGATTTTGCTTAATAGTTTTATTAAGCTTTTCTTGTAAGGAATTTAACTCTTGTTTTAATATTTCTTCCCTAAAGTTAATTTTTCTGATAAGTGTACGCATTTGGTTATCCATCTCTTGCTCATGGGTAGTCAATTCAAACTTAGCACGTTGTTCATATAAGGCAACTTGTTCCTTATAGGCATTTAGTTCAGAGGTTATGGAATCATTAGGTGCACATTCAGTGTATTCATCATATACACATTCATCATTGATGGCAGAAGATGCAACGCTTGGTACAGTTATACTTTCATCTTGCTTCACATATTGATCATATGGTACAACATTGCTATTACCCATATTTTCAATATCTGATTCAATGATTTCCTTTAATTTTACTTTGTCATGAATCTTTTGCACATCACCCACATCGTATAGTTTTAATACCTCTGATATGATGGATTCCTTGGAGGGACTAGCTTGCTGAGGTGGAGAGACCATTGGTGTGATGTTAGCCATAAATATGGTTTGTGCCGTTGGTTCAACATCAACATCAGAGTCAAATGCATCACAATCTGCAACTTGAAAGACGTTGGGATTGTTCTGGGCCACACCATGCACTGGTTGTTCATCCACATCTGCATCATAAGTTTTGGCATTTCCTTCAGCAAGAAACAACAATCTTCCTCATCCAACACTGCTCCATTGTCTTGAGCTTACACTAGTAGCATCTTATCCCTGAAGTACTCTGAATTTTGTGGACGTTTTGGTTGAGTGCAGTTCCTAGCAATGTGTCCTTCCCCTCCATAATTGTAACACTTAATTGGCTTCCCTTGACCTTGAGCCACAATCCTTCTTCGATTCTTATTTCCTACATAACCTGCACTGACTCTTGTATTCCCATAACCAGTTCCAGCACCAACATTTCCTTGCTCATTATGTGGTAGATAAGCATTCTGTCTTCCTTGTACATTTTGCACTACTACCCTTCCATCTTTAACTGTAGCATGATTGTGTAGATTAGATGCAGTTCTGAGATGATTGTTGGTGTGTGGAGTAAGATTCAAGTTTTGCTTAACCATTAAAGCCAGTTGATTAGCAAAGTGTTCCATGAATGATTCTGAAGGCTTATAATCTGAATCCGGAATGAGATTCTGATTACCATCCCCAGTAGGTATGACTTGTGATGCTTTGGTACTTATTCCCACATTAGTGTAGAATGCAGTTGAATCATTTGAAGAACTTGCATCTCCAGCATTGGCATTGAACTTTTCCATGATCATTCGTTCAAATGCAGCATGCTTCTCATGTTGGAGCAAATAAGCATATAATTGCTCATAATTGGTGTGCCTAAGTCCTTTGTTCAATTTGACAGCAGTGACAAATTTGTGCCATTCAGGATTCATGTTGTTCATAAACTTGGAATTGAGCTGAATAGTTGGCATTGTCATCTTGATATTCCTCATATCATTCACAAGCTTGTGGAATCTCACATAATATTCAGTAACAATTTCCCCTGGATTCATTTTAAAGTTCTCAAATTCATCATACAATTGAGATTCTCTATCTTCCTTAGTTAGTTCCGAACCAGAGAGAAGCATCTTGACATTATCCTAGACAGCCTTGGCTTTAGTGTTGTGATTGATCAGCTTGTAAATGTCCTTTGGCAAAACTTGAAGTATGATGTTTGAGGCTCTAATGTTAGCATCATATCTCTTCTTCTCCTTATCATCAAGCTCATCATACATTCTAGGTCTATCCAACCCTAATGTAACATTTCCATCAGTTCCAGTTTCAAGAATTTCCCTAGTAGTTCTGATTTGAAATGGTCCTTCATCAATAGACTTAAGGATGTTAACCTCATTCTCTTTTCCTAAGCAATACAATCTGATTCTTTGAGCCCAAGAGTCATAATCGGTTCTATCAAGCATGGAAGGCCGAGTATCGGATCCTGCAGTTTGAACATCATCAGCAACAGAAGAAGTGATTGTAGACATGATTCCTAATTCCACGGGATATTACTACTCTTCGATTAAACCGGAAATAGATTCTTTCACGGGATTTTACTAAATCAAGAGAAAACCGTAAAACGTATCACGAAGAAATGACAAGTCTCAAGAGACAAATCGCACAACTGACAAATCGCTTAACTCAAATCGCACAACTGACAAATCGCTTCTGTCAAATCGCATAATTTATAAATCGCTTCAGTCAAAACGCAGTGAGAACAAATTGCTTTTGTCAAGTCGCTGTCAATACAAATCGCTTAATTGTCAAATCGCTTAAGTGTCAAAATGCTTAAGTGTTAAACCGCTGTCAATACAAGCCGCTTCAGTTTAAAATGCTTTATGACAAGCCACTTAAGTGTCAAACCTCTTAAGTGTCAAGCCGCTTAAGTGACAAACCACAGGGGAACAAAAGTACTTCCTCTACTTCCACTACTTTGCCTTTCTTGTCTCTTTGTCTTAACACGCAAACCGCTTAGGTGACAAACTGCTTCCACAAAATAGGACAAACCGCATAAAACACTTATCAAACCACTTAAATGACTGATCAAACCGCTTCAAAGAAATGATATCCGAGAGACAAACCGCTTCCTAGAAAAACTTCAAAAACTAAACTTTTTCAATCCAAAACACTAAAACCAAGATAATTGAGGCCTTCTAATCCAAAACCTAAACACTTATGATGATTCTAAACACAAAGGTACTATCAAGATTCAAACTTTAACGATAAAAATAATCTAAATGATGAAAACTACTCAAAACTCATTCAAACCCAAAAAACTATGAAAACCACTAAAAATCCAAGAACATGTAAGGTAGATGATCAAACCATGGCTCTGATACCAATTGATGCATATTGGTTTTCACAAACACACAATCTAACACATATATGGGTCGAATGTTTTGAGGTTTAGAGAGAGAAAGTGAAGAGAGTTGGGAACTTTAGTGAGACAAAGAAAAATGTATTGAAAGCTCCAACCCTTTGCTTTGCTAGGTAAAGGGTATTTATAGTTAGTTACATGAGACGCCTCCTACAAGTTGTGCATCAGGCATACAGTGGGTAAAGACCCGTACGTCCTCCACGGTGTTACATGACAAACTACTAACTATCACTAAATGACTTCGACTACGAGCTTTCTAACGAATACATATACTTGAGGAGACTGACTCTTTAACTACCAGATTTTCTAAATCCTAACAACGTATTTCATGGACTAACCCTTGGGCATGTTGATAGTGATAGCAATCATTTTCATGACTAGGAAATGGTGGTGATAAGAATGGAGAAGTTTGAGGAGGTAAGTTTGATGGAGAAGGTGGAGGTTCCACAAAATATGGAGGGTTTTGTGGAGGTAAGCTTGATGAATTAGGTGGTGGTTCTACCTAGGATGAAGGTGGTGTCATATGTGTTGGTGGTGGAGGTAAAGAGTTATCTACATCCATATGGTCTGGTTGTTGAGGTTGGAGATTCCTCATAATCCAAAATCGACCATTTGAGAGTGAAGGAGAAAAAGAAACCGGTGCTGGTGAA
The DNA here is from genome assembly GCA_910596185.1 of Chrysanthemum makinoi. Lineage (NCBI taxonomy): Eukaryota > Viridiplantae > Streptophyta > Magnoliopsida > Asterales > Asteraceae > Chrysanthemum > Chrysanthemum makinoi. Next base: position 84,151,876 of record OU343218.1, on the reverse strand, counting down.
GTTCCAACACCGAGGTTTTGGTGAGAAGGTTGTTGTGGTACCATTTTCTCAATTGATGGGAATGTCGGCAATGATGGTGGATGAGAAGGCCTAGGTGGAAAATCTTCTAGAGAGTATAGGTTTGGAGATGAATGAGGTTTAGAGAAGGAGAGAACTCTAGGTTCTAGAGGTGAGAGTTTGGTTGTTTTAGTGGAGATTGGAGTGTTTGGTTTTGAAGGTATGGTAGTGTTTGGCAAAGGTTGTTTGGTAGGAACAAGTCTTTGAGGAGTTGGTTTGATTGGTAGAGTTGTTTAGGGAGGAGCTCTAGTGTCTGGAACTTTGTTGGGTGATGACTCGGTTGATGAAATTTCATGAACAACACGAGTAACTTTCTTTGGAGGGCCTTTGGTTGATGAGTTTGCACTAGGTGCTTTAAATGGTAGAATACTTAAACGTCCAAGTATAATGAGTGAGGGTAGCCAATGATGACTTTTATGGAGAGAATGGAGTTTGTAGAAATACCAATGAGTGATCATGGATGACACTAAGAGTTTTGAGGACGGTAAATGGTTGGAGAAACCAGATGGTGATCAAGTAAAAATTTAGTAACTTCCTTAAAAATCACAAGAAATGAAAAACTAGATTTTAGAGCATTTTAAGGTAAAAATGAGTAAAATCAATTTGTTAAAAAGGAGAGAAATATCAAACTAGTTTTTTTTAGATGAAAGAAACAATGTGTAAACATTGGGGCGAAAAGATGTTGAGTTTTGAAGTAATGATAAATCAAAAACACCTTTAATGTGATCCTAAGTCATCCACGCGTGAATCTGGGATCAGCTGAGCCTAAGGAAAATTAAGTGATCCTAATGTAGCATGTTTAACTAGTCCAATAAGGTCTGGAAGGTTGGGTTGATGCAAGAAGGCCTAAAATGAGATTTTGTCTAACCGGATCCCACGGATCCTTCCTTTGAGGGATCTGAGTAGTTATAGCCAATGGATCTGTAATCTGAGACAGATTTCTTAACAGAATGGTTGCGAATTTTTGTTCCACGTATCGAATTTTGAAACCAATGATCTCTACAGTAAACATATATGTATACAAGTAAAACATAGTAAGTATAGCATGTAGAAACAACATGTGATCAAGTATATAGGAAAATGATCAACAAACAACCATTTCATAGACATGATCAAGTTACATTGGTGAATCGAGAGAAAGCTAAAGATTGATTCTCTAATGAGTAGGAAATATTTTATTCATAAGCTAACTTTTATCATTCGTTGTTTTCGTTTGATGGATCACCAAGTGGATCTTGAGCAGTTGATGATTTAGGAATAAAGAATGAGGCAATGAGAGATGCATTCAGAGGTTCCATCATTTTATTCACAAGTGAATATTAAGGGCTTTGAAATTGTGGATGAAAGTACATCATATGATGATAGAGGCGTGTCAAGAACATCCCATAAGGTATTAGTTTGTTCTTGTTGCCTTAGAGGTTTACAATTCGCCTAGCGAAGAAATAGGCAAGATTATATGGTTGTTGAGTTAGGAGACAGTAGATCATGTGAGCACAACATGCGGGAAGTATATCATGATTTCACGTAAGACTCCAAAAATTCTCACGTAGGATGACTGCGAGAGGTTTTAGATCATCCCGGAGTTCACGTGTATGAATTATGTTTGGATTTGAATAGTTGGAACGTTTAGGAGTACATAGAAAATGAGTTATTTATTGTGGAGAGGGTATGTATGAGCAGTATGGACTGTTTTCTTCACGATAGTTGAAGAGAGGGTCAAGAGACCAATCTTTAGTGAAAGCACATTGTTCATAATTTAAAATTCGGAGAATGTTAGAAAATTGCTCAAGAGTCAGAACAAACTCTTGGTTTTTTTAAACCCAAACCATAGTGATAGAGAACGATCCTCATTACGAATGAGCTCAACTTGATGGAAGAATTCCAAACCAAACCACGGACAAATTTTCTTGTTGATGCCGAGAAGACCATCTAGTCCTATGGTGTGGAATGGATTATTGATACCTTCTTGGAAGATTAGATTTGAGTCAACAATACGTCCTTCATGAAAGAAACGAGTTTCAAGATTATTGAACCCACGAACATGATTGCCCGGGGTGTTTGGTTTAAGAGAGAAGTTTGGAACATAGAAAATAGTAAGTTGATGATCGAAGTCATACTCATGAGACATGTTGAGAACTATAGACATGGAACGAATATTTTACATAAGTATGTTAAAACATAGTAAAGCTTCGAGAGTACGAGCGTTTTTTATTGGTGACACTAAGCATTTTAATCATAGTTTTGGATTATAGTAAAGTGATAGGATCTCCTAATTTTTTTATTGTCTATTCTATTTTATTAATAATGACACTCCTATATTTTTCACTCACTCCCTTTTAACATCTAGTGAAACTAATTTTTATAGTAAGTTTTCATGAAATGATTTTTAGGGTGTTTGTGTAGGAAAAAAGGAAATAGTGCATGAATTTCGGTCATTTGTTCTTCCGGTTCCGCCGGTTCTTCTTTAAAAGGGATCCGGCCAGTTAAGATCCAGGGATCCAGGAGATCTTCAGAATTGACAGAAATTTGGTTTGACGTAGGTTCTATTTTTACAACTTATAGTTTCATGTGTTACAAAATAAATTTGTTTTAGCTAGTGTTAATTCTTGAACTTACATTAATGGTTTTAAACACGTTGGGATTTTGAACACTCGATGTGAGAAAAATAAATAAATAAAAATAAAATGAAAGCATATTAGGCGAAAATGAAATGAGATAACTAAGACATCATTTATATTTCATATCAATGCTTAAAGCAATACAAAGGCTCGGTAGATGATACAAATGTAGATCAAGAAAACAAAGAACATGTCTCCATGCAAGAATTTGATCATGGGATAAATGAGGGCGATGAGCGAGATGACGATGATGTTGGGTTTTAGGTTCCTTGAATCTAGAATTACTCTAAGTGCTGGAACCACGGACATGTTTGATATAACCACGGACAAAAGAATGTAACCGCTGATGAAGACAAACCGCGGCTAGTAGTATTGTGTAACCACTGATATTGATATGTAACCACTGCTAGTCTTGTATAGTCGGTTTAGTATTATGTATTAGATAAATATGGAAAAGATATTTATCTTGTAGGTTACGTATTGTATAATGTAAAGGACTCCTTAGTCTATAAAAGGAGGTCCTAGGTTAGATTAGATATACGTATGTTTTATATCTAAGGTCGATACACTTCAAGGTTGTAAAACCCTAATACTGCTAAGAGTATTCATATTAATAATAATATTGAGGTGTTGAATGTTTATTGTTCTTCTTCTTAAGATTAAATATTAAATTCCGCGTGATACTTAATAAGAATTTGTTCTAAGTCAGTTTCTATATTAGATCGTTTGCTCAACTGGGATCAACAAGTGGTATCGGAGCTTGTGATCTAGAAACTGTAATCAAGAAGAGGTCAAGTTAAGTTTTGTTCAAGTAAGATAAGATGTCTCACGAAACACACATGGTTACTGCTTCAAAGGTGCCCATGCTCAAGCATGGTGAGTACCAAATCTGGAGGATGCGAATAAGGCAATACATTGGCATGATTGATTATGCTCTCTGGGATGTTGTGGAAAAAGGTGATACTCTTCCTAAGAAGGGTGATGATGGCAAAGAAATCTCCATTGTTAGTGAGATTGACAAGGCTAAGAGAAAGATGGAGATTAAAGCTCATAGTATTCTCTTTATGGGAATACCTAATGAATATGCTTTGGATTTTGAACAATATGAGTCTGCTAAAGAGCTTATGGATGCTATAGAAACTAGGTTTGCTGGTAATGAAGCTACCAAGAAATCAAGGAAAAATATGCTCAAGCATCAACTTGAAAACTTCACTGCACTGAGTGGAGAAAAACTTGATGGCACCTATAACAGAATTCAAAAGCTCATCAGCCAACTGAAGTCAGTGGACTACAAAGTTGCTCAAGAAGATATTAATCTAAAGTTCATCAGAAGTTTATCACCTGACTGGGCTATGCATACTGTTGTGTGGAGGAACAAGGATGACTTTGAAAAGATGACTCTGGACAATCTCTACAACAACTTAAAGGTATATGAGTCTGAGAACAACATTGCTGGTACATCTACATCTAGTCAAAACATTGCTTTTGTTTCCACTAGTCACAAGACTACACAAGATGTATCCACTGCTGCTTATGGTATAACCACGGCTATTGCAAACAATACCACTGTTAGTGATAATGTCAGTGATGGTGCAATATGTGCTTTTCTGGCTGATTTAACTACCAGTGTTACTGTTTTGAATCAAGATCTTGATCAAATTGATCCTGATGATCTTGAGGAGATTAATCTTCAATGGCAAATGGCAATGTTGACTCTACAAGCAAGGAAGTTTTTGAGAAGGACTGGAAGACAAGTCAAGTATGATGGTAAAAGAAGAGCTGGGTTTGAAAAAAGCAAGATGGAGTGCTTTAACTGCAAGAAGAAGGGTCACTTTGCAAGGGAATGTCGAGCACATAAGAGGATTGAAGGCATCAAGAAGACCACTGAAGAGTCTGCTCCTTCTTCAGCATTGGTGGCTCAAAATGGTCTTGGTGATTATGACTGGAGTGATGAAATTGAAGAAGGACCAAATGCAGCTTTTCTTGCTAGTGAAGCTTCAAAAGAGCATAACTTTGCTCTTATGGCCTATGCTTCATCTTCTGGTTCAGATTCTGAGGTATCTAATGAGTCTACTTGTTCTTTTAAGTCATGTCAAGATAACTTAGAATCTCAAAAAGCTATCACTGAGAGTTTAAGAAAAGAAGTAGAAAGACTGTCTATGGACAACCTAGGTTATACAGTTGGTCTAGCAAGTGTGGAAGAGAGGCTTAATTATCAGATCAAATGTGAGTTTAAGTATGTTGATAACATTAATATACTAGGTGGAGAAATTGATCTTAAGGATAGGGAGATTAAGATGCTTAAAGAGAAACTTGAACAAGCTGAGAGTGTAAAAGTAGAAGCCCTAAAAGAAAAAGAAAAACATGTTGTTAGGGTTACTAAAACACAATATGCTTCTGATCTAGTAAATAAAACAATAGGTCAAAAATTGTTCAAGGATGGAACTGGCCTAGGCTACAATGATATGCCACCACCTACCCTTATGCAACATGCACCACCTCCAAAAGAGCTCTCATTTAGCAATGAATTTAGCTTCAATAAACCTGTAGGTGAGACTAATAAGAATGAATCACCTAAGATAGGTTCTGATATGTCATCTGCTGCACCCATCATTGAAGATTGGGAATCAGATTCTGAGGAAGATAGAGATGTATCAACACGACCGAGAAGATAGAACCTCTCATGAAAGTTGATACTAAGCAAGCCAACCTTGTGCCTAGATTTGGAGCTCAAATTGCTAAGAAAGTAGTAGAGTACAAGGAAGTACCTAGGGAACAGCTAAAAAGATATATACCTAGGGGAAACTAGAGAAACTTCAATGGACTAATTTCAAATAGGTTAGGCAATGAGTTTCAATGTGTTAAAAAGGCTTGTTTTTCATGTGGTAGTTTTGAGCATTTACAGAGAAATTGTTATAAAAACAGACCACAAGTTTGGAATCATTGGAGCAGGGTAAATCACCAAAACTTTTCAAAGAAAACAAACCCTCATCCTAACAGAAACATGATTCCTAGAGCAATGTTAATGAGGAATGGTAATACAAAATCAATTGTCACTGCTTCTCCAAAATAGGTTCCAACCACTGCTAAGCGAAGTGTTAACACAGCTAAGCAAAATCAAACCACTGCTAAGCCAAAAATCACCACAGATAACAAAGAAGTTTTAAAAATTCCAAAGGTGATAACTGATACAGTGGTTGGAAATCATTTTTATGCTGTTAAGGCCTCAGCAAGTTGGCAATGGAAGCCTAAGACCAAGGTTTTACATCATGTCAACTGTGCATCAATGGACCTAAACAAATTTGATTAGATTGATGCACAGGGCAGACCCAAGTCAGTATTGGCTTGGGTCCACAAAAGGAACTAACTTGTTTAATTTCATGTGCAGGGCAATCTACAAGATGAGCTAAAAGACAAAGGAGTTTTTGATAGTGGTTGCTCTGGGCACATGACTTGGGATGGGAGCAACCTGAAGATTTTGAATCTTTTGATGGAGGATATGTGGCATTTGGAAATGATCCAAAGGGAGGAAAGATACTTGGAAGAGGCACAATCAGAACAGGGAATTTAGACTTTGAAAAGGTCTATTTGGTACAGGGACTTAAGTACAATCTCTTCAGTGTTTCTCAAATGTGTGATAAGAAAAATTGGGTACCTTTTGGTGAAACTGAGTGTGTGGTGTTGTTTCCTGAGTTTAAGATGCCTGATGAGAAGTTTATACAACTTAGGGTACCTAGGAAGGAAAATATATATTGTTTTGATCTTAAAGATGTCCTTCCAAATAGGTTCTTAACATGTTTGTTTGCTAAAGCATCAGTGGATGAGTCTAAGTTATGGCATAGAAGATTAGGTCACCTCAATTACAAAACAATCAATAAACTGGTAAAAGGCAACTTAGTGAGAGGGTTACCTTCTAAGGTTTTTGAGTGTAAGGAACTGTGTGTGGCTTGTCAAAAAGGAAAACAACATAGAGCTTCTTGTAAGACCAAAACTGTCAACACCATTACACAACCACTGTTTATGCTTCATATGGACTTATTTGGACCTACCTTTGTTAAAAGTTTGAACCATAAGCAGTATTGCCTAGTTATCACTGATGATTATAGTAGATTTTCTTGGGTATACTTTTTGGCAACTAAGAGTGAGACTAGTGAGATCCTCAAGAGTTTCATTACTAAGATAGAAAATCTAGTAAATCATAAGGTAAAGATAATCAGATGTGATAATGGAACTAAATTTAAGAATGCTGTGATGAATCAGTTTTGTGTAGTTAAAGGTATAGAGAGACAGTTTAGTGTTGCTAGAACACCACAACAAAATGGTGTAGCTGAAAGGAAAAATAGGACACTAATTGAGGCAGCTAGGACAATGTTGTCAGAATCAAAGTTACCAACTACCTTTTGGGCTGAAGCTGTAGGAACTGCATGTTATGTGCAGAACAGAAGTAAGGTAGTAAAGCCTCATAACAAGACCCCCTATGAGCTGTTACATGATAGGAAGCCAATGATTGCATTCCTAAAACCTTTTGGGTGTCCTGTTACTATCTTGAATACCATAGACTACCTAGGCAAGTTTCAAGAAAAAGCAGATGATGGATACTTTTTAGGCTACTCTTCCAATAGTAAAGCCTTTAGAGTATACAATAGGAGGACTAGAATTGTTGAAGAGAATCTACATGTTCAATTTAGTGAAAAGACTCCTAGTGTTGAGACCAAAGGACCAGACTGGCTGTTTAACATTGATATGCTAACCAAATCTATGAATTATGAGCCTATCATTGCAGGAACTTCCACTAATGTTAATGCAGGTACTCAAAAGGATTCTGATGCAGAAGCAATTTCTAAGGAAGCTGATTCTCCTCAAGAGTTTTATTTGTTTGAAAAGTGGAAAGCTAGTTCTGTCTCACCCATCATTGAGAAGCAAGGTCCCGCTGATGATGATGTATTGAATACTGGAGGCAATGTTAATCATCATCAAGATAAGGATGAGTTGTTGAAAGATAACTCAGTGTTGGTAGAAGAAATTGAAAAGAAGAAAAGGCATTCTGAAACCACTGCTAAACCAAACCAAAGCACGGACAGTTATAATGCAAACACTGATAAGACAACTTCTACCACTACCAGTATCAGTGAAACCACAGTTGTAAGTACTGATGATGGTACTTTCTTTGGGCCAACTGCAAAGCCATTATTTGGTGAAGAGGAGTATCCACATGATCCTGATATGCCTGCTTTGATTGAAATTGATACTCCTACTGATGATGAAGAAATGGATGATTTCTTCAATGCTGATTTATCTAATTTGGAACATGTCATTCATGAAAGTCCTGTTACCTCAACAAGGATTGATAAGATTCATCCTAAGGAACAAATACTTGGAAATTTGAACACCCCTATTCAAACAAGAAGCAAGGTTCAGAATACCAAAACCTTTCCTGAACAAGGTTTCTTTGCAAGATCACTTCACAAAAGAAATAGTCATAAAGATCTGCAAAATTGCTTGTTTGCATGTTTTCTGTCTCAAAAGGAGCCCAAGAGAGTTGAAGAAGCAGTATCTGAAGAAGGATGGGTAGAATCAATGCAAGAGGAGCTTCTTCAGTTCAAACTTCAAGAGGTTTGGACATTGGTAGATCTTCCAAATGGTAAGAGGGCAATTGGGACAAAATGGGTGTTCAGAAACAAAAGAGATAAAAGAGGTATTGTTGTGAGGAACAAGTCAAGGTTGGTTGCTCAAGGATACACACAAACTGAAGGCTTGGATTATGATGAGGTGTTTGCTCCAGTTGCAAGAATTGAGGCTATTAGACTGTTTCTAGCTTATGCTTCATTCAAGAATTTTGTTGTGTATCAAATGGATGTTAAAAGTGCATTTTTGTATGGCACAATTGATGTGGAGGTTTATGTTTGTCAACCTCCTGGTTTTGAAGATCCTGATCATCCTGACAAGGTTTACAGGGTGAGGAAGGCTATGTATGGTTTGCATCAAGCTCCTAGGGCATGGTATGAGTGTCTGTCTACATATTTGATGGACAATGGGTTTAAAAGAGGGCTGATTGATAAAACTTTGTTCATTAGAAAGCACAAAGATGATATTTTATTAGTTCAGGTTTATGTAGAAGACATCATTTTTGGCTCAACTAATAAGGAGCTATGCAAAGATTTTGAGAAGCTTATGCATGATAAGTTTCAGATGAGTTCTATGGGAGAACTCACTTTCTTTTTGGGGCTACAGGTTCAACAAAGGACTGGTGGTATCTTCATTAGTCAAGAAAAGTATGTAGCAGATGTTTTGAAGAATTTTGGGTTTCAGGATGTAAAGAGTGCTAGTACACCAATGGAGACTCAGAAACCACTGCTACCTGATGATGGAAGTCCCAAAGTTGATCAAAAGTTGTATAGGTCCATGATTGGATCTTTGATGTATCTCACTGCATCTAGGCCAGATATTATGTTCTTAGTATGTGTGTGTGCAAGATTTCAAGTCACACCTAATACCTCACACATGAATGTTGTTAAGAGGATCTTTAGGTATCTTAAAGGTCATCCTAAACTGGGCCTTTGGTACTCCAAGGATTCTCCTTTTGATTTGGTGGCCTACACAGATAGTGACTATGCTGGTGCTAGTTTGGATAGGAAGTCTACTACTGGAGGATGTCAGTTTTTAGGAAGCAGACTTATTTCATGGCAGTGTAAAAAGCAAACTATTGTGGCAAATTCTACAACTGAAGCTGAATATGTGGCTGCTGCTAGTTGCTGTGGTCAAGTTCTTTGGATTCAGAATCAATTGCTGGAGTTTGGGTACAATTTTATGCATACTAAGATTTACATTGATAATAACAGTACAATATGCATCATTAAAAATCCTGTTTTACATTCTAGAACTAAACATATTGAGATAAGGCATTATTTTATTAGAGATTGTAATGAGAAAAGACTGATTCAAATGGTAAAAATCCATACTGATTTCAATGTTGCTGATCTTCTCACTAAAGCTTTTGATGTGGGGAGGTTTCAGTATCTTGTTGTTAGTATTGGAATGATAAATCTCTAAACTCTCAAATTGTTTTGTACCAGTTTGTATAAGTATTGGACTGTTATTTTGTAATCTTAGTTTTGCTATTCTTGTTTCTAACCACTGATAGTTTGGTTCAAACCACTGCTTGTTGTTATGTGTTTCCACTAACCATTTTGCAGATACAAGAAAGTTCATTATAGAAGCTAAAGAAGTACTGAAGTTAATTGTTCATTCATTCATCAAAACAGTTTACAGCTTACAGATTACAGTGAAACTTCAAGTGCAAATTAAAAGCCTACTTTTATACATGATTTCCTACTACTATCCTCAGTTGTTGGATATGCATGATAAGCTAAGGATCAAAATAGGAAGGATGGATTGATGAAAACAAAGATGATGTAGATGAATACAGTAGATGAAGCACAAAGGACATAGTCATATCATACTTGCATCTACTGGTTTCACCAAAAAGCATCATTCCATTTTCCTTTTTCGCTTCCCCCTTACGATATGTGAAGAAGCACCACAACTTGGTGCAGGAAGACCAAGAACCACCTCTCTGTCCGTTGGGAGTGGTGGATTTCTTGCTCGTGGTCTTGGTTGGGGTTGGGATGATGAAAGTTGGGGGTTTGAAGTTCTCTTCTTTGAGGAGTCATCAGAGTCCTCAGATGCCTCACTTGGATCCACCACACTATCATCTTCAGATGATGGAAGAAATGGGGATTTTCTTGGTCTTGGTTCTTGTGGAGGGAAGTAAAACTGCCATGGGTTAGTATCTTCACTTGATGATGATGAGGAGGAGGAGGATGTTAGATCAACAACTTCTGGTTTATTCCAACTAGGGTTCCACATGGTGATTATAGTTGATTGGGGATTTTGGAGAAATTAGGGTTTTGATATTGATTGGTGTGTGCGTTATATGAAATTAGGGTCCTTTATATAAGCAGAGTTATGGGTTATGGACGTAAATGAGGGGCAGGTTAAATGTGGTTGAGGAGTTAATGAGATTCTTGGGCGTTGGACTAATATTAATCCTAGAAGTTGACCATATTGACTTACCTGTTCTAAACCATGGATAGGTCATTTGGAACCACTTCTAGCTCTTTCTAACCACTGACAACAATGACCTTCTTCTCTGTGTTTGTTTTGTGTTTTTGTCTTGCAGGTATGAAGGATTTGTATACATAGGAGCTGGTGTGTTAGCTGCTTGTGTTTAATAAAAAAAAATTGTGTAATCCTTCATATTTTTGTGAGATCTCTCTTATTATGACACAGATTTACTTGCTACAACTCTTGGACGTTTGGTTGAAGTGCTACTATGTATCCACGGATGGTGTGTGTCTAAACGCGAATAGCTATTCTGAAACCGCGGATAGCATTTTGATTAGTGTTGGATACTACAGGGGCTGATTGGTAACTTTAGCAAAAGTATATTATTTCCCCCAAATCACGGATGGATCATTTATTTGGTCTTCAAATCACTTCAATTGGCGCTCAACATTAACCCTAATCACTTGTCTTTGCATAATTCACAAAACCCACATCATACCCATCATTAATCACAATGGCTGAAAAGTATTCCCACACTCATAACCTTGTTGCTAATCTCACCAAAAACGATCGATCTGAGGGTTTTCATCAAATGATTGATTTCCTACTTCACAGTCCTATTCCCTATGCCTTAACTGTCACACCAACCATTCTTAAAGCCTATATACGTCAGTTCTGGAGGAATGCTAAGCTTGAAGAGGTTGATGGAGTCGAAGTGTTTAGCACTGCTGTGGATGAGAATGATATTTCAATTAATGAGGAGATCATAAGGAGAGTTTTAAAGTTTGATGATGCTGATGGTATTACTAATCTTTCAGATGTTGAGATTGTTGCTGGTTTGGAAAGGTTAGGTTATACCCACAGAGGTGATAAGGTACAATATTTTAAGAGTTTGTTTTCAAAACAATGGAAGTTTCTTATTCATACCTTATTGATGTGTATGAGTAATAAGACCACAGGGTTTAATGACTTTCCTTCAAAAATTGCTACTGCTATTATTTGTTTGTCTGATGGAAGAAAGTTCAATTGGTCTAGGATGATATATGAGGGGCTAGTACAAAACATTAGGAAGAAGGGTAAATACTATTTATATCCTAGGTTTGTTCAACTGATTATGGAAAGTCAAATAGAGGAGCCTGTTGAGCATACTCAGGAGTATGAAGTACATCATATGCTTCCTAAGGTTTTTGCACATATGAGGAATCAGCCACAAAATGTACAAATTATAGATGTTCCTTTATTTCCTCATATGCTTACTTTGCCTGCTGTTTCTGAGTTTGTTGAAGGTCTTGAATCTCCACCTTTAGTCGCTGAACCCACTTCTAGTACATCTGAACCCACTGCTAGTGCACCTTAAATCACTGATAGTACACTTGCAACCACTAATAATGCAACTCAACCTACTTCTAGTCACACCCAAACCACAGTTACACCTATTGTATGGACTAGGAAATAGAAGGGCACTAAGCTACCTCAGGCTAGTTCTAGTGGTGTTGCTAATGAGGCTGTCACAGGTGGTGGAGGTGACATGATTGGAAGGGCTTCCACTACTGATTCATGCTTTGTTGCTGATCAGGATAGTGGAAACATCAATAAGACCCAACCTTTGGCAACTTCTAATGTGGAGAGTTCCTTAGAACTTAACACAGGTGGAGGAATCCCTAGCCACTTGGCTAATACAGGGTGCATAGTTGTTTAGGCTAGGTCTGATGCTATGTTTACTATATCCAATGAACCACCTCTCGGAGCAGTTGACACAGCTCGAAGTGATGAGGATAGTTTGGAACATGAACATGAATTGACGGATCCTAAGCTGGTACATGATGACTTTTCCAATGAACCACCTCTCGGACCAGTAAACACAGGTCGAAGTGGGGAGGATATTTTTTAACGTTTTAATGAATTGACGGCAAAATGTGCTAAAATGGAGGCTACAATTTCAGGTCTACAGGAGTTGGCTGTGTTTCAGGGTAAGGATATTAGGAGATTGAAGCACAGAGTGTTGGTTTTGGAGAAAGTAAGATGACCTGGGGTTGCTGTTTTGAAAACTATGAGAAGAAAGAAAAAGAAGGTGGACTCCTCTCCAGCTCTGAATGTGGAGAATGTATCCAAACAGGGGAGGAGTGAAGGCAAGAATCAGGGGAGGCTGTTGATGTATCTATGGAAGAAGATGTTGATAGTGGAGATCAAGCATTTTTGGTATCCGATAAAGATGGGAATGAGGCAGTTCTTGAAAATGTGAAGAATGTTGTAGAAGATGTAGTGCAGGACACAAACACTGATGGTATGTCTGAAACCACGGTTAGTACTCTTGTAACCACTGCTGCAGTTTCAAACATGGCAATTATACCCACTACTATCATACCTACTACTATCATACCCACTGCTATCATAACCACTTCCACTGTTGTCACAACTCTCTCTGTATCACCACCTAAATCTAAAGAAGTTGAGAAAGAAGCTGCAAGTACATTGATAAATTTAAGCAAAACCTCATCTATTTCTACACCCATCATTGCACCTGTTTTATCTGTTCAATGTACTGCAACTAAATCCAAAGGAAAAAGTTTAGTTATTGGTGAACCTTTGAAGAAGAAAGTGGTTCCATCTGATACAGGAAAAGGTAAAGGGGTTGCAGTACCAGAGCTGAAGTTTAAATCTAAAGCAGAACAAGAAGCTTATGATGCAGAGTTTGTTAAAAACATGTTAGCTGAAGAACAAACAGCTTTAGAGAAAAGAAAGCAACAAGAAGAGGAGGCTAGTCAGAGATGGTTAGCTACATGGTATGAATCACAGAACTATCTTGAAGCTTCTCAACTAATAAATGATGAGTATACTGCACAAGAATGGGCTTTGTTGGATGATGAGAAAAAAGCTAGACTTTTGGGTGAATGGGCAAGGAAGGTCAGTAAAGACAGAAAGCAAGTTATAAGAAAGAAACCTCCTTCAATTGCACAGATGAGAAATGTACTGATGAAGATTATTAAGAATTCAGGCATTCATATTTCTGATAATCTTAATAGATGTTCATTTGAAAGAATTCAGGAGATTTATATGAGATGTATGAAGATTAATAATGATGATTACTGTCCAATGAATTCTAAGAAGGATGAAGAGTGGATTTAGAAAGATGATGAGTGGATTCAAAGTAAAAGAAAGAGAAAATCTGAGATTCAAGAGACATCTGATTCTAAAAGATTGAAAATAGTTGAAGATGTTAATCAAATTGTTTCTTATGAGTTTAAGCTTAAAGATGAAAGTGAAGGAGTTTGGAAAATTCAAAGACTCAACAATGAAGTTTATGAGTATAATAAATTTTCACAAATGCTTCAGTACTTTGAAAGAGATGATTTGATGAATCTTTGGAGACTTTACAAGAATAAGTTAGGTGAAGTACATCCAAATGATTATCATGAGAGACTGGTCTATTATAATTTGAAGATTTTATTTGAACCAACTCATGATGAACCTGAGTGGAAAGGACTCTACAATGGTACTATAACAAGATGGTTTTTATATCAAACTTGTGGAGTTCATGTTTTAACTGTTTCTGGAAAAGTTATTCACATGCTTGTAGAAGGTGATTATCCTCAGTTGAATAAGTATCCAGGAATTATTGCTCAGATGTTGAAGCCTGGTATTATCAAGATGTTGTTACCCTATGATGGTCAAGCTTACGATTTGTTGCTGAAATATGAGAAAATTCTTAAATCTAGTAAGTGTTTGGCTACATCCTCCAATTCAGATGTTTTGAGCTTAAAGGAAACTTGAGAATTCTGTTAGAATGTATCAAGTTTAGGGGAGGATTGTTGGGTTTTAGGTTCCTTGAATCAAGAATTACTCTAAGTGCTGGAACCACGGACAAGTTTGATATAACCACGGACAGAAGAATGTAACCGCTGATGAAGACAAACCGCGGCTAGTAGTATTGTGTAACCACTGATATTGATATGTAACCACTGCTAGTCTTGTATAGTCGGTTTAGTATTATGTATTAGATAAATATGGAAAAGATATTTATCATATTTATCTTGTAGGTTACGTATTGTATAATGTAAAGGACTCCTTAGTCTATAAAAGGAGGTCCTATGTTAGATTAGATATACGTATGTTTTATATCTAAGCTCGATACACTTCAAGGTTGTAAAGCCCTAATACTGCTAAGAGTATTCGTATTAATAATAATATTGAGGTGTTGAATGTTTATTGTTCTTCTTCTTAAGATTAAGTATTAAATTCCGCGTGATACTTAATAAGCATTTGTTCTAAGTCAGTTTTTATATTAGATCGTTTGCTCAACTGGGATCAACAGATGATCACGAGAGCGATGTAGGCCATGATGACGAAGTTCTTCCTTAGTTTGGATTTCTCGAAATGAGATGATGAAGAAGATGAAGTTGTGAGTGAGTGAAAATTTTGAATGTGGAAGATTTGAAAAGTGAGCTTTGTTGGAGAGGGGGTTTGACGTTCAAAAATCTTTTATGAGGAAAGAGGAGTTTTTGAGATTTGTGTTTTGTTTTATTAGTATTTAGAAGGATTAGATTTTTAGAGATTAGATTTAGACAACACATATTGATACACCTAGATTTAGACGGACGACGACACGTAAGCACGAAGTTCTCTAAGGAAACCACGTATATCATATAAATATATTTAGATATTTATATAAGAGAAAGAAAAAAATAAACATGTAATTTCCCATTAGTGACATGCAAGCATACACATGTTTTACTAATATTACTTAGATATAAGTCTTATGAAAGTCATACCTTTATTGCCATTTGAGTGTTGTTTTTGAAGAGATTTATCAATGGACAATTCCGGTTTCTTCAAGATCTACTAGGTAATAGGTTTGGACAACTTTTTGGGAAAAGTTATCTTATTACCCAAGAATCTTGATGGTCTACTTATTTTGGGATCAACTAAACAAAATGACAAGTAATGTTATTTCATTTTGTAAAACAAAATAAGATGTAAGATAAAATGGGTGTTAACATCTAATCAACATCCAACGATATATAAAAAAAATTGAAACATAGTTTTTGTTTTAAGAAATTTCCTTCTTTGTAGTTTTCAAACATACGCGGATCGTATCAAGTTTTTAAACTACAATATACTATAAGAAACTTGGTAACGAAGCTCTGATGCCAATTGTGGAAAACTAGAAGGGGGGTTGAATAGTTTTGCTGATTAAAACTTCGTTTTAAAGTATTTAGATCGATTTATGTCAATCCATTAAAATCGTGTATTAGATATTGATAGATGGACATATATATAAGTAATGCAAAGAGATAAAGAGTAAAGTAATACAAAACCACAACATGAGTATTTATAGTGGTTCGTGTGGAAAACTAGAAGGGGGGTTGAATAGTTTTAACGATTAAAACTTCGTTTTAAAATATTTAGATCGACTTATGTCAATCTATTTGGATGTGTATGTTGGATGTTGATAGATACATATGAAAATGTGTAATGTAAAAGAAAATAGTAAGAAACACAAAACCACGACACAAGTGTTTATAGTGGTTCGGCTACAAGGACACCTTCCTTGCCCTACTCCACTCCTCGAGTCACCTACTTGAGAGTTCGTAAACACTACACGACACCAACTCCTTATGGCGGAGAAGCCTTCACAACGTCGCCTACTCTTTTTCCGGTACTAGGCTAGACATCGGGTTCTTCCACAAGGCAGAACCACACCTATCACAACGTCGCCTACCCTTTATCCGGTACTAGGCTAGATACTGAGTTCCATTACAATGGAGGAACTACTACCCAACACTACACAACACTTATCCCAAAGGAGACCCACTCCTTATTACAACATCATCAAGGATATCAATATCCTTGGATACAATCTATCTCTATTTGTATATCATTGCACCTCATCGATTATACACCCTTGACATATTTCACTAATGCCACTTGACTTGACTTCTAGGCATCCTTCACTAATGCCCTTGACACGGACATTTGGCATGTTTCATTAATGCCTTCGTCTTGAGTTCTTTGGCACCCTTCACTAATGCCTTTGACACAACACTTTTATGGAGGAACAAAGAATTATCAACAAGAGAACCTCAGTAGTCTTGATGATGACGAAGCATGGCAACTCATGGACTTGAGCTTGCTCGACTTCAAGAGGTGGTGATCTCGCCTTTAAGAGGAACCTAGAGAATCACACAAAAACAAAACATAAACTGCATAGAGAGATCCTTAGGATCTGAGGTTAGAAGGTTAGAATACTTGGATGTGTGGGAGTGGCCACCCAAAATGAATAAATGGCTCACTATTTATAGAGGAAGTTTAGCTACTGTTCCACGGATCCTACGGATCCCTCACTTGAGGGATCCGTCCAGTGTATTTCTAGGGATCCGTGGGACGCTCCTCTTTGTCAATGGGTTTTGGGTCATGGGTCATGGGTCCTAGACTTTAGACCATAGGTATACAATTAGATACAATGTATCTACAAGATGAAATGCATCTAGTCCATGGGTCATGGGTTAAATCCATGGGTCATGGATAATACCCATTTATGACTTATGCATGATGTCATGAAATGGGTTATGGGTTATGCTCCATGGGTATGGGTCATGGAATTTGGGTTTTACCCAACTATATTCAATGTATTTGGTCAATGGGTCAAATACTTAAACTTCTACCCATTGTATTACCAATTATGATACATACTAGTTATGTATATATTTGCCCAATATGTAGACACTAGTTGTTGTACATATGTATTACTAAATCATAAAATCACTTTTACTTGTTTAGTGTTTCATGTGAAAACGTAAGTGTGTTAGTAAACTATTGGCTCAAACCATTTACGTATTTTATTTGTTTCGTTAAAATGATTTTACGTTTGTTATCGACAAAACATTAGAAGATCGTAAAATATAAATAAACGTTTTTACGGCTTATTTGTATTAACAATCTCCCTCTTTTTGTTGATGACAAAAAATAAAACTATTTTAATGAAAAACTAAAATTCGTAAAGGTTTGAATTGGAGTTTTTACCCTCTCTTCTCCCCCCTTTTTGTCGAAACAAAAAGAGCATCGAAAAGAAACTAACATCTTGTTTTAAGAAAAACATGTAAAAAGAAAGAAAATAATAATATAGAGAGTAAGTGATGGGAAGTGTTCTCTTCTTAGCTCCCCCTTGACGAGTCCATCCCTTTGTGAGGGCGTCAAGTAAGAAAAACTACTAAGCTAATGCATTTCAACTAAGTTTGCAAATGGTTTTGTCTTTGTGACGATAATGCTCCCCCTTGATTATTGCAACTTTGCAAAAGGACGTCATGTGACGTAATCCTAAAATATATTGCAAATTATTTTGCAACAGATTGCTTTGACACAAAACTCCCCCTAGCTTAAGGATTCAAAGTCTTCATGTGTATATTGAAAATCTACATAACAAAGGTTAGAAAACAAGTATATAATGCATAATTTCCTGCAAATAAGACTCAAGTTAGTAGAAGATAAGTCTTCTGTTGCACGGATCCCACGGTTCCCTCCTTGGAGGGATCCATCTAAGCAATATGGAGGGATCCGTCTGTCTGAAAGCTTAAGACAGCAATGGTGATGTGAACAAATGATGTCACAATCAAAATGAGATATGTAATTAAATCACCAATCATATACTCAAAACAACATAGCATAAAACATGTAACTTCATTCAATAAAACAACGAGAAATGATCTACAAATCTCTAAAACTAAGAGAATGATTAAACATGAAATGTGATTCCTAAACGATCAAAGTTAAGCTTAAGACTAGGACACCACTTTAATCCTTAAGCTCACGGTTGTTTAGGTTTGTCGACCTCATCGAAACGTTTGAGGAGTTGATAAAACATGAAACATTACTCTTCATGTAGTTCATGTATCAAGCCTTCAACGTGTTGATAATGATAACAATCCTTGTCATGGCTTGGAAAAGGTTTTGGTAAAAATGGAGCGGGTTGATGTGGAGGTTCAAGTGAAGGAGGTTGAGGATCCTCAAACGAATGAGGGATTGGTGGAGGCACATTCAATGATGGCTCAACAAGGGATGATGGTGGAGGTAGAGAGGTGTCAACTTCCATGTAGTCGGGTGGTTGACTTTGATGATTCCTCATAATCCAAAATGAACCATTTGAGGGAAATGGAGAAAAGGATACCGGTGCAAGTGTTGATTCAACACCTTAGGTTTGTTGCATGTTATTCTCTATTGAAGAGAGTGTCGGAAATGGTGGAGGATTAGATGGCCTAGGAGGCAAGTTCTCTAAATTTTAGAGAGGTGAAGATGGTTGTGAGGTGGTAAATGATATGGCTCTAGGAACCAAAGATGATGGTTGGGTAGAAATGGGTGTGTTTGGTTTAATAGGAATTGTGGTGTTTGGTGATGATATTTTTGTAGGAACAATCCTTTTGGGGATTGGTTTGATTGGTTGAGTTGGTGGAGGAGAAATCCTAGCATTTGTGCATTTGACGGGAGATGATTCGGTTGAGGAAATTTCGTGTACAACGCGAGCAAGTTTCTTGGGTGGTTCTTTGCTGGATGAGTTAGCACTAGGAGCTTTCCTCATAATGAAATGACTAAGGAGAAGGTTTCTAAATGCTGGGAATTATGTTGTGGTTGATGACTAAGAGATTCTAACAAGATGACTTATAAAGGGAAGGATTTGGGAAGTGCATTAAAGGCTTAGACCACGAAAATCCTTAAAAATGTGATGATTTGCATGCACAAGGGTCAACTACATATGTGCACTGATCTATGAGTTTAATTAAGGCAAGATGGAGTGTTCAAGTTAGCCAAAAGGGCTTGAAATGATTGTTTTAGGAGGATGTACTAACTCTGCCAGCCGGTTCCCATGGTTCCCTCCTATGAGGGATCCGTCTAGGATAATCCTAGGGATCCGGCTATTAGCAGTTAAGAAAAGAAGAAAATGATGTTGGTACGATCTACTACCTATACATCTTGAGTGTCTTAGTCTTCTTAATTGTTTTAAATGAGGTTTGCCTTAAATGATCAAGGGAAATGAGTGGTGGTAGCCAATGATTGCCTTTTATGGAAGGAAAATGGGACTTTATGATCACCAATGGGTGATCAAGTATGAAACTAGGAATTTAAATGGTGTTAAGTCATGTTAAATGATCCTAGAGATCAAATGGCAACTTGGGATAAATTTTTGAAAAATTCTCAAAAATTATAAGAAGTGAAAAACTAGTTTTTGACCCATTTTAAGGTAGAGATGACTAAAATCAATTTGTTAAAATTGAGATATTTATAAAACTAGGTGTGTTGACATGTGATAGATGATGTGTGAGTGTAAGAGCGGAAGGAAGATGAGTTTTGGTGATATGGTAAATTAAAAAAAAACACTTTGAGTGTGATCCTAAATGAGCTATGAATAGGTGTGAAGCTTTCTAAGCTTGAATAAGACTTAAGTGGTCCTAAGGCTTTATGCTTAACTAGTGTGAAGTGATCTAGTGAGCTTTTTTGATGTGTGGGATTCTGCATTGCATATCTGTCAACACGGATCCCACGGTTCCCTAAAAGGAGGGATCCGTCTAGTACATCCTTAGGGATCCGACAACTGCAGATCAGAAGCATCACAGAAAGGGATGCAAATTTTGCACTATACTATGTATACTAATTTTTATTAATCTCTACTCTACAAAACAACAAAACAAGCAAGATATCTCATAAACCATATCATAGACAAGAGTAGTAATGATAATATCCAAACAACCAAACTAAAGTGCTTCACAAACATAAACATTCATTGTAAGTAGACAAACAAAAGGCCTAAAATCAAACATAATCCTAATGTCTCTTTTGTCAATCTTTTCTCTTCCTCTTTCCCAACTTCATGACGTAATTAGCTAGGAATTGGAACATACCCTTCAATTGTTTGAATTCTGCGGTCTCGTTTGGAAGAGTTGGAAGTTGTTTAAAGTAGGTAATGGGGTCCAAGTCGACGTTGCCTTCGGGGTTGACATTTACTTCTTCTTCGTCTGAGGAGTCCGGGAGAGCCTTAGGTTTTCTTCCATTGACCATGAACCATTTAGAGGGTTGTTTGGTGAGTGGTACCATGACGTGATCGGAAAGAAAATGGTCATCGTTGATTGGAGATGGTTGCATTGCACTAACATACTCACGGAGTCGTTTTAGGAGAATACCATAAGGAAGTACAATGTTGGCAACTTTGAATACCCTGGCCATTCTCTTCACCATGTAATAGGTGAGATTAAATGGCCGTTGGTGAATGAAGCAATAAATCATTTGGACAAGACATGCATTTGGATGGTCTTTGTTTCTGACCAAACTAATGACATTTTCCCTAAGAATTTCTTCCCATTTTCTATGGATGGAATGCATTTTGAAAAGTTCCATTTGAAAGGGATCATGGTGAATGAGTTCTTTGTTGTCGTTGAAGCGGGATTGGTCGGCTCTAATTTGGAAAATGGTGTCTCGAACAATTGCGGGGTCATCAAGAGGAGTATGGTAGATTGCTTTGGAATCAAGTGCAAAGGATTGAGTGGATATTGCCCAATCTTGGGAGTACATACAAACTCCTTCACAAGGAATGCAAAGGATTTGAGCAAATGTGTTTTGGGGTAGAGTGAAGTTTTCTTTATTGATGATAAAAGCGATTGAAATGCTATCATCACTATTTCGAATGATCCTAATGCTTTTATAAAATTCAAAGATGTAAACCGGAAAAATTTGTTCATCGATATCAAGGAGACAATCAAAGTTGATTGCCGAGAAGAGTTGACGAATGGCGGTATTTTCAAGGAAACATTCCTTGACCACACGACTTTGGTGGATAAGTCGTTTTTCAAGTCTTTTGAATACTTTATGATCGGTTTTTGACAACCCCTCTTTTCGATAGTATTTGGTGAGGTAGTGGACGGTATCATGGTGGTCTTGTTGGGTGGCTTTAGGCATGGTTGGTCCTAGAAAAACAAACATTCCAATTAGGTAAAATTTGTTGAGATGGGCTTATGGTTTTGATTTGTATTATCAATGTTGTAAGCACAATGTAATCTTATTTGAAAACCTTTTATAGTGATCAATTTTGCAAAACCTAATTTTATCAATTGATTAAGAAAAATTGAAAACCATAAATCCTAGGATGAAGATGGTGAAGATTAGAACATATTAGTATAATTACTTACAATGATGTTCTAGGGAAGGATGCTTGAGGATATGAAGTCCTATGGAGATGAAAATAGCACTTGGGGTCATTTTTTGTGTTTTGTGATGAGAGGGAAAGGAGCAGAATTTATTTTGAAAAGTGTATAGCTGGTTTCTGTCACACGGTTCCCCCGGATCCCTTGTATTAGGGATCCAACAAGTACAACTAGAGGGATTCGGCTACTGTGGACAGAAAAAGGGTATTTGGCGTTATTTTTGAAATAAGTTATAAACTAGCTTATGGAACAAAAATAATTTTGAGGTTTCTAATTGAAAAGATGTTTGGTCAAGGGGATATGATAAGTTAATTATCAAGGATCTATTTGTGACGACGACGTTAGTTTTGATGAGATCAAGAAGGAATACTATTCCCAATAATGAGTAAGTCAGGAAAGTGGGGAAAAGAGACTTTTTAGAGACTAGCAATTATTAACGTCTAAATAAAATAAAATAAAATTATATCAAAATATTCATGTAGATGTGAACTAGCTAATGATAAGTAAACATACCTCTACGCTCTTGATATGGTTTATGGAGACCATAAAGCCGAAAAATACTTCATGAGCTTTTAAAGTAATCGGTTGTACTTAGAATAAGTAGGTTGTGATTCCTTTTAGATTCTTCCTTCAAGGTTGACTTCATTGTTCTTTGAATAGAAATGAAGACTTTGGAGAGATCCTAGCATGAAGATTTCTTGAAGAGAAAATATTAGAATAATCTATCAATATCCAACACGAAAGAAACAATTTGTTTTAAAATATTTCCTTCTTTGTAGCTTTCAAACATACACGGATCGTATCAAGTTTTTAAAGTACAACATACTCTAAGAAACTTGGTAACGAAGCTCTGATGCCAATTGTGGAAAACTAGAAGGGGGGGGGGGTTGAATAGTTTTACCGTTTAAAACTTCGTTTAAAAATATTTAGATCGACTTATGTCAATATATTTCGATGTGTTTGTTGGATGTTGATTGTTACATATTGGATTTCATAAACACATCATAACATATCAAATGGGGCGTATAATTTAGAGGTTTTAGAGAGAGAAAGTAGGATGGGAGCCTTTCTAGAGAGAGAAAGTGAAAGAAAACATGAAAGGTTAGATTAGAATGAAAGGTCCAACCCTCTACCTTGGGAGGTAGAGGGTATTTATAGTTTTACATAATAAGTCCTCCTAACGGACTGTGGATCAGACATACAGTGGGTAAAGAACCGTCCTTCCTCCACGGTGTTGCTTTAAGCTAAATAACTAACCAACTAACTAGTAAATAACGAAATGTCTACGAGCTAACATATGCTAGACTAGAGTTGGGGTGACCGACTCTTCACTATGGATTTTCCAATTCCTAACAATCTCCCCCTAAGGGAGGTCACCCCATATTTTACATTTCGATTCCTAGCATTCTATTTAATCTTCAGTCTTGAGCTCGTAGACTTTAATTCTTCAACTTCCGCATCTTTTTGCTTTAGCAGTGATACTTCAAAGTCGGCATAGTTTGTACTTTCAGTGGAGGTCTTTGAACTGATCCACATATTTGATGATCTTCGAGCTTTCAAAGAGATCATTAGCCACAGTAAATCTCTAGATCACCCTTTATTGTGTTGCCATCATGTGAAGTTGTGACTTTTGGACCGACATGCTCACACTTTTGGATCACGACATCTTTCATCAGAGTAGCGAAAGCTTTACTGGCTCATGATATTTGTAGCAGCGTAGCAGAAACATAGTATAAAAATATCAGAGCCAGGTTCTGTAGATATGCACAAGTCATGATTTCTTCAATTAAGTGTGGATGCTGTGGGCATGCGGCTTTGGATTGATTCCTCAATTCTGATCAGCTGCAACCGTCCAAATGTACCTGCAAACAACAGTTAGCAATAAAACACATGAAAGTGTCTTTGATCACTTTCGTTGATATGAGGTACACCTACCAGGTTCCCCCGTTGATCAAGTACAAGTACGCAGTGATTAGGTAGAATTCAAGAATCTCCCTGACAGGGTTTTCGCACTGTTCTAGCTGTTCTCAAACCGGAACGCCTCAAAGAAGACAACACGGAGTGAGTGAACCAGCGAATTGAGATTCACTGATTGATGAAAATTGATTTGAAAACAATCGCGTATTGCTTGAAGAAAGAGTTTTGCAATACGACGAAGGTTTTATGAGAAAGATCAATTTTCAATCAAAAATACTTTTTGTATTTGAAAAGAGTACGCATTCAGTGTGCTAGAGAATGGAAGAGATTCGCACATCGAATGGTTTTTCCAAAAGTACTTTTTCAATCAGAGATACTTTTTGTGTTTGAAAACATCAATACACATTCGATGTGCTAGAGAAAAGAAAATTTGAACATCGAACGGTTTTTCCAAAAGTATTCGTCAATTTATTTCCTGGACCAAGGTTGATTCAAGATTGAATCTCCCCATTGTTTCTATCCAGTTGTCACAAGCTTGATCTTTAGAAAAGATCTCACATGTTACCCACCAAGAGCTTGTTTGAAGTTGGCTCTAGAAGGCTTTCCATCTTCATCGTGAATACTGTCACATATCACTCGGATGTTCTGGCAATTACCACAAGGATAATGCCTAGGACTCTTAATATATTCTTACTTTCCACATTATGTGAAACAGTAAGTCTTTATTAATTTAGTGTCCTAATGAGATATTGTGGATGATCTCTTGGCTTTAGACTCAATCGTACACATTTGGTTCCTATGCCGGAGACTAGGGAGAGGGTCTCCTTTTTCAATATCAACAATCTCTAAGAGAAAGTCGATAGATTATGTAGGTTCCCCGTGAGAATGAAACAAGCCCTTTTAAGAGGAACTTGAGTAGCTTGGGAAGTTTAGTGTAGTGCGTCACTGGGTCCATGACGTCTAGTCTTCAATACCAGTGTTACCTTAGTAACCACCAGTAGCATATGTATTGAACCAGGTTTCTGCCCTAAGGTTGAATTATTGGAGGGCTATTTGTTTTCACCCTTTTCTCATTTCATTTCTTTTTCATTCTTCAAGCCCTTCAGTGCTTACCGAGACTTCATAACTAGAACCTTGTTGGGTTTATTCCAGTATTAGCTCTGTCTCAGTCCGCACTCTTCCCATATTCTCATTTTTCTCCTTTTTTCAATATTCCTAAGGACTCTACACTATCTAGTGGATTGTCCCTGGGAAGATCCCTTCGGTTCTGGCGGATCGTGGGAACTAATACCTAACCTAACCATCCTTATAACTCCATGCATAAAGTAAAATGGTCGGTCTTTTGGTACAGTTCATTCTTCCTTGAAACCAATTGAAAAATCATTTGGAAAAACAATCAAGGTACTTGTGATACGAAATCAAAGCATTTTGTACCTTAATAGTTTTGATCATTTAGAAAACCTCCCCCTCAACATGTGCATATGATTTAGAAATTGTTTAGCACATGGAGGCATGATGGATCTAGGACACTCTCCTTGTGTCAATGATATTTTGTATAATATTATCAAGCAAGCGGAATTTACTTAAGTAACACTTAGAAGACGAATTATATGATGTATGAGAATAAACACAAGTTAACACAAAACTCAAGCTCCAATATTATTAATGAATAATACGAGTGATCTTAACTTATCACTAGGGTTACACCTTGAAGCTTTCGTAGATAATATTGCAATATGATATCTATTTTCTAAGACAATGACCTAGGATCTCCTTTTATACAACAAGAAGTCCTTTACAAGATAAGTATAAAGCTAACATAATAGAATATACATAAGATCTATTCTATACTTATCAAGACACGTTTAACCTTATCATAAACTGACAGCAGTGGTAATGAAGAACTTGCAGTGGGAATACGTTTCCACTGCTAGTGTTAAACCAAGCAGTGTAAACCACTACTATCCGTGGTAACGGATTATTCCCAACAATCCTCCCCTAAACTTATGATTTCTCTGCAAATCAATAAGTTTCTCCAATATGCATTAACTTCAAGGATTTGGGAATTCAATCAAACACTTCACTTCTTTTCTCTTAACTTTTGTATAGCTCTTGAACATTGATTATGAAGCCTTTGTAACAATGCTCTGACCTTCTCATTGTCTTCATTGACTCTTATGTGTAGGCTTAACATTACTGTAAGAGCTCCAGCTCTAAGTGGATATTCTTTCTCAGCAAGCATGAAAAAGTATTCTCCATTAGCTGTAGAGACATGATGAACTTCACATGAATCATAATAAAACCATTTAGTACCAATACATGTGAATAAGGTTTTCCAGTAGTCATCATCAGCATTTGGTTCAAAAAGCCTTCTAAGATTTACCCATAACTGCATCTCCTTTGCATCTTTGAGATCTTGAGCATTAAACCTTTCTTGAACTAATTTCCATAGTGTATTAAGGTCATCTCTGTCAAAAGCTTTAATAAGATCTTCAAATGTCATGAATGATGAAGTTTCACCTCCCAGCCTTGTAATCTTCCATGTTGAAGCAAAATTGCTAGCATTGTAAACTTCCCAATCAATGATAGGATGTCGAATTTGCAGTGGTTCTGGATAAAAATCTTTGTCTTCAATCACAATCATTTCAGTCATTTGATCTTTAGTGAACATCTCAGTAGGAATCTCCTTCTCAGTAGACTTTGTATACTCTTCATCAACCTTAGTCTTCTTAATAGTTTGAGAATCACTTACTTTAGCCTTTCTCTTCAATCTAGGAATCTCTCTTTCTTCTTCTTCAGAACCCATTGGAATAAAAGATTTATCTTGTTTCACAGTTCTGTAGTAACCCTTTTCAATTTGATAATCAGACATTCCTTTAAATTGATGCTTTTTCCATTTACCAATATGCCAACAATAAGACTTCATGTATGCAAGTATTTGAGCCTTGGTTGGTTGTCTTGGTTTCTTCTGACCCTTTTTGACTGAATTAATCACATTTTCAAGTGCTTGATTGTTCTTCATTTTAATAAAATCCATTAACTGAGCAGTTCTTTGTTCCTCAGTTAAGGATGCATCAGACAAAAGGTCAATTGCCTTTTTCTTGATTTCTGGATTATTAGCCACCAAAAACTGAATATCTTCTTCAGTAGGAACATAGCTAAACTCTGTAGCTTTTTCTTTCATAATTGTAGGTTGAACAGTGGAAATTGAATCTGCAGTATCTTCCATTCTATCCAATCTTTGAGCTTCCAAAAAGCTTAAAACTTCCAGTTCTTTCAATCTTTTCTTCTCAGCAACTTTCTCAGCAATTTGATCTTCTGCTATCTTCATAGCAATTTCTCTATCAAGATCAATTTGAACTTTTCTTTTCTTTGAAATCTTACCTTCAGTTTGCTGTACATCTTCCATAACTGCTTTACCCTTGTCTGTCTTCAATTTATCAAATTCTTCCCTTGCAGTAGCAATATTTGGCTCTGCAGTGGAAATAAAATCAGTGGTAAAATCAGTTGCAGTTTGGAAAATGTCTTGATCTTCAAGTTGCTCTCCATGAGTTTCAGCTTCCTTTGCTCCTTTACTTGTATCTCCTTCATCTTCAAAATCAATTTTCCTCCCCTCAGTGTCAGAACCTGTTTTCCTCCCCTGTTTGGAAGAATTTCCCAAATCTGATCACTGAATCACCATCATAAGGTGAGGATGAAGATGAAATCACCATCTTTGCAGTCTGCTTGTGCTTTTTCAACCTCTGCATCTCTCTCTGTAAAGTCTGAATCTCTGTCTGTAATTTTTGAACATCCTTGGCATGCTGCTTCTTAACAATAACCAAGTCCTTTTGTAGAGACTTAATTTGCTTTGCTAATTTGGTACACAGAACCATCAATTCCAATTGGTTTCCACTGCCCTCAGCACTTCCAACCTGTGTGACCTGTTGGGAGAGGTGAATCATGGGGCATTGGTCCAGATTCCTCCATAGTAGTACTAGGTGGAAGTCTAGAACCACCACTGCTTGTTCCTAGACCAAAAGGTGCAGAAACTTGTTGTGTTGTCATGAGAGGAGTTGACTGTTTAGACCTTCTCTCATAGGTTCTTGAAACTGGTAGGGTATAATCAATGTTGGGAACATCAATTATAGGTGTGTTTTGTTCAGATGAAATTTTAGCAAGCATTTGGGGTAGGAGAGGTGTAAAAATCATATTGCCATCTTTATTCAAATTTTGAAAAACTTTAGGCTTTAGGCAACTGATTTTATAAACAGTAGTATGAGGTTGCAGTTGAAATTCATTAAGCACAGCTTGCACAAACCTGGGATACATTAAAAATTTGGTTTTACTTTGTACATTGCCTTTCATACTTGTAAAAATATAATTGGACCAATTGAAAATCTTATCAGTGACTAGACAAACCAAAGGATAAGCCATGGTTGAACTAAATTGCTCATAAGATGTTTTCTTAGGACTAAGACAATGTAACAAAGTATGAATAAAAAA
This sequence comes from Chrysanthemum makinoi, assembly GCA_910596185.1. NCBI lineage: Eukaryota > Viridiplantae > Streptophyta > Magnoliopsida > Asterales > Asteraceae > Chrysanthemum > Chrysanthemum makinoi. Next base: position 84,123,552 of record OU343218.1, on the reverse strand, counting down.
TCTCCAGTGGGGACAAAAACCACTCTTTTTGAAAGTAGCCTTTTTGTCAGTGGTATCATACCCCATGGATGATAAAGTATCATGAATGTTAGACATAGGTAATGTGATAAGACCATTGAGATCATCCAAGTGAAGTACTCTCCTCAAGAATGCCTCAGTAACATCAATAGTTACTCCATCTATAGTGGCTCTGAGAGCATCCACTGTTTCATGTGTATCTCTATTCTCAAGTGTGATGGACTGAGCAGAAGTCCAAAACTGATTGATTTGAGAGATATAAATTGTGGGTTTTAAAAGTAAAGCATACCTTCTATGAGTGGTATGAAGAAAGTCCACAATTTGATGAAAAACAGGGCCACTCTTCTCGTTAGTCTTTTGTAAGTAGGCCACTAGGTTGTGCTCATCTGCAAATTTCAAAGAAGCCATAGAAACTTTTGATGAAAAATATTATTATGTCAGTAAGAGTTGAAGTAATGACTAGCCAATTGTGAGAAAAAGATATATAGGGTTAGCGTTTAGAATTGATGCGCAAGTAAAATTATCTTTAGAAAGTAGTTATAATATAGAAAGAAGATAATTTACTTAAAATATTAACCCTATATATATGACTATCAGTGGTTACTTTCAACGGCTAGTAAAAAATAAATTACTAACATAATCAGTTGTAACGGCTAGAACAACAGTGGTAAAATAACACTGTCAGTGGAAACTGTGAACTAGCAGTGGTAATTTTTCACAAAAATTTCAAAGAGCAGTGGAAAACGAAATCATTAGAAAACAATACTACTCCCAATATAGTTTTTAGCAAACTATCAGCTATCAACGGATTTGATATGTCTTTACCATGAGCCGTTTGCTATGGACTAGCCAACTCTTAATCATAAAGAATATGGCGAGTTGATAACCATATAGTTTTTGGTAAACTATCAACCATAAACGGATTTGTCAAGTCTTTACCAGTAGCCGTTTGCTCTGGACTAGTTGATTCTTATGTGTATTAGACATGGTGAATCAATAACCATTTGATGTGTATCTTAGATATACACCTTTTAACTCCAACTCCTCATCAAAACTTGATATACAAACTCATACAACAATTGCATTACCCTACAGCCTCCCCTCAACACAAGAAAACATTTATGGATTAAGCATTCCAAGACTTGTTACCAAGTACTGAAATCTTCCCACATCAAGATCTTTTGTCAATAAATCAGCATAGTTGTCATCAGTAGAAATTTTGACAACTTGAATTAGTCCCTTTTCATAGCAATCCCAAATGAAATGGTGTATAATTTCAATATGTTTGGTCTTTGTGTGTTGAACAGGATTCTTGATTATGCAAATGGTACTGCTATTGTCAATATGTATGATGGTATTCATGAAATTGTACCCATAGTCCAAAAGTTGATTTTGAAGCCATAGTACTTGAGCACAGCAACTTGCAGCAGCAATATACTCTGCTTTAGTTGAAGAATTAGCCACCATTGTTTGTTTCTTGCACTGCCATGACACTAAATTCTCTTTTAATACCTTTATCTCTGCAAAACTCATCCATAACTCTATTCTTGAATTCGGTTCCATTGTCACACCTAATGATTTTAACTTTCATATCATATTGGTTTTCTACTTCTGTAATAAATATCTTGAGGATACCAGTTGTTTCATCCTTAGTTCCAAGAAAGAAAACCCATGTAAATCTGCTAAAATCATCAGTCATCACAAGACAATATTTCTTATGATTCAAGCTCCTCACAGATGTAGGACCAAATAAGTCCATATGTAACATTTGAAGTGGGTGAGCAATAGAGTTAACCAACTTTGACCTGCAAGAAGCTCTGTGTTGTTTGCCTTTAAGACAAGCCACACAGGTTTGATCATTTTCTAATCTTTTCTGAGGTAGACCTCTCACTAAACCATCTTTGAGAATCTTGTTAATGGTTTTGAAGTTAACATGACCAAGTCTTCTATGCCATAACATGGATTCATTCACTGTGGCCTTTGTAAGCAAGCAAGCATAACCATCTTTAGCTACAATGTTGTTCATATCAAAGCTATAGAGATTGCCTTTTCTAGGAACTTTAAGAAGAATCTGACTTTCATCAGGCATCTTAAAATCCTTAGAGAGAACAAAGCACATATCTTTGGTAAAAAGAACATTGTTCATCTTGTCACACATTTGTGACACACTAAAAAGATTGTACTTAAGCTCTTTCACATAATACACAGGTTCAAAGTCCAAGTTACCAGTTTTAATAACACCTTTACCAGCAACTTTTCCATTTACTCCACCTCCAAAGCTGACATACTGTCCATCATAATGCTCAAAATCAGAAAGATAAGACTTGTTGCCAGTCATGTGCCTTGAACACCCACTATCTGTATATCCTTGATCTGACCTTTTGTCCTTAGATGTTCCTGCACATAAGAGTAAAGAGTTAGTTTCTTTTGGGGACCCAAGCCATGATTGACTTGGATCTGCCTCGTGTATCAATATATTTAAATCTATCATAGGTCATTGATACACCATTGGGATTGGTTGTAGAGGTACTTCCTTTAGGTTTCCATTCCCAACGTGCTGAGGCCTTCATAGCATTGCCCATGTCCCCCCTTTTCTTATTTAAAACCCTTGCAGTGGTAACTTTTGAATCAACAGTGGTAACTGCTGGTTTCTTTTTAGGTACCCATTGTTGGTTATTATTAACCTTTTTAGCTTGAAAGGTTCTTTTTCCTGTTTGTGCAGATTTATTAAAACTTCTTTTGGTGTTTGCACTTTTAACTGGTGACTTAGGGTGAGCAGTGTTAATAGTGTTTGCAGTGGCAAGTGTTTTGAGGCCACTTCTAAGTTGAACTGCTCTTGGGACCATTTTTCAATTAGAATTAGGGTGTACTTTATGTTGATACCTGTTAGTCTTCACCCTTTTATACCCATAGACTTCCCTTCTCCCAACATGATAGTTACAATAAGCATGTAAATGATCAAAACTACCACAGATATAGCATGCCTTATTGTTCATAACAAAATCACTACCTAGTTGTTGAGATTTAACATGATTCCAACTCCTCTGGTTACCCCTAGGAGTTGTAGGCTTGTTCCTATACATCTCAGCATACCTTACAGTTGGTCTAGGTTTATTAACTGGTTTCCTAGGTTCCTCTGTAACAGTATTAACAACTTTTGGGATAGTAGTTTCTACATTCTTTTTAACATTCTCATCAACAACTGATGAGTCACTAGCACTCTCAAAAACATCATTATCAAGCTTACTCTCTTCCTCACTCTTCACCACTGTGTCCTTTAAAGGACCATATTCTCTTTCAAGTTCCTTAAAGTCTTCTAAACCTGTATGAGCTAAATCTACACCTGGAGGTGATGGAACACCCCTTAGTGGTGGAGGCACAATATTATAACCCATACCAGACTTAGCTTTATTATATATTTGAGCATTCCAAATTTTATCAATTGACTTAGACTGATGATAACATATGTCTACAGTTAAATTGACATTTTCAATTTTCTTTTGGAGTTTTTCAAGCTCCTTTTGGTATGCTTCATTCACATCAGTTGTATGTTCTACCTCTCTCCTAAGAAGAATCATATCATCATTATAAATTGACTCATTTGCCTGATAGTGCTCTATTTGCTTTTCTAATACTGCCATAGCTCTCCTAAGATTAGCCACAGTATAATTAGCAGTATATAATTCTTGCCTTTCATTAGAGTACAAATCATTAAGTCTTTCAACTTCTTTAGCAGCCCTACATGTTTTAGAACAACTATCAAAGTTTTGTACCTCAGAATCAGAGAAAGCCATGAGAGCAAATTCAGTAGCAACAAGAGCAACATCTGAATGTTCTTCTTCTTGTTCATTAGCCATGAAACTCCAATCATAGCTCACACCATCAATAGCCAACATTGCCTTTGGTTCTTCCATAGTTGGTCCCTTCTTTTGCTTGTACCATGTAGACCTGTTGTCCTTGGTCTTTGGTCTTCTACATTCTCTAGCAAAATGTCCAAACTTGTGGCAGTTAAAGCACTCCACTTTCTTCTTATCAAAGCCTGCAGTATCATCACCATTAATGTGGATAGGCTTGCCAGTCTTCTTGTAGAATTTCTTAGCCCTCATGCTAAGAAGAGCTATCTGCCATTTTATATCCATCTCCTCCAAGTCATCTTCATTAATTTGCTCTATGTCTTCATGAGTTAAGACAGAGCCATCAACTTGTGTGGAGATAAAAGCATAAAAGTTAGGGTCTCCAATACTAGCAACCTTCTTTTTGGAACCTGCAGTGGTAACATTAACATTACCAGTGGAAACTTTAGAACCTACAGTGGCAATATCATCATCACTTTCATCTTCGAATCATCACTGTCAACAAAATTTGACAACAATGCCAAGCTACTAGAGCTTGTACCAAGTTTCCCTGCCTTCTTCAACCTTTGCTCAATAAGTTTGAAGTTGTTGTAAAGATCATTGAGCTTCATTGTTTCTATGTCTGTTTTGTTTTCCCAGACAGTAACATTGGTTTGAAACTCTGAAGGCAAACTTCTTAGAAACTTCAAATTGAGGTCTTCCTTTTCTACCTCAATGCCAAACACAGTTAGCTGTGTAACAATCTTCTGAAGTTTGGTAAAAATGCTATCAAGTGAGTCATTGCTTGAAGCAGAGAAGTTTTCATAACTTTGCTTTAACAATGTCTTCTGAGTCTTCTTTGTTGCATCATTACCACCAAACACTGAGCAAATCTCTTCAAACAGTTCTTTAGCAGTCTTGAATTTGCTGAATGCAATAATCTGGTCTCTAGGAAGAGTCATCAGCAACAGACTTCTAGCTTTAAGATCATTCTTCTTTTGAGCTTTTTCAGCATTTGATTCAGGCACAGAAACTTTCACAACATCTGTGTCACCTATTTTGGAAGTAGTGGTCACAGACTTGAAAGAATCACCAAGTTGAATAATCTCCCATAGAGCATAGTCCTGTATGAGGAAGTATTGCTCAATCAGTATCCTCCACATCTCAAACTCATTAAGCTTAAGCTTAGGGAGTCTGGGTGTAGAAGAAGAGTTTGATTGGTTGTTTTCCATCTCCATAGTCTTGAGTGAGTGAGTCAAGCTAATTCTTTGGATCTTCTAAAACAAAATATCAGAACCTGCGCTCTGATACCACTTGATGGATCTAGGACACTCTCCTTGTGTCAATGATATTTTGTATAATATTATCAAGCAAGCGGAATTTACTTAAGTAATACTTAGAAGACGAATTATATGATGTATGAGAATAAACACAAGTTAACACAAAACTCAAGCTCCAATATTATTAATGAATAATACGAGTGATCTTAACTTATCACTAGGGTTACACCTTGAAGCTTTCGTAGATAATATTGCAATATGATATCTATTTTCTAAGACAATGACCTAGGATCTCCTTTTATACAACAAGAAGTCCTTTACAAGATAAGTATAAAGCTAACATAATAGAATATACATAAGATCTATTCTATACTTATCAAGACACGTTTAACCTTATCATAAACTGACAGCAGTGGTAATGAAGAACTTGTAGTGGGAATACGTTTCCACTGCTAGTGTTAAACCAAGCAGTGTAAACCACTACTATCCGTCGTAACGGATTATTCCCAACAAGGCAAGAGGACTTTGAAATATTTTCTTTGATCACAATTTTTATAGAAAAAGCCATTTGATTTTCGTGGTAAATTCTCCCCCTCAATATGTGCATAGGATATTTGATATCATTTTATCACATAGAGGAAAGAGTTCTTTTGAAGCACTTTACACGATTGCCATTTAGAAACCATTCGCTCCCCCTTAATATGTGGATCGATATATGAAATAGTTTGGCACATATTAGAGAGAACTTGCACATTGAATCAAAACGATCATCTTTTATCAAATTTCATTATTAAATCACAAATTCTCCCCCGATCAAAAATATCAAACCCTTTGAGATTTTGGATCCCAAGTGATTTAATAAGGTTTAAAAAACATGGGAGAAAATGTGGCCAGGTTTAAATACTCATCTTGTTTTTGGATAAATCCTCCTCCTCAACATGTGCATTGTGTATTTGAAATCGTTTGGCACATGGAGGCAGGAGTTCCTATAAAGGACTAAAACCGATTCCATTAAAACATATTTGAGATTTAAATCATGATCTCTCACCCAAACAAAAATTTCAAACCTTTTGAGATTTGTGATCCCAATTGATTTAAATCATTTAAAAGATTTTGGGGAAAGACGTGGCAAGATTTAATTTTTGAAATCGACTGATAAGAATCAATTTTAAGACATTAAAGATTGTTAGTGTCAGGTATGATTGTTTTAAGAGATCTTTAAGTAAAATAAAACAATTTCACAATCAAACAAGAACAGAAAAAATTTCATTTTGACAGATCTTTGAGTTTTAAAGAAAATCATACCATGACATAACATTAAATCTTTAGATCACCACATTTTAACGTACAAACGGACTTTATAGACGAAATATTGTTTGAAAATATTTTATTTTAAATCACTCTCCCCCACAATCGATGACCGTAGTCGATGATTGAGTGACTTAAGTTTTGATAAAATGAAGTCCGGTGATTTTCAAAATTTAGTCCAATTAATTTTCAAAACAATATTTTCCATTTTCAAAATAATTTATTCAGATTTTTCAAAATTGTTTAAAAATGGTATCTTGCACAAAGATACGTTAGGTGGTTGAGAAGCTTATGTTGTTGCTGTAGGGCTTGGAAGAAAAACTGTCTGCTAATGCAGTGAGACTTCTTACGTTGCATTTTAATGCCAACTGAGGTCAAATTAAGCTCCGTTTCTTCATTTGCTGCTGAAGAAAACCATCTGCTGATGCAGTGAGACCTCTTACGTTGCTTTTTTCCATGCCAACTTTCCATAGAAGTCACATTAAGCTCCGTTTCTTCAATTTTCAACCAAAGATATAGTTACCCTTTCCTTTCGGCATCCAATCATCATACATTGTGGGATCCGAATCGGGAACATTCTTTTATCATGATTAGCATTAAAGATACATTTTAGACACTTTGAGCAAACAGCTTGTTTGGATTCAGAAATAGATCTAGATTTCTTAGAGTGGTCTGCTATGGGAATAGCTTTAATCGAAACGCAACTACTCTTAGATGTAAGCCAATCCCTAGTCTTTAGATTAGTGTTCCTAGGTAATGGTTTAGAACTACTAGCAGTGCCTTGGAATCTCGAAGAATTCATCACCCTAGGTCTTGCACCTAAAATTCCGTCTTTGTGATTTTGTGCCTTCTTTCTAGCCATTTCTAGATAAGAGTTCTTATACAAATCGTTCATATCAATTTTCCTTGGCAATTGAGGTGAAGTAACTGGTTTTGTCAAAACTTGTTTCGCATCAACTTGGGAGGCAAACCGAGTTTTTGAAAATTTTGGTCGTTCAGATCTAAACGCATTTGGTTGTCTAATAATTGGTTTCCCCAAGATTGATGGTTTTGAAAACTTAGTGTTCACACTATTCCCTGTTGTTTTTCTGAGCTCATTTTTTAAAGAAACAAGAGCGAAACTCTTTTCCTATAGTTGAGCTTTGAGATCATCAATTTTTGCTATCAAAGAGTTTGTTTTTTCTATTGACTTAGTTCTAGCTTCTTTGATAGACTCACTTAGTTCTATGTGATACTTTCTCAAAGACTCATTTTCCTGTAGTAATTTGGCCACACAAACCGCTAATTCATCATTTCTTAATTGAATATCATCAATAACTTTAACATCAGAGTTACTTGTAACCAAATTACTTTTTGCATGCATATCAGAAATATGTTTCTTCAAGTTGTTGATAGTCGAGTTGTTGGCTTGAAGCTGAGCTTTTAATTCATTTATTTCAAAAAATTCACGAAATTCAGGAAATTCCGGATTTTTACGTTGTTTCTTAGTTTGAAAACTTTTCTCTTTACTCTGTATCGCAATTTCAAGAGAAATGCAATGTTTTTCAAGTTTTGAGAATTTGTATGAAAGTTCATCAAAAACCTTTTTATCAACCATATCAATCATTTTGAAATTATTAGACTCAGCCTCAACCAAGGAACATTTATCAGAATCATGTTTAGCATTAAGATCAGAATGTTTAGGTACCTTAGCAGATGCACTATGTTGATCAGTTAAGTGTACCTCATCAGGTGACACCTGCTCAATTTCTGGTCTGATATCTGCATCCACATCATGTGTAACAAGAGTCACTGGACCGCTGGCTGTGTCAAGCTTATCTATCTCTGAGCCTCTGTATTCAGTGTCAACTGATCCATCATCTGGTGCTTTACCCGACTCATCATTATTTGTTGCCTCTGACATTCTGCATTCAGCAACACCTGATTCTTCAACAGATACATTACCCAACTTATCACAACTATCTCTCAACTGCACCAGACACTCATCCACTTTTTCATCTGTCTGAGTAACTTCCTCAATATACTTCTCCACATTATCCATGAGTTGGATAAGTGTCTCTATGAACACGCTAATTTCCATTCCAGTGTGTTTCTTGAAAGACATTTCAGTCATGTCTTGATCATAATCTGATGTAAATTCCCCACTGATGAATGACTGAAATTGGTTGTAGATCACTTGAAGAGCAACACTGAAACTATCCTTTTGAACCATTTCTTTATCAAGTTGGTGTTCCAATTGTTCTAAGTTTAAGAATAATGTGCTCTTGAACGTTGATAATTCTTGACGAAAAAGTGCAGTAACTGTTCGTTCACTTCCCATAGATAGAAGCAATGTGAGGTGTGAAGGAAGTTGTCGATAAGGTTCAATGCAACTTTCCTTATCCTTTGCACAAGCATTCTGTAACATTGACTGGTGCATTTCTGTATTTTCAGAGTCTGAACCCAGAGATATGGCATCCTCATTGACTGATTCAATCATCTTTAACCGTTCAGTGTAGCAAATATTCTCATGATTGTCTACAACATCATACAATTTAAGTACTTCTGAAATTATTGGGTCAGTAGTGTAAGACATGATGTTGTAATATCCACGGGATTTTACAAGTCTATGATTTAAACCGAGAAATAGAATCTTTCGCGGGATTTTACTAAAATCAAGACCAAACCGTTAAGCAATGACCAATGGAATGTGTTAAGATGACTGATGGATCGACACAATGATAGAAAATTGTGTGTAAGGACATATAATTGTTTGTAGGATTAGCAGAGATGTTGTTTGGTTGAGATTTGGATTGGTTAATGCCCGAATTTACGGAGAAATTTAGGTCTAAAAACATAAAAACCTCAATAACTTCTGTTCGGAATGTATTTAGGCCTCGAAGGTTGACCCGAATGAACAATCCCTTCGGTTTTCCATTCTCCTCGTTCTCACGGTCGTTTTGATGGGTAGAACGCTGAAAACAGAGTTACGGTTCAAAAGTTATGGCCGTTTGAAGTTTTGTCGGGAAAAGTCAACAAGTCGCTAGTAAGACAAGTCGCTAGAGTCACCAAGTCGCTAAGTATACAAGTCGCTTTAGTAGACAAGTCGCTATAGTCACCAAATCGCTAATTAGAAACTCGCTAAAGGCTTAAGTCACTGTGAATCAAGTCGCTAGACACAAGTCGCTATAATGCCAAGTAGGTAAGAATTATGACAACAAGTCGCTAAGCACCAAGTCGCTAGACACAGTTAAGTTGCTAAAGAACAACTCGCTAAGATCCAAGTCGCTAGTATCAAGTCGCTAACAATTTACACTACAACTCGCTAACAATTTCTGAAGCAAGTCGCTAACCTCACCAAGTCGCTAGCCGTAGTGGAGAATCCACTAACTTGTACTATTTGTCGGCTTGTCTCAATAGACAAGTCGCTAGGCTCAAGTCGCTAACAACTAACACTATAACTTGCTAACTTTTACTGAAGCAAGTCGCTACGATGAAAAACACTACGAGAGCCAAGTCGCTAGCAAGAAAAACTTCAAAAACACACTTTTCAATCCAAAACAAGCTGAACCACAGTGATTCAAGCTTTCCAAATCAAAACCCAAGCACTTACAATGATTCTGAACACAAAAGTACACCCAAAATTCAAACTTTAACACTAGAAATGATCCAAATGATGCAAAAACCACTAAACTTTTTCAAACTCAAAAACCATCTAAAAACACTAGAAATCCAAGGATATGTAAGAGAGATAATCAAACCATGGCTCTTGATACCAATTGTTACATATTGGATTTCATAAACACATCATAACATATCAAATGGGGCGTATAGTTTAGAGGTTTTAGAGAGAGAAAGTAGGATGGGAGCCTTTCTAGAGAGAGAAAGTGAAAGAAAACATGGAAGGTTAGATTAGAATGAAAGGTCCAACCCTCTACCTTGGGAGGTAGAGGGTATTTATAGTTTTACATAATACGTCCTCCTAACGGACTGTGGATCAGGCATACAGTGGGTAAAGACCCGTCCTTCCTCCACGGTGTTGCTCTAAGCTAAATAACTAACTAACTAACTAGTAAATAACGTAATGTCTACGAGCTAACATATGCTAGACTGGAGTTGGGGTGACCGACTCTTCACTATGGATTTTCCAATTCCTAACATTGATAGATAGATATGAAAATGTGAAATGTAAAAGAGAAGAGTAAGAAACACAAAACCACGACACAAGTGTTTATAGTGGTTCGGCTACAAGGACACCTTCCTTACCCTACTCCACTCCTCGAGTCACCTACTCGAGAGTTCATAAACACTACACGACACCAACTCCTTATGGTGGAGAAGCCTTCACAACGTCGCCTACTCTTTTTCCGGTACTAGGTGAGACACCGGGTTCTTCCACAAGGTAGAACCACACCTATCACAACGTCGCCTACCCTTTATCCGGTACTAGGCTAGAGACCAAGTCCCAATACAATGGAGGAACTTCTACCCAACACTACACAACACCTATCCCAAAGGAGACCCACTCCTTATTACAACATCATCAAGGATATCAATATCCTTGGATATAATCTATCTCTATTTGTATATCGATGCACCTCATCCATTATACACCCTTGGCATCTTTCACTAATGGCACTTGACTTGACTTCTAGGTATCCTTCACTAATGCCCTTAACACGGATGTTTGGCACCTTTCAATAATGCCTTCGTCTTGACTTCTTTGGCACCCTTCACTAATGCCTTTGACACGGACGTTAAGCACCTTTCACTAATGCTTTCGTCTTGACTCTTTCGGCATCCTTCACTAATGCCTTTTACACAACACTTCTATGGAGGAAGAAAGAATTATCAACAAGAGAACCTCAGTAGTCTTGATGATGACGAAGCATGGCAACTCATGGAATTGAGCTTGCTCGACTTCAAGAGGTGGTGATCTCGCCTTTAAGAGGAACCTAGAGAATCACACAAAAACAAAACACAAACTACATAGAGAGATCCTTAGGATCTGAGGTTAGAAGGTTACAATACTTGGAGAAAGTATGTGTGGGAGTGGCCACCCAAAATGAAGAAATGGCTCACTATTTATAGAGGAATTTTAGTTACTGTTCCACGGATCCCTCACTTGAGGGATCCATCCAGTGTATTACTGGGGATCTGTGAGACGCTCCTCTTTGCCCATGGGTTTTGGGTCATGGGTCATGGGTCCTAGACCTTGGAAAATGGGTATCCAAGTAGATACAATGTATCTACAAGATGCAATGCATCTAGTCCATAGGTCATGGGTTAAATCCATTGGTCATGGATAATACCCATTTATGATTTATGCATGATGTCATGCAATTGGTTATGGGTTATGCTCCATGGGTATGGGTCATGGACTTTGGGTTTTAGACAACTATATTCAATATATTTGGTCAATGGGTCAAATACTTAAACTTCTACCCATTGTATTACCCATTATGATACATACTAGTTATGTATATATTTTCCTAATATGTAGACACTAGTTGTTGTACATATGTATTACTAAATCATAAAATCACTTTTACTTGTTTAGTGTTTTATGTGAAAAATTAAGTGTGATAGTAAACTATTGGCTCAAACCATTTACGTATTTTATTTGTTTCGGTAAAATGATTTTACGTTTGTTATCGACAAAACATTAGAAGATTGTAAAATATAAATAAACATTTTTACGGCTTATTTGTATTAATAGTTCGGTTACAAGGACACCTTCGTTGCCCTACTCCACTCCCCGAGTACCCAACTCGAGAGTCTCTAAGCACTACACAACACAAGATACTTAATGTAGCGGAGAAGCCTTCACAATGTTTCCTATACTTTATCCGGTACAAGGCTAGACACCGAGTTCTTCCACGAGGTAGAACCAAACCTATCACAACATCGCCTATACTTTATTCGGTACAAGGCTAGACACCGAGTTCCATTACAAAGGAGAAACTACTACCCAAAACTACTACCCAAAGGAGACAAACTCCTTTTACAATAATTGAAAGGATATCAATATCCTTTAACCCAAACTATACAACTTATACATCGACGCACCATATTGAATGTACACCTTTGGCACTATACACCAATGCCTTCAACATGACACACTATGGAGGGAGAAACTAATTATCAACAAGATGCACTTCAGTGGTCTTGATGATGATGAAACTTAGCAACTCATGACCTTGAGCTTGCACGTCTTCAAAAGTTTATGATCTCATCTTTAAGAGGAGCTAAAGAACACACAAAGAGAAAACTACATTGAATGATTCTTTGAATCTGAGGTTAGAGAGGCTAGAACATAGAGATAAAATATGTCTAAAAATGTTAGTGAGAAATAGAGAAATGGTTCACTATTTATAGGCAAAACTGCCTACTGTTCCACAGTTCTGACGGATCCCTTACCCAAGGGATCCGGCCAGTACAAATCCAGGGATCCTACTACTGGGTCAGCTTAGTCCGATTTTTGGGTTGCAAACTGGGTTATGGGTTATGGACCATGGGTCATGGACTTTGGATCATGGATACCCAACAAGATACAATGTATCTAGTCAATGGGTTATAGATCTTGGGTCATGGATCATGGACTTTGGGTCATGGATCATGGATAATATCCAACAAGACTTCATGCATGATGTCATGCAATGGGCCATGGGTTATGGATCATGCTCCATAGGTATGGGTTATGGACTTTGGTTTTTATCCAACAAGATTCATTGTACCTAGTGTTAGGAATTACAGATTTGATGATTACAAAACCCACGAGCTGGAATAAAGAAATAAAAAACAATCAGGGCCTAATATGTAATTAATAACTTTGATAGTAAGCTAATATTAGGGTTTCTTGTAACCTCTCTCTATTATATAAAGAGGGGGCGTCTAGGTTATGAGCATGAATCCAAAACATATAACTCTCCAATGAGAGTCTAGACATACGATCATAGCGGGTGTATATTAGTAATAGTACTAGTAGTTTATTTATTTTTATGAATAAAGAAAACCATATTAGTGATGTTGATTGTGTTATTCTGCATTGTTTCAATCAATCAATATCATTCATATCCTAGTTGAATCCATATCTTAGATTCTACAATTGGCATCAGAGCCTCGTGGCTCTCGATCTAGGGTTTATAAGGTTTTCTTATTAGGGTTTATACCCTAATTCTTCAATAGCAGCAGATGTGAAAAAGAGAAGAGGCAGCAAGCATCATGGATTGGAATTTATACAGCAGTAGCAATAGAAGCAGCCAATTGTTGATGGTCAGATTCACGTTTTGTGTACACATATGGAGGTCACATGGGATCTGGTATCACGTTTATGTAAAGTGTTCTGATTGGTCTCACGTATTGTGGCACAAAAGGGCATGTGAGCATACTATTCGAATTAATTAATTAATCCTGATATGACTGGTAAATATTAATTCTTTTTGCTAATATTATTTCGAATAGTGGTTGTTGTGATTGGTCGAATCATATGGGGCTAGCTATTTAATTTGTTGGAGGTGTTTATTTTTGACACATATGATTGGTTCATGTGAATGATGGATAGCTTGATCACGTGATGATTGCTCTCGGTATTATTTATATTGGACAGTGATTGGTGGCTCATTTACAAACATTTTGTTTTCTATACATTTACTGTCACGAGGGCCTCATATGGTTGGTGGTTTTGTTCCTACTGGTCCCCTTAATATGATGCTCTCTTTATTTTCACATAAGGCTAGTGGGATGGATTCAGTGTGGTGTAGTATATAATTGTTACGGTGAGCTTGTCAATGATTGGTCTGCTTGGTGGTTCTCGATACATGATTTAATTCGAGACATATGATTTGATTGGTATACGCACGTGAATTGATAGAAACAATACATGAATTGAATAGTTGAAGATCACTCTTGATTGGTCACGAGGGAAGGAGTTCACGTGTGTTAAAATTGATCATGTTTTGTTGTATATTGTATTGTTCTCTTATTTTTATTATCACATGATCATTGATACACTCGTAAGTACTGGTTCCTTCTTTGGTTAAACGGATTTAATTGGATAATGGGACATGACATATGATCATGGTACTATATTTGGTCGGTGGCTTTTAATGAAATGTGGGGCTCACTATCATGCGTAATGCTCTCACATGGATCATCAATTAATGCAGTTTCTTGGTATTGGTTATTTGATCGTGTGAATATAAAGTCTGATCATTCACATAAGGAGTTAATATTGTTCCTTCTGGTTGTGTTCTTGGTTCCTCCTGGCTTTAGTTTTTTTGGTTCCTGCTAATCGGTTCCTGCTGGTTGGTTCCTACAGATTATTTGGTTCTTGCTGATCGGTTCCTTCTGGTTGTTTTGGAGTTCCTACTAGTTGATCAGGTGTGTGTCTTATCATATCTCAAAGTGAGGAGAGGCACTTTTGAGATACCTTATTCGTATGTTAATGATGTGACAAAGACTTGATGAATCTAGCGAAGGGGTGAGATCTAAAACTGAAGGTGCTTAATGCTCGCATTTGCTATCACTTTAAGGAGTTACGTTGTAGTGCTCAGTGTTAGCGAAGGGGTGAGATCTACAGATTAAAGCTGCTTAATGCTCACATTTGCTAGTGTCATCTGATTTTGGAGTCACGTGGATAGTACAAGATATAAGACGATTGCGTTGGTGTTCCTACTGGTACACTATTTTGATTCTGCTGCTGAATTGATTTTTCGGCTGCTGCGCTTAGTGAAAAAATAAATAAATAAATAAAAAAGTTGCTGGTTCCTGCTGATGGTTAGTATCTTTTAAGGGGAATCTTATTGTTTATATACTTACCATCAACATGCATCACTTGAGGGGAAGTGTTTACGAGTTGCACAAGACCCCTGTTAGATGATTACAAAAAGGGGAAGAAGATTCATGATCAGCTTATTATTGTGATGACATGTTTTAGCATTGTTTCTTCATGCAGATTGTTTTGTAATATCTAATAGGGGAGATTGTCAAGAATCTATCACATAGAAGACTTCTGCAATAAGAGTCTAGACACACGATCATAGCGTGTGTATATTAGTAGTAGTAGTAGTAATTTATATTTTATGAATAAAGAAAACCTTATTAGTGATATTGATTGTGTTATTATCATTCCGCTACATTCAATCAATCAATGTTACTCATACCCTAGTTTAGTCCAGATATTGGTTTCTACAATTGGTATCAAAGCCTCGTGGCTCTCGATCTAAGGTTTATAATACCCTAATTGATCTATAGCAGCAGATCTGAAAAGAAAAGAAACAACAGGCGAAAAGAAGCAGCACGTGGGAATGTAACTTTACAATGTAACTTCGTACCATTTAATCTAATTGGTGGGCATTAATGACTGGTTGGTATCTGGTTTCATTATACACATGTTTTTGTTTGTACTGGTCAACCATGTGGGGCTCAATTTATATGTCGAATATCAGTACTAGTATTACTGGTCTCATTGATTGGTTGGATCCAATGTTCATCCACGTGGGAATGAATTGTTTTTACTGGTCTCATCTAAAGTTTGGTATTCACGTAGGGCTAAATCACATGGCCAATTAAATTTAATACTGGTTTTTAATTGATCACACGTAGGGCAATGAATTTCATGATTCGTCAAATAATAGGGTCACGTGGGGAATTAAATAGATAGATTGGTGATTTGATTTTTATGATGGGACTCATGACTACTCGTGTAATACTGGTTTTGATTGGCTGTCATGTATTGGTTACTGCTGGTCTCCACTCGTATTGGTTCCTACTGGTCTCAATTCTTAAACTGATCATGCTCGTTTTGCTAGTGATCACGTGGGATTCTTTTACTGGTTGGTGGGACTTTCATGTACTGCTTATTATATTCGTTAGTAACCACACTACGAGGCACATATAGGATTGTTAGTACTGGTACGCTGCTAAGTTGATCTTTCTGCTGTTGCACTTTAATACTACTGATGTTCTTAATTAAAAAAAAAAAAAAAAAAAGTATTCCTGCTGGTAGCTTCGGTTTCTGCTGGTCGTTTTCTGCTGTTTTATTCAATTTGTACTGCTAGTATTCTAGGTTCAAAGACACCCTTAGATTTTGAACAATGATGATGTGTATGGTTTGTTTTGGAGATTCAGTTCATGATGTAATTATTGATTGGAAAAGTTACACGCTCTTTACAAATATTTTGGGGGGCATATGATACCATACAGTTCATGATATGATTATTGAGGAAAAAGAATAATCATAAGCATTGAGTGGTTTCTGGTTGATCCGTCTAAGCTCACTGAGACTATCGGCCATTGCATGTGATCGCCATGCATATATTAACTACAAGAATTATTTAAAGACATTTTAATGATGTCTTTTTCGCACTGAAGGAAGAAATGATCTATGCTACTGAGTTCATGATTCAAGCAGATGGTTAGTATATTTTTAAGGGGAAGCATATTGACAATATACTTATCATCTACATGCATCACTTGAGGGGAAGCGTTTACAAGTTGCACAAGACCCCTATTAGATGATTACAAAAAGGGGAAGAAGATTTATGATGTTCAGCTTATTATTTGTGATGACATGCTTTAGCATTGCCTCTTTATGCAGATTGTTTTGTAATATCAAATAGGGGAAGATTCTTGGGAATTACAGATTTGAGGTGTAACAACCAGCATTTTCAGGTTACTTTTCATATTTTTGAAAAATTACTATTAACATAATGACAAGACAAATGAAACTCGACAAGTCATCCTGAGGACGTAAGTCGAATCCATTCAGAACCGATTTCACAAAACCGTGTCCGAGAACTACTTTAGGTTTTAAACGTCATTCGGGCATCCCAATATGTCCATAAAACACCGTAAACATTAGAAATATGTATTTCTACCATTTTACAACAATTCCACAAGTTTTGGAATTTTACGTTTTCCAGTTCTGCGTTTTACGCAAAATACGCGTTTTTGACCCGCGTTTCCAGCTTTAAACAGCGTTTAAGAAACCCGATGGAACTTACCACTCATTTTATTTTTTTTATGGAGTATAATGATAAGTTTCATCATTCCTATAAGTTTCGTATTTTTACGATACCCGGTTTTATGTTTTATGGCTTAACAACTTACGGTTAGCGTTTAACGGAACCAAAACACATTTGACAACCAAGATAAGACCAAGACTTATCATCCTAGCCACCTCACCATTTTTGACAGCCCATAAGGGGGGTGAATCACCATACATTGTGTCTTGATCTTATGCCTTAAGTTCTAGGATGCTTACATATGTTGAAACTTACATTAGCTGCTTTGACTAGTCATGAAAAACTAACCTCCTCAAACCCATATAAATACCCCCCTCCCCCTCCTATTTCGTCCAATATCACCAACAAAAACACCTTCATTTTGCTAATTACTTCAAGTATTATTCAAGAAACATAAGCTCTATATCAATTCCAAAACTCTTGTTAAGTTTGGTTTGATCCAAAGTCCGAGTTTCATCCTTTTATTTGCAATCTCCAAGCTAATCAAGAAGTGTTCTACTATAATACTTCAAGTGCTTTCCATCCATCTTCACTTGCCATCAAAGGTGTAGAAGTGTTGCCAAAAGTATAGAGATAAGTGCTCAATCAAAGTTCTATCCTTACTAAGTTACTCCTTTCTTTAGAAAGCCAAAAGTTGTAAGCAACTAATCACCACAATCACTCCATTATCTTATGTTTAATATTCCTAATCTTGTCAATTTCATGCAATATATATGGTTTATATGTTGATTCATGATGTACATATACTCAATCATATGTTTTGATTCACATATTGTCGTAAAAGTAATAAACTAGTAAACTAATCATATTCTACACGTTTGAGACCATTAAAACCAGTTACATATAGACTTGGTAACTTATATATTATAGTAGAAAAGATAAAAAGAGAAACATAGCAACTTGAATCACCCGGAACGGATAAACGAGTCAAAAGTTATAGTAAAAAGAAGTTAGCGAAAACCTAGAAACGCCAAAATGCTTACTGCCGGGTCTGTCCAAAAAATAAGTAGTACTTCTGGTCCGAGTCATCAAAAAGTTAAAACATGAACGTTGTCAAGAACGATGTTTTATGGCTACAGCTTAGGAACTCAGCCAAAAAAGACCAAACGATATCATTTTTTTGCCTAAAATTTGTACATCAGTTTTTACCGGCAAAAGTTGGATTTTCACAAGTTGAGAAAATAGAAACCATGTTATTTTCATAGCTAGTTACATATTAAATTAAAAAAACTTTATTCAACCTTCGGAATAGCGTTTTCACAAGTAACGGAAAAATGACCATTTTACCCTTTTCCACCGATTTTTAACAAAACTTCATTCTTGACCATGTTAATAAGTTGTGATCACTAGTAAACGACGAGAACTTGTAAAAACTAGATATTTACTAAATACATGATAAACTTGTAACTTGTGTTTACAAAACTTATTTTTATCTACTAAGTGCTACAATACTAGGGAGCTTCATGTGAGGGGATTCATTTGAGTAAAACATATCGACGAGTTGCTGGATTTACGATTTAAAGTGTCCTAGCTCCTCAAACGTTTACTACATGACCTTTAGATTATGATGGCCCGAACAGTAGTACAATATCTATAAACTAAATACGTTTTCACATACTAAATTGTTACTATAAGCAACAAAATATAAATGACTACATCATGATCAACATAGAGACGTATATAGGCTGGTTTATGTTTTCCTAAACATTATTCCAAACCTAAGTCGCAACATTCCACTTTTGGTTGCACGTAGAGGTTTCCCGACTTATCCATCACATCCGTTAAAGCACTTAACATCATCAACTCTCGATGAGTTCATAGCCCCACTTTCTATTACTTAATTGTTTTACAAACCCTTGGGGGTAGATACATGCTATTTTTAAACTGAACACATTGCTTTGAAACTGTATGCTTATCTGAATGTATTATTTGCATTAAGTACCACTATTGCCAAACTTAAATCCCTATTATCATTGATGAGTGTCTAAATACTCATCATTTTTGTACAATCTAAACTGCAAAATCATCTGAAAACACTCAAAAATGCATCAAAATGATGAAAATATCACAAATCAGTGTTTTATGTGTTTTAAATGCAAAAAGATCAAAATCAGATGAAAAATGTATCAAGTTTGCAAAATTGGCAGTTTTAGTCCCCCAAGTTTTAAAAGTTGTCAAATCTAGTCCCTGGAAATCAAAATGTGGAATTTTATCATTCAAGGTCCCTGAAATATTCTAAGTTGTTAAAATTGGTCCTTGAATGATTCTTTGGTCAAATGGCAGATAAGGTCCCTGAGCTTTGAAAAATTGCAAAAATAGTCCCTGGATATTTTAAAATGGAATTTTATGCAAAAGTTATCCTTGTACTATCAAAGTTTTTCAAGATTGGTCCTTTTGATAATTTGGAAAAGTTCAGTTTTAGTTCCTCAAGTTTGCAGAATTACAAAAATAGTCCTTATGCTTTATTAATATCAATTGGACCCCTTTTGTATTTAGAACCCCATCCAAAACCAAAAAGAACCCTGCCATATACCACTTAACCCCCTGTCATTACCCATTATGAACCCCCCTTGTATTATTAAAACCACGGGTCAACAAAGTCAAATACATGCTACTGTTCATCCCTTACCTTGTTTACCCGCCAAACCAGAAACCATGGTGGTTTTCATTGATTTGCTCTATCCACTCCCTCCACCTGTCTTCCAACTTGTATACCTTGTCCCCTCCACCTCCACTAACACCAAAAATCTTTAATTGACTCAAACCTGCTCAAGAAGAAATTGGCGCCAAAAGTACACTTGGATGGTTGTGATGAGTTTGGCCAATCCAATGGCTCAGAAGTGGTGGGAAACAATCAGAGGTCATCAAGGAGTCCAAAAAGTCATTATATAGAGGAAGAGATGCAATGTATAATATCATCTAGTGTAATTTTAGTTTTTTCATTGTCGTTTTTATTATTTTCAAATCTCCAGTGTAATTTAAGTTTTCCTAGCACTTTGTTTATGTTATTTAAAGTATTTGTGAACTATTTTCAGTTTCAATTTCAAGTATTAAGTTTTAATATCAGTTTATGCAATTTCAAATTTCAAAAATCTCATGTGAATCAAATGTTGTTATAAGGTGTTATCTTGGACTAAATAAGTCACATAAGCTCCTATAAAGCTTATTCAAGCTTTTAGAAACACTTAAAACCAGTTTAGAAGTTAAAACATAAAAATACCAAAAATACCAAATAATTAGTGAAAAAATAAAAAATCATTGGAAATGGCATTCACAGCTGGAGCAGGGTGAATTTTGGATGGCCTTGGGTTAGAAGCGTCATGGTAAGCTAATAGGGGTGTTAATTGGTCCTTGTTCTCAGTCTTGAGCTTGGAAGCTTTTGTAAGCCTTTTTGTTCATTTTTGCATTTCACTTTTGTAGTTGTTCATTAGCTTGAATTTATGTTTCTTAGTGATCATTAGTTATAGTTAAGTGTATTTAAAGATTAAAATCAGTTAGTTGTTCTTTTAAATTTGTAGTTTCTAAAAATATCATTTTGACAGTTAAAATTAAATCATGGTCATTTCTTAGTTTAATGTTGTTATGGTTGTTGTTTAAGGTTTCATTAGTCCTAATAAGTGATACTATGATGTCTGTAATCAGTTTCATGTTTGTAATTTGTGTTTAGCTTTGATAAGCTTCAAAACAGTGTGTTTAAGGGGTGTTTGGATTTGCTCAGTAAGGCCTGCTAGAGGCAAGTTTTGTGGTTGTTTATTGTTGTTATAAGTCATATTTGTGTCTAATAGTTCAATTCAAGCATAAAAATTAGTCCTAGTTAGTAAAAAGTCAAAATAATCTTAATCTCATTCTTAACAGTTCACTGTTAGGATTTTTCAATGCAAATCTCATCACATTAGCTTATAACTTGATATAGTAGCCTAATTTCATCCTACAATAGCTTAATATAACATATTTAGTAACATAGGATCATTAGAATCTCAAATTAGTCAAACTGCATGTGTTATTAAAAAGTCAAAATTTTCATTAGCTCGTTTTTGAATAAACTTTGGAATTTCACTGTGTGTTTAATATTGAGTTTTATCTTAAAAGCTCTTGGGATACTAAAGTTTAGTAGCTAAAATAAATTAGAAAAATGCTAGTTTAGTTTTAATCAGCTTATAGAGTGCTTTTTAATTAGCTTATTGTGAGTGCCTTTTCTGAAAAATGCCCTGTGCACAGTGAATGGTCCAATTTTGAAAAGCTCACACAGAGCTTAATTGTTGGTCTAATCTTGTGATACTGGGTTTTTTGGAGAGCCAACCTAGCCATCTTGAGAACCCAAGCTTCATATTTCAATTTCTAGCTTGTTAGATAGGGCTGCTAGTAGCTTCTTTTTTGTCCCAACACTCAGTATAAACTGACTTAGCTTAAGCTGAGCAGTGATTTGGTACCATCTTCATAAGCTCACCACAAGCTCTACAGTGGCCCCCACAGTGTGAGCTTTGGCTTTTTGGATACCCAACCTAGCTAGCTTGTTGACTCAAGGCTTGTTTTCAGCTTGTGAGCTTATTTACTTAGCTTATTTTAACCTTTAAAAGGTCCACAGGCCTGTTTGTTTAGTAGAATAGCTCAAGTGCTTATTGTCTTTTTTCTAGCTTATCAGTGTGCTTATCTTTGTCTTTTTTTTTTTATTTGAGTAGCATTAGCTTATTTGTAGCTTATTTAACTTTTGTTTTCAGTAAACAAGCTTGTTTAAGCTTAATTCATCAAATAAGCTCATTAACAAATCTGTTGTGATCATAAGCCCACAAATAGCTTATTTTTGATTTGTAAAATCTTTGTTTTCATTAAAGTTTCATATTTTAAGTAGTTAAACAGTTTTCAAAAAGAAAATCCAGAAAAACTTCATTTTTAAAACAGTGATAGTGTTTATTTAATAGGTTTTAGCTTTTTGATTTTTCTTTTCATCTTATTAATAAGCAAATCCAGTTTTTATATTTTTATTAGTTTTCTGTCACCTTAAGTTATTTTTAGAAAAAGTTTCATATTTTTCTCTATCTTTTTAGTATTTATTAGAATTTTTAATAGTTAAAAGTATTAAATAATTAGTAATAAATAATTAAAAAGCATAAAAAATATCTTTTCAGTTTTAAAATTAGTTTTATCATATTTTAGATTTTTCTGAGTTATAATTTTATTTTTCCAGGTTTATTTTATATTTTCTAGAATTTAAGTGTATTTTAAATAATAATTAATTAGTAATAATTAGATAAAAAGTGTGAAAAATATATTTTTAATTTTAAAATTAGTTTTATAATATTTTAGATTTTTCTCAATCATAATTTTATTTTACTAGCCTTATTTTGTATTTTCTTCCATTTTAGGTTATTTTTAAATAGTTAAAATAGTTTTTAATTAATAATAATTAATTAAATAGTTGTAAAAATAATTTTATTTTTCTAATAATTTTCTTTTATTTTTAGGATTCCAAAAATGTCATTTTCATATTTTTAGGTCTTTTATTTTTTAGATCTCACTTTTTATTTTGTACGTTTACGTAGTTTTTAAACGTACATTTTACGTTTCTTTTATCTGATTGTTGTGTTTTCCAATTCTGTTTCCAATTCCATTCCAATCAATCAGTAGTGTAATAATTCATCAAAACCTTTACTGATCACTATCCTTAGTGATCATTCTATCATCTGATCTAGTGTTTACACACCATTGAGTCTCCGTGGGACTTAACGACCCGGGAATTCACTATACTCTCCTGATCTTCATTGCATTGGTGTTTAGACTGTTTGAAGTTTCTTACGGTCGGCCATTCACAAGTGGCCGACTTGTGTGAGTAAACTTGACGGTTTTGCACCGATCAAATTTTGGCGCCGCTGCCGGGGAGGCTTTAGCGTGTGTTAAGCCATTTTCAGACTCATTCTTGCACATATACCACCATTTGTAAAAAGTTTTTTTTGTAAAGTTATAAGAAAATCAAAAAGTTCATTAGCACTTTTCCTAAAGTGTTAAAAACACCAAAAATATTTTCATTCTTTGTTTTTACATCATGTTTTTCAAAAATACCAAAAATATTCCTCTTTACCCTCTTACCCTTTTGATTCTTCATTTCTTACCCTCTAAAACCATTTGATTCTTTCTATGTCTTATCCTCACCCTCTTGGTTGTCAATGGTGTGGTGGTCCTTATAATGGTGACAATTGCCCTAGTTGTAGCATGGTGGAATCAGGAAACGGGTCTGTCTATAACCAGGATCCCTATTCCTACCATAACACAACTGATTTATTCCATCAGCTACCACACTGTGAGACTCAGCAGTTTTACTGTTGTGAGTACTGTGGTGGTTCACGTTCCAGTTCTGATTGTCAATCAGGAAACACGCTTGTCTATGAGCAGGTTCCTGATAACAATTATGACTACAACACATACCACTCACAGACACATCAGTTTTACTGTTGTGAGTATTGTGGAGGTCCTCACTCTAGCTCGGATTGTCAAACAAGGAATCCATTTCCTTGTAGCGATTACGGCTCTTCGTATCATGACCAACCTCTACAGTACCAGCCTGAGCCACTTCCTCAAAATCTTCTCCTTGATCTTTTGGATTTAGTGAAAGATTTGAAGGAATCTGAACACTCCCAAGATAATCCAAATGAAAAATCCATGGAAGTTTTGTTAGCCGAAGAGCGGACTGCTAAATGAGATTCCCAAATTGCCTTTGAAAAATCTATTAGGGAATCAATTGCAAAAGAAAAAGCAGCCAGATCTAGCTCTCGATTCCGTTTCATTCCTGATGACGATGATGATGAAGATATCCTTGATATCCTTCAATTTTATAACGGTTCATCAGGTTCATCAGTTGAAACTCATTCCATGAAAAATCAGGGAGAAAAGACTATGATGGAATTACTAGCAGAAGAACAAATGGAAAGTATAAAACATATGTATGCTAGTCCTTCTAAACTCCCTCAGTCTATTGCTATCACACCCGATATTCCCACTCACTCTCTAAACATGGGGGATGAGCTTCTTGACACTGTTCCTGAAAAGGAATCGGACGAATTTATAAAGTCGAGTGTTGAGGACCTTGTCCCAATCCCGAGAGAGTCACAGGGAATATCTGATCATATGTGTGATTCTTCTTCCCCTCTTGAGTGTTCAAATGATCATTTTGAGACTTTCTCCGATTTTAGCGATGATTGTAAATCTTATGGAGACATTGAGTATGTCGAGGCATCACTCCCACAGTCTGATCCTCTTCTTGAGGAGTTCACCGATGAACTCACTCACATCAGTCCACTTTCATCAGAAAGTGACGATGATCTCTTTGATTTCGAAGCCGATCTTGGAGAAACTAGAAATCTCCTATATAATGATCATCCACTCGTTTCTTGTCCCATTTCCGACTCTTCCATTTCTTCTCTCACTCCGGATGAGGAAGATGACAAATTTTGGAAGGAAGTCGATGATTTTCTTAGTGATGAGTCGATTCCAACAAGGATTGACAATACTTACTTTGATTCGGAGGGAGACATCCTCTTTCTTGAAAATCTGTTGATTGAAGAACCGTTTCCTACTCTCCCTCCCGGACATCTTATTGACAATCACCATATAAGCTTCAAGTTTAAGCTTAAAAATGTCAAAAATGGTGATTTCCTTCTTACTGATGAGGAATGGACTTGCATTGTGATGCATATCTTTATTCCATTCTTCACGGAGGGCGTGGTTGCTCTTTCCCTTTTCTCTTTCGGGAATGAGGACACCATCTTTGACCCCGGTATCATCCTTTATAGTTTCTACTATTAACAATGCCGCGGTTGTGTCTCGTCGGTGTGGAACTTTCTGATGTTCATATGTTTATTAATATTGTGAACGGAAGTCCGATCGAGATTAGTTTTCCACGTTGCTTCCCCATGAACCAATGAATGTGGGGTCGAGTCAAGCTAGCGACTCGGGAATCAAAAACAGTAGCACATACCATATGGGTTTTCACCCATATTTCTGTCTTCTTTCTCTGTTCTACCACCCTAGTGTGGGGGAGTTGCCCCACATGTTATATATATATAAATATCTCTAAAAAAAAAAAAATGGTGGTAATATTTCCCTTTTACGTTCTTTGTTTCGGCATAACCGCCGGTACTTTGAATATTGAGGGCAATATTCATTTCTAAGTGTGGGGGGGAATTCTCACGAATTTATCATGTATTATCCACCCAATTCCCCCGTTTTTGGCCAAATTTTTTTTTTGGAATAAGTGTTTTCACTTATTCATCATATGGTAATCAGTCCGCCATGTCTAAAAAACAAAAGGATTGGCTAATCCAGGAGCAAACGGCTCTTGGTAAAGATTTCTCAAATCCGTTTATGGCTTGCAATTTGCCCAAAATTGTATGGTATTCAACTCGCCATATCCTAAAAAGTGAAGAGTTGGCTAGCCCGCAAGTTTATGGCTTGTGGTAAAGGCAGTGGAAAATCCATAATTGGTATTCAGCTCACCAAAGATAATTATGATAATTTATCTTAGAGTTGGCTAGTCCAGAGCAAACGGCTTCTGGTAAAGACAAATCAAATCCGTTTACAGCTTATGATTTGCTCAAAATCATTTGGTTATCGTTGTACCAAGGTTCTTACTTGAATCAAAACAATTGGCTACTCCAGAAGTGATGGCTTTTGGTAAAGAGTTTTTAAAATCCATTAAAGTATAAATCATTGCTAGGTACTAGCAATATCTCAGTGTGGGGGATTGATGAGTGTCTAAATACTCATCATTTTTGTACAATCTAAACTGCATAATCATTTGAAAACACTCAAAAATGCATCAAAATGATGAAAATATCACAAATCAGTGTTTTATGTGTTTTAAATGCAAAAAGATCAAAATCAGATGAAAAATGTATCAAGTTTGCAAAATTGGCAGTTTTAGTCCCCTAAGTTTTAAAAGTTGTCAAATCTAGTCCCTGGAAATCAAAATGTGGAATTTTATCATTCAAGGTCCCTGAAATATTCTAAGTTGTTAAAATTGGTCCTTGAATGATTCTTTGGTCAAATGGCAGATAAGGTACCTGAGCTTTGAAAAATTGCAAAAATAGTCCCTGGATATTTTAAAATGGAATTTTATGCAAAAAGTTATCCTTGTACTATCAAAGTTTTTCAAGATTGGTCCTTTTGATAATTTGGAAAAGTTCAGTTTTAGTTCCTCAAGTTTGCAGAATTACAAAAATAGTCCTTATGCTTTATTAATATCAATTGGACCCCTTTTGTATTTAGAACCCCATCCAAAACCAAAAAGAACCCTGCCATATACCACTTGACCCCCTGTCATTACCCATTGTGAACCCCCTTGTATTATTAAAACCACGGGTCAACAAAGTCAAATACATGCTACTGTTCATCCCTTACCTTGTTTACCCGCCAAACCAGAAACCATGGTGGTTTTCATTGATTTGCTCTATCCACTCCCTCCACCTGTCTTCCAACTTGTATACCTTGTCCCCTCCACCTCCACTAACACCAAAAATCTTTAATTGACTCAAACCTGCTCAAGAAGAAATTGGCGCCAAAAGTACACTTGGATGGTTGTGATGAGTTTGGCCAATCCAATGGCTCAGAAGTGGTGGGAAACAATCAGAGGTCATCAAGGAGTCCAAAAAGTCATTATATAGAGGAAGAGATGCAATGTATAATATCATCTAGTGTAATTTTAGTTTTTCATTGTCGTTTTTATTATTTTCAAATCTCCAGTGTAATTTAAGTTTTCCTAGCACTTTGTTTATGTTATTTAAAGTATTTGTGAACTATTTTCAGTTTCAATTTCAAGTATTAAGTTTTAATATCAGTTTATGCAATTTCAAATTTCAAAAATCTCATGTGAATCAAATGTTGTTATAAGGTGTTATCTTGGACTAAATAAGTCACATAAGCTCCTATAAAGCTTATTCAAGCTTTTAGAAACACTTAAAACCAGTTTAGAAGTTAAAACATAAAAATACCAAAAATACCAAATAATTAGTGAAAAAATCAAAAATCATTGGAAATGGCATTCACAGCTGGAGCAGGGTGAATTTTGGATGGCCTTGGGTTAAAAGCTTAGTGGTAAGCTAATAGGGGTGTTAATTGGTCCTTGTTCTCAGTTTTGAGCTTGGAAGCTTTTGTAAGCCTTTTGGTTCATTTTTGCATTTCACTGTTGTAGTTGTTCATTAGCTTGAATTTATGTTTCTTAGTGATCATTAGTTATAGTTAAGTTTATTTAAAGATTAAATTCAGTTAGTTGTTCTTTTAAATTTGTAGTTTCTAAAAATATCATTTTGACAGTTAAAATTAAATCATGGTCATTTCTTAGTTTAATGTTGTTATGGTTGTTGTTTAAGGTTTCATTAGTCCTAATAAGTGATACTATGATGTCTGTAATCAGTTTCATGTTTGTAATTTGTGTTTAGCTTTGATAAGCTTCAAAACAGTGTGTTTAAGGGGTGTTTGGATTTGCTCAGTAAAGCCTGCTAGAGGCAAGTTTTGTGGTTGTTTATTGTTGTTATAAGTCATATTTGTGTCTAATAGTTCAATTCAAGCATAAAAATTAGTCCTAGTTAGTAAAAAGTCAAAATAATCTTAATCTCATTCTTAACAGTTCACTGTTAGGATTTTTCAATGCAAATCTCATCACATTTGCTTATAACTTGATATAGTAGCCTAATTTCATCCTACAATAGCTTAATATAACATATTTAGTAACATAGGATCATTAGAATCTCAAATTAGTCAAACTGCAGTGTTATTAAAAAGTCAAAATTTTCATTAGCTCGTTTTTGAATAAACTTTGGAATTTCACTGTGTGTTTAATATTGAGTTTTATCTTAAAAGCTCTTGGGATACTAAAGTTTAGTAGCTAAAATAAATTAGAAAAATGCTAGTTTAGTTTTAATCAGCTTATAGAGTGCTTTTTAATTAGCTTATTGTGAGTGCCTTTTCTGAAAAATGCCCAGTGCACAGTGAATGGTTCAATTTTGAAAAGCTCACACAGAGCTTAATTGTTGGTCTAAGCTTGTGATACTGGGTTCTTTGGAGAGCCAACCTAGCCATCTTGAGAACCCAAGCTTCATATTTCAATTTCTAGCTTGTTAGATAGGGCTGCTAGTAGCTTCTTTTTTGTCCCAACACTCAGTATAAACTGACTTAGCTTAAGCTGAGCAGTGATTTGGTACCATCTTCATAAGCTCACCACAAGCTCTACAGTGGCCCCCACAATGTGAGCTTGGGCTTTTTGGATACCCAACCTAGCTAGCTTGTTGACTCAAGGCTTGTTTTCAGCTTGTGAGCTTATTTACTTAGCTTATTTTAACCTTTAAAAGGTCCACAGGCCTGTTTGTTTAGTAGAATAGCTCAAGTGCTTATTGTCTTTTTTCTAGCTTATCAGTGTGCTTATCTTTGTCTTTTTGTTTTATTTGAGTAGCATTAGCTTATTTGTAGCTTATTTAACTTTTGTTTTTAGTAAACAAGCTTGTTTAAGCTTAATTCATCAAATAAGCTCATTAACAAATCTGTTGTGATCATAAGCCCACAAATAGCTTATTTTTTATTTGTAAAATCTTTGTGTTCATTAAAGTTTCATATTTTAAGTAGTTAAACAGTTTTCAAAAAGAAAATCCAGAAAAACTTCATTTTTAAAACAGTGATAGTGTTTATTTAATAGGTTTTAGCTTTTTGATTTTTCTTTTCATCTTATTAATAAGCAAATCCAGTTTTTATATTTCTCTTAGTTTTCTGTCACCTTAAGTTATTTTTAGAAAAAGTTTCATATTTTTCTCTATCTTTTTAGTATTTATTAGAATTTTTAATAGTTAAAAGTATTAAATAAATAGTAATAAATAATTAAAAAGCATAAAAAATATCTTTTCAGTTTTAAAATTAGTTTTATCATATTTTAGATTTTTCTGAGTTATAATTTTATTTTTCCAGGTTTATTTTATATTTTCTAGAATTTAAGTGTATTTTAAATAATAATTAATTAGTAATAATTAGATAAAAAGTGTGAAAAATATATTTTTAATTTTAAAATTAGTTTTATAATATTTTAGATTTTTCTCAATCATAATTTTATTTTTCTAGCCTTATTTTGTATTTTCTTCCATTTTAGGTTATTTTTAAATAGTTAAAATAGTTTTTAATTAATAATAATTAATTAAATAGTTGTAAAAATAATTTTCTTTTTCTAATAATTTTATTTTATTTTTAGGATTCCAAAAATGTCATTTTCATATTTTTAGGTCTTTTATTTTTTAGATCTCACTTTTTATTTTGTACGTTTACGTAGTTTTTAAACGTACGTTTTACGTTTCTTTTATCTGATTGTTGTGCTTTCCAATTCTGTTTCCAATTCCATTCCAATCAATCAGTAGTGTAATAAATCATCAAAACCTTTACTGATCACTATCCTTAGTGATCATTCTATCATCTGATCTAGTGTTTACACACCATTGAGTCTCCGTGGGACTTAACGACCCGGGAATTCACTATACTCTCCTGATCTTCATTGCATTGGTGTTTAGACTGTTTGAAGTTTCTTACGGTCGGCCATTCACAAGTGGCCGGCTTGTGTGAGTAAACTTGACGGTTTTGCACCGATCATGAACCATTAATTACTTGCGGGGTGAACGTGAATAATGTGGATAGATCTATCGGGATTGACGAATCCCGTTTAATTGACCAAGTCCGGTAAACAAACGCACTCTATTTGAAGAACCATAGGTTTATTGGCAAATTACCTATTAGGGCAACTGTTTGACCAAGAGCTGGCAGACTATTATATCAATTTCTATTGACAAGCTGTTAACGTTTTCGGTAGCATGAGCTTAGTGACAAACAAAAGCGGGCTCAAGTATCATATACTTGAGGCAGCCGTGTCAAACAAAAGCGGGCTCAAGTATCATATACTTGAGGCAGCCGTGTCAAACAAAAGCGGGCTCAAGTATCATATACTTGAGGCAGCTGTACCAAGCAATAATATCTGTTTTGTTTTTAAACCATTGGTGTGAGTCTAATTAACTCACACTACCAACATGTTGGGATATGAAAGTGCTAAAGACATGCAAGTACTGAAGATATGAAAGTACTGTAAGCTGCAAAGTACTGGGAAAATTCAAAGAGTCAAAGTACTGCTAAAGACAAAGTCAAAGTACTGCACCTAAAAGTCAAAGTACTGCAAGAACAAAAGAACTGTTATTCGTTTATGGAAATTATTGTATTCTATGTTTAGATTACTTGTCGTACAAGGCTATCAATTGTAAACCGACTAGGATATCCTTGAGCCTATAAAAGGACTCCTAGATTGGCATTAGATGTACGAGTCTATGAGTTTTAGAGTTTACGAATTCACAAGTTAATTAGTGTTTTAGAGAGAAGTTCGATTATCTTAGAGTTGTATTAGAGTATCTGCATAATAAGCAGATTTAGAGTTTATAATAAAAGGTTATTCTTCTTAGCTTTGTTAAGTAAATCCCGCGTACTTGATAAAGATTGCTCAGTGTTTCTTTGTTAATAACTTAGGATTTATCTGAGGTTATTAAACCTTAACAAGCTAGTTAAGATAGTTTGATTAAAGTATATCGATCCAACAAGTGGTATCAGAGCTTGTGTGGAAACTCTGACTAGGAAGAAACCCTACTTCAACAATATTCAAGATGTCGACTGAAGCTGTTGCACCACCCTCAATCACCTCACTCAGAATTCCAATAATTAAGAAGGGAGAATATGATCTCTGGTGCATGAAGATGAGGCAGTACATTGCCATTACAGATCATGCTCTATGGAATGTAATTGTGAATGGGAATGAAGTTGTACCAGACCCCATTGATATTCCTGGACAACCCAAGGCACCTAAACCAGTATTACCAGCAGCAACCTTAAGGAATCAAGAGAAGGCACTCAACATTCTCTTATATGCCATTCCAGATGGTCATCTTCTCAAATTTCATGATGCTAAAGATGCTAAGCAGCTCTGGGCTGCTCTCAAGACCAGATTTGGAAGGAATGAAGCCTCTAAAAAGATGCACAGAAATTTGCTTAAGCAACAGTTTGAAACTTTCACAGTTGGTGAAAGAGAAAGTCTTGATGCTGCATATGATAGGTTTTAGAATCTTCTCAACATGTTGGAGCTATACAAGGCAGAAGTATCAGTTGAGGATGCTAATTTGAAGTTTCTAAGGAGTTTGCCATCTTCATGGCATGTGATTGCTACAATGATCAGAGGACAACAAGGTTTGGATGTCATGGACTTTGATGATCTCTATCATCAACTTAAGGTGTATGAGCATGATATGAGTGGACAAACAAGTTCTAAGTCTCACAGTATTGCTTTTCTATCATCTGAAAAGAAGGCCAGTACTTCCATTAAAAGTACTGCTTCTCCTCAAAGTACTGTCTCTCAAAGTACTGCTGTCTATACACCCCCCTCATATGTTCAACAGGCCCCACCGACTACCACTATGGCCTCAGATGAAGTTATGTGCTCCTTCTTTGCACAACAAGCTAGTTTACCTCTCACTTATGAAGAAGATCTAGCACAGATTGAAGAAGATGCACTTGAAGAAATTGATATCAGGTGGCAAGTTGCTATGATCACTGCAAGGATCAAAAAGTACATGAAGAAGACAGGCGAAAGCATTGATTTCAAACCAAAACAGGGCATAACTTTTGACAAATCTAAAATTGAATGCTTCAATTGTCAAAAGACTGGTCACTTTGCAAGGGAGTGCAGGTTTGCTAAGTATCAAGCAAACAGGAAATCTGAAAAGCCAAAACTTGAGCTTAAGGAAATTCCAATTACTGAAACAAAGGCTTTGGTTGCTCAAGAGAAGTTATCAGAAGTTTACTGGAGTGAAGAGTTTGATGATGAACCAGTAACTTATTGCATGGTAGCAGTGGAAGAAGAAATTGTAGATTCAGTAGAAGCAATGGATTGGAGCACTGTTTTTGCTGAAGAACCTGAACATGCTGTTTTGGAATCTGATGATGGCTTTGGAGGATTTGACTGGAGCAAGGAAAGTGAAGATGATCCTGTTCAACTTGCATTGGTGGCTACTTCACCAAATCAATCTCCTATCTCTGAGGTATGCTCAAATTGCTATGATTTTTATCATAAATTACTTAGCAGTTATGTGATTGAGAGAGATAATTGTGTTAAGGCTAGGTCTGAGGTAGCAGGTTATCAAATAACCTTAGAATCTATGGAAGCCAAAATCTTAGCACATGAAACTAATGAAGTAGCTTGGGCTGAAAAATATGCACAACAGGATTACCAGTTAAAGCTTAGTGAATGGAAATTAAGCTGTAAAATTGCTGAAATTGAGAAATTAACTAAGGAAAGAGATGATTTGTTAGCTAAGTTCTGCTTGGGTGAAGCTGGTCTGTCACATGTTTCTTATGTTCAAAAACCGCAAAGAGCCTACCTTAAAACTGGATTAGGTTTTGGAATGGATTTTAGTAAGATAGAAGAAAACCAATCTAGTAATCAGGATGAAGGTGAGTATGAGGATATAACCACTAGTGATGAAGAACTCATTAATTATGTAGATACATCTAGTAATGATGGTTCAATAAGTGACTCACCTCCTGAATATAAGAAAGCTAATGATTATCATGCTGTTCCACATCCCACTGGCATTCATCAACCCCTTAGGCCTGATGTTTCTCGTTTTGGAGTAGACAGTCTAGAGTTTAGGAAAAAGCTAGTTGCTAAATCTAGGTCTGAAAAACCCAATGAAGCTGTTGAAAACGATGTTCAAAATGAAGCAGTACCTTTAAATCAAAGTACTGCTCCACAAGCAGTACCTTCTTCAAAACCTTTTCAAAACAGTACTGCTAAACCTTTTTGGGATAATTTTGGTCAAAACAGGTTTAATCACTCACCAAGAAGGCAAAATAATTTTGGGCATAGACATAGAAGATGTCACTTTGACAGTATGGGTCAGAAACTGTGTTTTGTGTGTTTTAGTCCTACTCATCTAATTAAAAACTATGAACATCACTCAGAATACCTTAGAAAATTTCCAAAGAATAGGACTGCCAACCAGAAACCTAGAGAGCACAAACCAGTTTGGAATAATTCAAATAGGGACAATCACAGAAATTTCTCACCGGATCATAGATACCCACACCAGCGAAAACCTTTTTCAAAACCTTCAGTATCTCACAGTACTTTCCAAAGTACTGTTAACTCTGGCCCAGTACTTTCTCAAAGTACTGCTCAGACAAAACAAGGTACTGATCACAATACTTGGTATAGAAATTCTAGGAGATCTCACTATCAACCTAGAAGGTATTACAATTCACATAGGAGATTTAGATCAGAGGAACCAAGTGTTAAAACAGAATGGGTTAAGAGGGAAAGTACTGCAGAGGGACAGACAGTACTTTCAACCAAAAGTGAATCAGATGTTTTTGTGATGACAGAAAAAGAGATTTGTGTTGAAAAACCAGAAAGTTTTGAAAATCCACATGCTAAAGATCAAAAGATAATTCTGGATCATCATTTGAAAGATAGTGGTAATTACATACTCAAAGAATTTGAGTTTGTAACTCCACAAGGGGAACACAAGTCAGTAATGGCTTGGGTTCCTAAAAGTTTCTAACTCTTTTCTTTATGTGCAGGGCAACCCAGAAGAGGAGCTTAAAGATCATCTTATTGTGGACAGTGGTTGCTCTGGAAGTATGACAAGAGACAAAGAGATCCTTTCTGATTTTAGGAAGATTAGTGGAGGAAGAGTTACATTTGGGAATGATCCCAATGGAGGAAAGATTACTGGAAAAGGGACTATCAAAGCAGGGCTTATAGATTTTGAGAATGTTAGATATGTAAAGGAGTTAAAGTTCAATCTATTGTCAGTATCACAAATCTGTGATAAAAAGCATCCTGTGTTATTCACTGACACAGAATGTCTTATCCTTTCCTCTGACTTTAAGCCTGTTGATGATGAATTAGTAGTTCTTAGAGTACCAAGGACAAATGATGTGTATAGTTTAGACATGAAGAGTCTACATTCCTATGGAAGAGCCACATGTTTGGTGGCTAAAGCAACATCTGAAGAGGCACATCAATGGCATAGAAGATTGGGCCATGTTAACTTCAAGAATATCAATAAACTGGTCAAAGGCAATCTAGTTAGAGGTTTACCTTCAAAGACTTACAAGAATGATCAATCATGCTTGGCATGCAAGAAGGGTAAACAACACAAAGCTTCCTGCAAGAAGCTTGAGGAGAGAATTATTAGAGAACCTTTGGAGCTGTTACATATGGATTTGTTTGGACATGTTTCTGTGGCAAGTTTAAACAAGAAAAAGTACTGCTTAGTTGTAACAGATGATTGTAGTAGATTCAGTTGGGTATTTTCTTGGGTTTTAAAGATGATACTTTTGATGCTATCCAGACACTGATTATTGCTCTTGAAAACCAATTGAGACTCAAGGTTAGAGGTATTAGATGTGACAATGGGACTGAATTCAAGAACAAACTTATGGATGAATTTTGTGCAAACAAAGGCATAAAAAGGGATTTAGTATTGCAAGAACACCACAACAGAATGGTGTTGCAGAAAGAAAGAATAGGACTTTGATTAAAGCAGCAAGAACAATGTTAGCAGATTCTCACCTACCTATTTAGTTCTGGGCAGAAGCTGTAAGTACTGCTTGTTATGTACTTAACAGAGTCTCAGTCACTAAACCACAGATGAAGACACCTTATGAATTGCTGATGGACAATAAACCCAACATTCGTTTTATGAAACCTTTTGGATGCCCTCTTACTATTTTAAACACTATTGATAATCTGGGGAAGTTTGATGGCAAGTCAGAAGAAGGATACTTATTGGGTTATTGCACTAACAGTAAGGGCTTTAGAGTATACAACAAGGTTACTAAGAAGGTTCAAGATTGTCTTCATGTTGAGTTTTTAGAAGATCAAGACAATGAGAAAGGTAAAGGTCCTGATTGGATGTTTGATCTTGAGGTTTTAACTCCATCTATGAACTATGTACCTGTTAGAGAAGAAAATCAACCAGTGCACAGTGGAGAAGATTTACAATATGTGGTTCATGGAGTTCATATTAGACCTGATGCTGTTCCTGATGAAGATCCTGTTAGTCCAAAACAAAGTACTGAAATTCCAAAACAAAGTACTGTTGCCCCACCGCAAAGTACTGTTGCTTCAGAATCTTCTTTATCTGCTGAGGATCAATCTATTCAAGAGGAACTTAATCAGATGCTTCTTCAAGATGTTTTAGCACATTCTTACACTGATGAACAAAGGAGAACTTATGAAGATGCAAAAAGGAAGAACAAGACTGCAGAGTACTCTCACAGTACTTTGGACAGTACTTTCGAACAAAGTACTGCTGCACCAGTTGACAGTACTTTAGCTGATCTGGATGATCATACCATGCCTGGATTAGAAGATACTGATGATGAATTTGAAGATGAAGGTATTTTCCCAAATTCCAATGAAGGTGCTGATGTTACTAATTTAGAGGATAATTATGAAGTTCCACAGTCTCCAAACTTAAGAACTCATAAGGATCATCCTTCTGATCAAATCATTGGTCCTTCTACTTCTGGAGTACTGACTAGACACAGAGCTAAGACTTTTTCTACATCTCACAATGCTTTACTTAGCTTTGTGTATAAACAAAACAGGCTGAATCATAAGGACCATCAAACCTGTCTATTTACTTGTTTTATCTCTCAAGAAGAACCCAAGAATATTGCTCAAGCTTTGACTAAAGAAAGCTGGGTTGAAGCTATGCAGGAAGAACTTCTTCAATTTAAACTTCAAGAGGTTTGGGCTTTATGTGATCTTCCAGATGGGAAGAGAGTTATAGGAACCAGATGGGTTTTTAGGGTCAAAAGAGATGAAAGAGGTAATGTTATCAAGAATAAGGCAAGGTTAGTAGCACAAGGATATAGACAAGAATAAGGAGTAGATTATGATGAAGTGTTTGCTCCTGTAGCAAGAACATAAGCTATTAGAATATTTCTTGCTTTTGCTTCTTATATGGGCTTTCAAGTTTACCAGATGGATGTCAAAAGTGCCTTTTTATATGGCAAGATTACAGAGGAAGTTTATGTCAAACAACCTCCTGGTTTTGAAGATCCTAAACACCCAAACAAAGTCTACAAGGTGGTTAAGGCTCTTTATGGCCTTCATCAGGCACCTAGAGCTTGGTATGAGAGACTCTCTACATTCTTATTGCAACATGGATATAGAAGGGGAGCTATTGACAAGACTTTGTTTATCAAGAGAAACAAGAACGATATCATGTTAGTTCAAGTTTATGTTGATGATATCATTTTTGGGGCTACCAAACAGTCCATGGTTAAGGAGTTTGAGCAGCTGATGCAGAAAGAATTTCAAATGAGTTCAATGGGAGAGTTGACTTTCTTTTTAGGACTTCAGGTTAAGCAGTCAAAGGAAGGTATTTTTATCAGTCAAGACAAGTATGTTACAGACATACTTAAGAAATTCAATTTTGATGATATGAAGGCTGTTACTACACCCATTAAATCTATCAATTCATTGGGCAAAGATGAAAATGGACACCCTGTTGAAGTCAAGCTTTATAGATCAATGATTGGCTCTCTCATGTATCTCACTGCATCAAGGCCTGATATTATGTTTGCAGTTTGTCTATGTGCTAGATATCAAGTCTCACCAAAGATCTCTCACACGAATGTAGTAAAGAGAATCTTCTGTTATTTGAAGCAACAACCAAAGTTGGGGTTGTGGTATCCTAAAGAGTCACCTTTTCACTTAGAGGCTTTTTCAGACAGTGATTATGCAGGTGATAACTATGATAGAAGATCAACCACTGGAGGATGCCAATATCTTGGAAGAAGATTAGTCTCCTGGCAATGCAAGAAACAAACAATTGCAGCAACATCCTCTACTGAAGCTGAATATGTAGCTGCTGCAAGCTGTTGTGGACAAGTTTTGTGGATGCAAAATCAGCTCTTGGACTATGGATTCAACTTCAAGAATACTCCTATTAACATTGATAATGAGAGTACTATTTGTATTGTGAAGAATCCAGTTTATCATTCCAAGACCAAGCACATTCAGATTAGGCATCACTTTATCAGAGATTGTTATGAGCACCGGCTTACTAATGTGATTAAGGTTCACACAGATGATAATGTAGCTGACTTACTCACCAAAGGTTTTGATGTTTCTAGATTCACTCACTTGGTGGTGAGCATTGGCATGATTAACTACTGAGCTACATTTAAGGGGAGGACTATTTAGTATTTGTATAGTCTTGTGTAATGCTTGAGGGGAGGATAGTTATGTATACTTAGTTGATACTGAAGAAATTGGAAAAGTACTGGTTTTCGTGAAAGTACTGCTTGGAAAGTACTACTTGGGAA
The DNA here is from genome assembly GCA_910596185.1 of Chrysanthemum makinoi. Lineage (NCBI taxonomy): Eukaryota > Viridiplantae > Streptophyta > Magnoliopsida > Asterales > Asteraceae > Chrysanthemum > Chrysanthemum makinoi. The sequence goes on along the minus strand of OU343218.1, from coordinate 84,085,710 downwards.
AGTACTGCTTACGTGGAAGTACTGTTTGTCTTATTAAAGTACTGTTCCAACGGTTATCTTGAGGGGTAATTTAATACTAACGGTAACAATGTTATTTTAGGCTGTGATTTTTCAAATCTCACCTATAAATACCTACTTTCCGATTTTCCCTCTCATATTGATACATTAGAATCTTTTCCATCTTTCTCTCATCATATTCATATTCTTCGCGATCAATTCTTTTTGCTTACATAATCAACAATGGCGAATCGTCCTACTGTTTCTAAGCATAATATGGTCGCTAATTTGGATAAGACTGACGCGAATATGCTCTTTCATGATATAATTGATTATCTTACTGGTTCGCCTATCAGTTATGCTCTTTTAGTGGAGCCGGATATTATTGAGCCCTGGATTCAAGAATTTTGGGCTAATGCTAGAGATAACATGGAGAATGAAGAATATTATATTAGATCATCAGTTGCTGGAAAAACCATTAAGATTACTGAAGACTCCATTCGAGAAGATTTATTGTTCAATGATGCAGATGGGGCTTTAAGGTTTGATAAGCAGTTGATATGGGATACTTTTCGACATATTGGCTATGAAGGATCTTTGAATGAACAAACGTTTAGAAAACAATTATTTTGTCCGCATTGGAAGTTTTTGGTTCATGTGTTGCTCCATTGCATAAGTGCTAAGAGTACCTCTTGGGAGCAGTTTGGGTTATAGCATCTGCTATGGTTGGGTTAGCTACAGATAGAGTTTTTAACTTCTCAAGGCTAATACTGGATGGAATGCTATCACATATTTCACATGGATCTACTTGGCTGATGTACCCAAGTTTTATACAGGTTTTCTTAAACAAGCAACTTTCTGATATACCAAAACCTACAGCTTTATTGCCTGTTATTGTTCAACAATCCAAGATTTTTACTTTTATGGCAAAAAGGAGTGTTTTATTCAAGGGTCAAGATACTCCTATAACAACTTCCATGATGGATGTTGTTCAGCCGTCGAGCTGATACTGAAGCTGATGATACTGAAGATACTGCATCTGCAGGTACTGCTTCTGCAAGTACTGCTTCTCCACCGGCTACATCAAATGAAGGTACTGCATCTCTACAAGGTACTGCTTCTCCTAGTACTGAACTTCAAGAAGATGTTGCAGTTTCACCTTCTCCATCTCCACAAGGGTCTGTTCCTGTTTCTCAACCAGAGGATCATTCACCTATTCAAGGAGAGGATTCACATACCATACCTCCTGATGAAATCACATTGGATAATTATGTTTTGACAAGGGAGTTGGTCAAATTGAAAAAGACTACAGAGGTTCAAGCTAAACAGATAAAGAAATTAAAACTGAAGTTTCGAAGGCTTAAGACTTTTGTGTGGCCATTAGTTCAACAATTTCGAATCTGGGTTAAATCTAAGAAAAAGGCGCAAAAGCAGTCTAGGAAAAACAAACGCCACCAGTTTCATCAACAATCTTCTGTCAACTTGGGGAGGAATTTAGAAAAAGATAATTTGAAAGAAGATGTTGAGAAGAAGAAACAAGTTGAAAGTACTGATGAACAAGCTGAACAATCACAAGGTACTGAACAACAAAGTACTGCTTTTCAACAGCAAAGTACTTTTACACAAGAAGTGATAACTCCAAGAGTTTTGAATTTTAAAGAAGAAGCTGGTCCTTCTACAACTGTTATACAAGAAGAGAAGGAAGCTATTCTCAAACCAATTCATTCTGCAAGTGATGATGAGTTCATTGCTACAATTTTTAAAGAATTATCACAACCTAGAGGTGGTGTTACTATTAGAGAAGTGCAAGATGATGAACAACAAAGAATTTCTCAACCTGCAATTGATTTTAAGGATAAAGGGAAAGGTGTTTTAGTAGAAGAAAAGAAGAAGAAACTTACTTTGGCAGAGATTAGAGCAATTGAAGTTGCTAGGAATGAAGTTGCTGCTAGAAAACTTCAAGAAGAGTTAAATGCTAAAGATAGAGCAGTTCAAGAAGCTGAAGAAGCTCAAAGTAGAAAAGCGGCTAAAAAGTTGCAAGAGCAATTAGATGTCAAAATGATGAACCATTACAATCACCTACTCCTGTTAGATATATGCCTAGAAGACCTAATTTAGCTAAGGACAAGAATGCTATGATGGCATATTTAAAAGGTCGAGGGTATAAAGGATTGCAGAAGTTGAACTATGTTGACATGAAAAGACTCTATGATGCTGAGACAGAAGCTTATAAGAAGAGTGTTGCAGATATCAAGGATTTTAGAGAAGAAGCTTTTTGGACTGAAGCTGAAAGGAAGAAGAGCTTAAAAAGAAAAAGAAAAACTGAAGTTACAGATAAACAGTTTTCAAAGAAAGAAAGAGTTGAATTGAGATCTGAGTCTAAAGATGCATTAAGAAATTATCTCAGAGTGGTAGATTTTGATTATTCAAAAGAAGATACAGACATGAAGATGAACAGATCTCAGATTAGTGCTTTTGATATTGTCAAATCCAAAGAAGGAGATTATATGATTTTTCATAAGGAAGATGAAAGCTTCAAAGTTTTCAATAGGTTATGGGATTTGTTACATATTATAGATAGAGTGGATTTATTTTATCTATATAATGTGGTAAAAGCTTATTTTGGAGATATTCCATCAGAAGGAATTGGTCTGGTTTTGCTTGGAGATCTTATAACCATGTGGGAATCAGAAGAGGAAAGCACTGATGATATATGGAAAAATCAAGAAAACTGGGAAATTGTTTGCTGGAGATTCTTTGAAGAATCTGGAGTTCATGTTTTGGAGCTAGAGAATGGTAAAATGATACACATGTTTGTAAACAGAAGATATCCTCTCACAGTTGAGCTCATGAGAAGAATGCTAGAGCATGGATTGGAAGTAGAAGAGGATAATGAAACTGCTTGCATGGTTATTAATTTATTTATCAACTGGACTACCATTGCTGAAGAAGATGAGTAAACTGGTATGAACTTTATTGAATAACTTATTTTTGATAAATCAGTACTTTATTCAAAGTACTGCTGATCAAACAGTACTTTCATCAAAGTACTGCTTGCAGCTTTTTAAAACCAGTTAAGTAATTTTTCAATGAAACCTTTTGTTAAGTAACAAATTTTTGAAACAAAGGTTAAATAAATGGATTTTGAGATGGCAACATCAAATAGGTAATCAATCCACCATGGTTACAAAAGGATTGGCTAATCCATGAGCAAACGGCTCTGGTAAAGATATATCAAATCCGTTTTTAGTTGACAACTTGCTAATAAGTTGTATGGTAATCAACTCACCATATCAGTTAATGTGAAGAGTTGGCTAGCCCACAAGAAAATGGCTTGTGGTAAAGGCAGTAGAAAAACCATTATTGGTAATTAGTTCACCATTAGATAGAAGAACTAACTAGTCCAGAAGGGTACAGCTTTTGGTAAAGACAAATCAAATCTGTTGATAGCTGATGATTTGCTAAAAATCATATGGTTATCAATGTACCATGGTCTTACACACCAAAACATTTGGCTACTCCAAAGATAATGGCTTTGGTAAAGAGATCTAAATCCATTAAATTTTCAATGATTCACCTCTCACAGGAGTTAACACACCTGGAAGTGATGAGAATAGTATGCAACTTAAACTGAATTAATGTACAAATTGTCATATGTTGCTGTGTTGCTGAAAAGATGGACCTTGCTGGATGCTGCTGAGAAAGAACAATTCTAAGAGATACTTTGACAAGCACAGACACTACAGAGATATACTGAAAAGACTAAGAAACAATTTGATCTTAAAGATGAAGCTGTTAAAGATACATTCACAAAGGAACTTGAAGTCAAGCAAGTAGAATTCAAGTTAGGGGAGGATTGTTGGGATATGAAAGTGCTGAAGATATCAAAGTACTGAAGATATGAAAGTACTGTAAGCTGCAAAGTACTGGGAAAAGTCAAAGAGTCAAAGTACTGCTAAAGACAAAGTCAAAGTACTGCACCTAAAAGTCAAAGTACTACAAGAACAAAAGAACTGTTATTCGTTTATGGAAAGTATTGTATTCTATGTTTTGATTACTTGTCGTACAAGGCTATCAATTGTAAACTGACTAGGATATCCTTGAGCCTATAAAAGGACTCCTAGATTGGCATTAGATGTACGAGTCTATGAGTTTTAGAGTTTACGAATTCACAAGTTAATTAGTGTTTTAGAGAGAAGTTCAATTATCTTAGAGTTGTATTAGAGTATCTGCATAATAAGCAGATTTAGAGTTTATAATAAAAGGTTATTCTTCTTAGCTATGTTAAGTAAATTCCGCGTACTTGATAAAGATTTCTCAGTATTTCTTTGTTAATAACTTAGGATTTATCCGAGGTTATTAAACCTTAACAAGCTAGTTAAGATAGTTTGATTAAAGTATATCGATCCAACACAACATATTGTGTTCAACTGATTTCGTAAACTCTATGAATTTCACTGAACCTTTGTGTTGACAGTTTTAAGCATGTAATTCAGGTCCATAATGTCGGAAGCTGGCACGGAAGGGCAAGGACTAAATCAAGAAGGCTATAATTATTTTATCATTCAGTAAAGACATCAAAAGACTTTATATTAATGCATTTTGTAAACAATGGAACCAACTAGGACCTATTTTGTAAACTCTGATATATTTCAATAATTTGAATGATAAATCCTTTTTAAACGACTCCTTTAGAGATCGTTTTCTATTATTATGACAGTTTTGCCGTCGAGTAACACTCAGTTTGAATTCCGCTGCATATCATAAAATTTGGGGTTTTACAGATTGGTATCAGAGCCATAGTTATAAAGAACCGGGTCTAAATTGTGACCTAAACTGTAACTACTTTTACAAACAAAAACATTTTATAGCCTTCCGTTCTCCGTGCCTTCCATCCTCCAGACGATTATGTGACTTTTAAGAATTTTAAGCTACATAAACATACTAGTATATTAATATATGCACTCGACATAATTTCAATCATAAACAATGTACTAAACATATCTGTGTATGCCTATTCTAAGGCATTACAGCACAATCATATTTTCCCAATCTCCCAATCATGCATCTACTCGTTCATTTTAGGATTACGAAACTTTATCCAAGACATTGTAACTGATTACAATGGTCTTTCCTACTTCCCATACATTGTGAGATACAATGGTCTCATTCATTTTTCAAAACACTGTAAATCCTACAATGGTCTATATTACATTCTCAGACACTGTAAATCCTACGGTGGTCTCTATTACATTCTCAGACACTGTAAATCCCATAGTGGTCTTTATTACATTCTCAGAAACTGTAAATCCTACATTGGTCTCAATTACATCCCCAGAAACTATAAATGAAGCCATTAACTCATTTATTCCATAGACATTGTGAGTTACACAATGATCTCTCCATCATTTCTCAAGACATTGTGAGTTACAAAATGATCTCTCCATTATTTCTCAAGACATTGTGAGTTACACAATGATCTCTCCATCATTTCTCAAGACATTGTGAGTTACACAAAGATCTCTCCATCATTTCTCAAGACATTGTGAGTTACACAATGATCTCTCCATCATTTCTCAAGACATTGTGAGTTAAACAATGATCTCTCCATCATTTCTCAAGACATTGTGAGTTACACAATGATCTCTCCATCATTTCTCAAGACATTGTGAGTTATACAAAGATCTTTCCATCATTTCTCAAGACATTATGAGTTACACAATGGTCTAATTTACTTCACAGACATTGTAAGTTATACAAAGTCTCTAGAAATTATCTTATAAACCTTATATAATATTATTTTACATGAAACCCGTCACACTCTATCAATTACCCTAATGGAAATTCAAGAAATGGGATTTCTAAAGGACAAACTGATTCATCATCTACAAAAGCTGAAGTTCAGCAACTTTCTCTACATTCATCAAAGTCCTATTTTGAAACATTCATTGTTAAAAGTTCATGATTCTAACCAAGTATGGACTATTTTAGAATTACTTAAAATTTCCTTTCCATACGTATCTACCCATACTATCTCCTATGCAATGGAATGTGAAAACATAGGTTACAAGTCTTGTATGGCTGGGAATTACAACTGAATGGTTTGATATCGCCTTTCCCTTGTGGATATTTTCTCAAAAGCTATGGACATATCACGAGTATACCTAATTTAGGTATTTGGAAATTTTATCGAACCTCGGCTAAATATAGTCTAGTCACCTATATTTAACCTAGGGACAGTGGAACATAGTCTGACTAACTATGTTTGACTTAAAATTTTCAAACACTGAGAATAGTTATACAAGGGTTAATTTCCTACTTTAACTCAATAAACCACCAGAATTCATTAAAAGGATCTAGAGACACGATAGGGTCTTACCACTCAGCGAGATCTTAACACTTATTTATACTATCTAATTTCATTCTTGAAAGTTTTCATTTATGAAATAATCCTAACTACTATCTTGGGATAGTCATCGAATCTCCTCGTCATTTCTTAAAAGTACTAGCCTGTTTAGGTTTCAAGGATATCATTCCGCCATAATCTTTTAAAAATCACTTTTGATTTTAAAGCAAACTTGACATCACTACCTAAGAATAATGGTAAGCGTACACTACACTCTTCTAAATCATCAAACATATCACATCATTATTTAAACCTCATTATAAGTCAATATCTAAAACTTCACAGTACCACATTTCTTTCAAACACTAGTAGACATAAACACTATACGATATAGCCTTCATCCCGAAACCACCTAAGACACGATCAACTTTGGAAATGGTTTGGATAACCACTTTCCACTATCAAGACTTTCCTACAATGACAAATATCACATCATTATAAACCATTTCACATTAACAATATCTAACACCCTTAGATTATCAACTTAATCTACCACCAAAAACTTAGAATGGTACATAACACATTCTATGACCAGAAACTTGAGAACACAAAGATTAGAATTCGGCGCATATACCCACATTTTCCTAGACACTTCAACATCTGATAACATACACTGAATTTCGGGACGAAATTCCCATTAAGGTGGTGAGACTGTAACAACCTGCACTTTCGGGTTACTTTTCATATTTTTGAAAATTTACTATTCACTTTTACTATTCATCCCGTAAAAATTTTTTATTTTTATTTTACCATAATGACAAAATAAATGAAACTCGACAAGTCGTCTTGACGACGTACGTCGAATCAATTCATAACCGATTTCACAAAACCATGTCCGAGAACTACTTTAGGGTTTAAACGTCATTAGGGCATCCAGATATGTCCATAAAACACCTTAAACATTAGAAATATGTATTTCTACCATTTTACGACAATTCCACAAGTTTTAGAATTTTACATTTTCCAGTTCTGCGTTTTACGCAAAATACGCGTTTTTTACCCGCGTTTCCAGCTTTAAACAGCGTTTAAGCAACCCGATGGAACTTACCACCCATTCTATATTTTATTATGGAGTATAATGATAAATTTCATCATTCCTAAAAGTTTCGAATTTTTACGATACCCGGTTTTACGTTTTATGGCTTAACAACTTACGGTTGGCGTTTAACGGAACCAAAACACATTCTAGAACCAAGATAAGACCAAGACTCATCATCCTAGCCACCTCACCATTTGTGACAGCCCATAAGGGGGTGAATCACCATGCCTTATGTCTTGATCTTATGCCTTAAGTTCTTGGATGTTTAGATATGTTGAAACTTACCTTGAAAGCTTTGACTAATCATGAAAAACTAACCTTCCCAAACCCATATAAATACCTCCTACCCCTCCTATTTCGTCCAATATCACCAACAAAAACACCTTCATTTTGCTAATTACTTCAAGTATTATTCAAGAAACACAAGCTCTATATCAATTCCAAAACTCTTGTTAAGTTTTGTTTGATCCAAAGTCCGAGTTTCATCCTTCTATTTTCAATCTCCAAGCTAATCAAGCGGTGTTCTAGTAGAATAATTCAAGTGCTTTCCATCCATCTTCACTTTCCATCAAAGGTGTAGAAGTGTCGCCAAAATTATAGAGACAAGTGCTCAATCAAAGTTCTATCCTTACTAAGTTACTCCTTTCTTTAGAAAGCCAAAAGTTGTAAGCAACTAATCACGACAATCACTCCATTATCTTATGTTTAATATTCCTAATCTTGTCAATTTCATGCAATATATATGGTTACTATGTTGATTCATGATGTACATATACTCAATCATATGTTTTAATTCACATATTGTCGTAAAAGTAACAAACTAGTAAACTAGTCATATTCAACATATTTGAGACCATTAAAACCAGTTACATATAGACTTGGTAACTTATATATTATAGTAGACAAGATAAAAAGGGAAACATAGCAACTTGAATCACCCGAAACGGACAAACGAGTCAAAAGTTATAGTAAAAAGAGGTTAGCGAAAACCTAGAAACGCCAAAATGCTTACTGTCGGGTCTGTCCAAAAATTAAGTGGTACTTCTGGTCTGAATCATAAAAAGTTAAAACACGAAAGTTGTCCGGAACGATGTTTTACGGCTAAAGTTGAATTTTCACAAGTTGAGAAAATAGAAACCATGTAATTTTCATAGCTAGTTACATATTAAATTAACAAAACTTCATTCAACCTTCGGAATAGCGTTTTCGCAAGTAACAGAAAAATGACCATTTTACCCTTTTTCGCCGATTTTTACCAAAACTTCATTCTTGACCATGTTAATGAGTTGTGATCACTAGTACACGACGAGAACTTGTGAAAACTAGATATTTACTAAAGACATGATAAACTTGTAACTTATGTTTACAAAACGTATGTTTTATCTACAAAGTGCTCCAATACTAGGGAGCTTCATGTGAGGGGTTTCATTTGAGTAAAACGTATCGACGAGTTTCTGGATTTACAATTTAAAGTGTCCTAGCTCCTCGAACGTTTACTACATGACCTCTGAATTATGATGGCCCGAACAGTAGTACGATATCTACAAACTAAATACGTCTTCACATACTAAACTGTTACTATAAGCAACAAAATATAAATGACTACATCATGATCAACATAGAGACATATATAGGCTGGTTATGTTTTCCTAAACATTATTCCAAACCTAAGTCGCAACATTCCATTTTAGGTTGCACGTAGAGGTTTCCCGGCTTATCCATCACATCCGTTAAAGCACTTAATATCATAAACTCTCGGTGAGTTCATAGCCCTACTTTCTATTACTTAATTGTGTTACAAACCCATGGGGGGGATACATGTTATTTTTAAACTAAACACACTGCTTTGAAACTGTATGCTTATCTGAATGTATTATTTGCACTAAGTACCACTATTGCCAAACTTAAGTCCCTATTATCATGAACCATTAATCACTTGCGGGTGAACGCGACTAATGTGGATACATCTATCGGGATTGGCGAATCCTGTTTGTTTGACCAAGTCCAGTAAACAAACACACTCTATTTAAAGAACCATAGGTTTATTGTCAAATTACCTATTAGGGCAACTGTTTGACCAAGACCTGGCAAACTATTATATCAATTTCTATTGACAAGCTGTTAATGTTTTCGGTATCATGAGCTTAGTGACAAACAAAATCGGGCTCAACTATTATATACTTGAGGCAGCTGTAACAAACAAAAGCGGGCTCAAGTATCATATACTTGAGGCAGTCGTATCAAACAAAAGCGGGCTCAAGTATCATATACTTGAGGCAGTCGTACCAAGTAATAACATCTGTTTTGTTTTTAAACCATTGGTGTGAGTCTAATTAACTCACACTACCAAAATATTGTATTCAACTGATTTCCTAAATTCTATGAATTTCACTCAACCTTTGTGTTAACAGTTTTAAGCATGTATTTCAGGTCCATGATGTCGGAAGCTGGCATGGAAGGGCAAGGACTAAATCAATAAGGCTATAATTATTTTATCATTCAGTAAAGACATCAAAAGACTTTATATTGATGCATTTTGTAAACAATGGAACCAACTGGGACCTATTTTGTAAACTCTGATATATTTCAATAATTTGAATGATAAATCCTTTTTAAACGACTCCTTTAGAGATCTTTTTCTATTATTATGACTGTTGTGCCGTCGAGTAACACCCAGTTTGAATTCCGATGCATATCATAAAATTGGGGGTGTTACATGAAGATTACAAAACCCAAAAGAAGAAATGAAAGAAATGATGAGGACCTAATATGTAATATGTAATATTTAGATAGCTTTCATAGGAAGCTAGGGTTTGTAACCTCCCTCTATTATATAAAGAGGGTAGGCGTCTAGGTTACATCCACCTATCACATAGAAGACTTCTCCAATGAGAGTCTAGACACACGATCATAGCATGTGTATATTATTAGTAGTAGTAGTAGTAATTTATATTTTATGAATAAAGAAAACCTTATTAGTGATATTGATTGTATTATTATCATTTCGCTGCGTTCGATCAATCAATGTTACTCATACGCTAGTTGAGTCTAGATCTTGGTTTCTACACCTAGTCAATGGATTATGGGTCTTAGGTCATGGGTTATGGACTTTGGTTTTTACCCATTATTCACCCATTACAAGTTATACAAAGTACATATATATTTTTATTAAATATAAGTAAACAATATTACTTGTAAGTGTTTTATAAAAATGGTTTTGGTTTTATAAAACTTATTTAACTAAACATGTTTTGATGGTTTTTATATGTTTAGTAAAAGTGTGTTAGTAAACTATTGGCTTAAAACTTTTACTTATTTTATTTATTTCGTTAAAATGATTTTACGTTTGTTATCGACAAAATATTTGAAGATCGTAAAATATAAATAAGCATTTTTATGGTTTATTTGTATTAACATAATCTATAACTCTTCGTTTCTTGGCGAATAAGAGCATTCTTCTCTTGCACTTAGAGGTAGAAGGTAGAAGTCGCGGGATCACTTATAAACACATAATAACAAGTTATAGTGATCAAATAAAAGAAGTTTAGAAATCAAAAAATATTTGTGCTAAGACGACATCATTTTTTTGTGGGCTAGTGCAGTATTTATAATCAGCAGGAGGAGCGGGGGACGGTCCCTTAAACCTTAGACGGTACCATATATATAAGGGACCGTCTCCATGTTTACGGGACCGTCCCGACATCCGCTTCTATTTTTGTCCTCATGTGGTGAAAAATTATCTGGTGAAAATTTTATCTGGTTTTGGCGGGAAAAATAGTTGTTCGATAATTTGAAATTCAAATATATTTTTCTTATTAAAACATTTCTTTATAATTACAAAAATACTTTGAAAAATATTTTATCATATAAAAATGTGAGGTTTGAAGAAAAATAAATTCTTTGGTCACTTAACTAAGTTGGTATTGTGTTTGTACATACCTTAAGTGATGTTGTAGTCGAAACGAATTTTCTCGATTAAAAACTTATCAAGTATAGTTTTACGTAACGTGTCTTAATATTTTCTGATTATCAAAACGTATAGGGATCGAATAATGCATATGACGTTTTGACATTATTTGTATTAACAATCTTTTTTTTTATGATTACAAAATACAAACTCATTTTAGGTAAAATTATGTTTTAATAAGTTTTTAATGAGTTTTCGTTTACTTCTCCCCCTTTTTGCAGAATTAAAAAGGCTTCGTCGATGTGTACAGAGGAAAGAAATCGAGGGTGCTAATTCTCCCCCTTCATTAGTGGTCCCCCTATTTGAGGCATGAAGGGAATCGAGCTATGGTGTCTTGCTACAAAAACGAGTTAGTAGACAAGAGCAATAGTGTGTGTGTGTATATATATATATATATATATATATATATATATATACAGAGAGAGAGAGAGAAGAAAAAAGAAGTGAATGGAATAAGAAATAGATGTTGGAAGAGAAGTAGAGATTAGATAAGAAAGAGAGATAACAAATCATAGAAGAGATCAAATTGGTAAAGAAATCAGATAAAAAAACAATTAAACATGGACGGTCCCAAATATAAGGGGACAGTCCATTAAATTTGGGGGACCGTCCTTCAATAAGGGACCGCCACCAGTGGGCACATTTTTGGCAAAACATTGTGACTTTAGAGTTTTCCATGCTTAGGTTGGTTAAGAATACATTTTGCACATGCATTAAAGACAAGAATCACAACATTAAAGGGTCACATTTCATTAATCAAGTTAAGAATAAATTCAAGAAACATGCATAGTACATACATCCCTTAACACATAGATGGAGTCATATTACAAACTAAGAAGAAAACCATAACACTACAAGCTATTTCTAGATCAACCTAAATTCCTAGAACATGCTTGGCCCAAAAGATAATCCTTATTATTTTGACTAAACATATAGAGATATTTAGTTAAAAGGTGGTGGAGAAGAAGGTGGAGGAGTTGGTGGCATGGTAGCTAGTGAAGTTGGTTGCATTGGATGTTGAGAGAGAAGGTACTCAACATGGCCAAACATGTAGTGAAGTTCTTCTTCTAAGGGATGAAATGAGGTTGAAGTTGTGATAGCAACAAACATAACTCATAGTGTGGTTAGTAGCAAATTTGTGAAGAATATGATATCCCATGATAGGAGATGATGGTGGAGTAGAAGGAGTGTAATCCAAAGGCCCATTTGGTGATAAAGATAGGGTGGTATTTGGTGGAGGTGGATTCAAGCTTCTTGGTGGTGGTGACATATTTCCAAGATACGGTGAAAGATTTCCAATGAATGAAGAGAAGGAATATGAGTTTGGTCTAAAGGAAGATGAGGAAGTTCCTCTAGTTGAGGGAGTTTTGAGTGGTGCACTAGGAACAAGAAGAGAGTTTGGCTTAGCTTTTGGAGAAGGGGTGTTGTCATCTTGAGTGAGATCAATGAAGGAAGCTTTGGGTGGTATTATGAAGATTTTAGGCCTTTTGTTGCCAAGTGGCAATGAGGTTGAAGATGAAGCCATTAAAGAGTGCGAAGAAGATGAAGTAGAAGAGAAAGATGGTGATGAAGAAGAAGAAGAAAAGGATTTAAATAACCAAAGATGATTATGTTTTGGGCAAAGCGATTTTGGAAGATTAAGGCACTAACATTTGTTTTGCTAAACCTGGAAATGGTGGTGAATTTTATGAGAGGAGGTCAAAAAATTTACAGAAAAGGAGAACAGTGCCAAAATATGTGACCACCTGTGGACGGTCCTTTAAATAGAGTACGGTCCTTTAAAGATTAGGGACTGTCGCCAGGTTTATGAGACCGTCACCATAAGGTTTCCAGATTTTAGCCAGCTTTCCATTTCTACAACCTGTAACTAAATTGTTATCCAATATGCAGTCTACAGATTTATACAAAAATGAATTTAGACTTTGGGCATGCATTAAATAGAGTATATTAAGATATTTTCCACACGCATATAATTCATAGTTTAGTAAGCAAATAATTGTCAAACCAAGATACACATATGATTAAACCATTGGGTGGTAAAATTAAAAAGATCACCCGATGCTAACTTTACATTGTTAGCGATAATTATCGTGCCAATAATAGTATTAATACATCATTGGTCATTCATAGCGATGCCAATGAGTCCAATACTATTAGTTTAATAGATATTAGTTGTGAAAATTGTGATGGGCGCATAGAAAATCATCTTCAATATCTTCATCTGTCGTGTTACACAAGGGATCTGAAATTGGTTTATAGTGAATGAAATTTTTACTTAGAAAACATGGACATGAAGCTCATAATATTTCATTAGTGTTAATACAAATAAGCCGTAAAAATGTTTATTTATATTTTACGATCTTCTAATGTTTTGTCGATAACAAACGTAAAATCATTTTAACGAAACAAATAAAATACGTAAATGGTTTGAGCCAATAGTTTACTAACACACTTACGTTTTCATATAAAACACTAAACAAGTAATAGTGATTTCATGTTTTAGTAATGCATATGTACAACAACAAGTGTTTACATAATGGGTAGATATATACATACTTAGTATGTATTATAATGGGTAATAGAATGGGTAGAAGTATAAGTATTTGACCCATTGACTAAATACATTGAATGTAGTTGGGTAAAACCCAAAGTACATGACCCATACCCATGGAGCATGATCCATAACCTATGACCCATTGCATGATATCATGCATAAGTCATAATGGGTATTATCCATGACCCATGGAGCTAACCCATGACCCATTGACTAGATGCATTGCATCTTCTAGATACATTATAAATATTTGAATACCCATGGATCAAAACCTACAACCCATGATCCATGATCCATGACCCATAACCCATCTAGGGGAGCGTCCTACGGATCCCTAGTAATACACTAGACGGATCCCTCAAGCAAAGGATCCGTGGAACAGTAGCATGTTTTTGTCTATAAATATTGAGCCATTTCTTCATTGTAACTCACCCCTTTCACACACGCTCTCTCTTAGTGTTGTAAACTCTCTAACCTCATATCCAAGGCATCTTTCTATGTAGTTTGTGTTTGTTTTTGTGTGATTCTCTAGGTTCCTCTTAAAGGCGAGATCACCACCTTTTGAAGTCAAGTAAGCTTAAGTCTATGGGTTTCCAAGCTTCGTCATCATCAAGACTACTGATGGTATCTTGTTGATAGTTCTTTCCTTTCTCATTAGTAGTATTGTGTCAAAGACATAGGTGAAAGATGTCTAAAGGGTCAAGACAAAGGCATTAGTAAAAGGTGCCGAAGAGTCGTATCGAAGGCATTAGTGAAAGGTGCCGAAGAGTCGTATCGAAGGCATTAGTGAAGGGTGCCAAAAGTCCGTGTTGAAGGCATTAGTGAAGGGTGCCTAGAAGTCATGTCAAATGCATTAGTAAAAGGTTCCTAGGTTGTACATTCGATATGGTGTGTCGATGTACATGATAGATTAGTATTGGGTCAAAGGATATTGATATCCTTGTTGATGTTTTCATGAGGAGTGGATCTCCTTTGGGATAGGTGTTGTGTAGTGTTGGTTAGTAGTTTCTCCTTTGTATTGGAACTCAGTATCTAGCATTGTACCGGATAAAGTGTAAGCGACGTTGTGATAGGTTTGGTTCTACCTCGTGGAAGAACTCGGTGCCTAGCCTTGTACCGGATAAAGAGTAGGCGACGTTGTGAAGGCTTCTCCTCGACAAGGAGTTTGTGTTGTGTAGTGATTACAAACTCTCGAGTAGGTGACTCGGGGAGTGGAGTAGGGCAAGGAAGGTGTCCTTGTAGCCGAACCACTATAAATATTCGCGTTGTGGTTTTGTGCTTCTTACTCTTTATCTTTGCTTTATTTATTCATATGCTTATCTATCAACATCCAACACAAACGTATAAATAGATTGGAATAAGTCGATCTAAATAGTTTAAAACCAAGTTTTAATCGGTAAAACTATTCAACCCCCCCTTCTTCTAGTTTTCTACAATTGGTACCAGAGCTTTGTTACCAAGTTTCTTGGAGTATGTTGTACTTTAAAAACTTTATATGATCCGTGTATGATTGAAAACTACAAAGAAGGAAATCTTTTAAAACAAATTTTTTCTTTTATGTTGGATAGTGATAGATTATTCTAACAATTTGTCTTTAAGAAATTTTCTTGCTCGGACTCTTCCAAAGTCTTCATTTCTATTCAAAGAAAAATGAAGTCAACTCTCAAGGAAGAACCCAAAAGTAATCACAACATACTTATACTAAGTACAATGGATTACTTTAAAATCTCATGAAGTGTTTCGGATATATGGTCTCTATAAACCATATCAAGAGTTTAGAGGTATGTTCACATATCCACAAATTTGCTAATTTTATCTATAGTACTTTTATATGGATATGTTGATAATTTTTTTTTAATTTTTTTTACACATGAATTAGGACGTTAATAGTTGCAAGTCTCTAAAAAGTATCTCTTCACCACTTTCCCTACTTACTCATCATCGGGAATTATATTCCTCTTTGATTTTCTAAAGATCGTCAAACCAGCACCGCCTTCACAAATAGATCCTTGATAGTTAACAAATCAAAACACGTTGACCAAAACGTCTATTCAATTAGGAACCTCATTCTTCAAAGATATTTTTGTTCTATAAGCCATTGTATAACTTATTACAAAAATAACACCAAACAACCCTTTTTCTGTCCACAGTAGCCGGATCCCACGAGTTGTACTAGCCGGATCCCTATTACAAGGGATCCGGGGAAACCGTGTGATAGAAAACAATTATACGCTTTTCAAAACCAGTTCAATTCTTTTCCCTCTCCTCACAAACACAAAAAAACGACCCAAATTCTGCTTCCATCTCCATAGGGCTTCATATCCTCAAGCATCTCCTTCTTGAACATCATTGTAAGTAATTACGCTCATATGTTCTACTCATCATCATCTTCATCCTAGGGTTTATGGTTTTTAAAATTTTCAATTAACCACCAATTGATGAAATTAGGTATTTCAAAATTAATCACTAAAAAGGGTGTTTCATATAATTAAAATTCTATTGTGTTTACAACATTGTTAATACAAATCAAAACCATAAACCCATCTCGGCAAATTTTACCTAATTGGAATATTTGTTTTTTTCTAGGATCAATCATGCCCAATGCTACCCAACAAGACCACCATGACACCGTCCACTACCTCTCTAGATACTATCGAAAAGAGGAGCTTTCAAAAACCAATCGCATAATTTTCAAAAAGCTTGAAAAACGACTTATCCATGAAGGTCGTGTTGTTAAGGAATGTTTCCTTGAAAACACAGACATTCGTCAAGTCTATTAACTTTGATTGTCTCCTAGATATTGATGAGCAAATTTGTCCAGTTTTTATCTTTGAGTTTTACAAAAGCGTTAGGATCATTCGTAACAATGATGAAAGCATCTCAATCACTTTCATCGTCAATAATCAAACCATCACCTTACCCCTTAACACCTTTGCAAAAAATCTTCGTATTCCATGTGAAGGTATTTGTATGTACTCCCAAGATTGGGCAAAATCCACTCAATCTTTTGCACTAGATCCCAAACCAATCTACCACACTCCTCTCGATGACTCCGCAATTCTTCGAGACACAATCTTCAAAATTAGAGCTGACCAATCTTGCTTCAACCGCAACAAAGAGCTCATTCACCGTGATCCCTTTCAAATGGAACTCTTTGAAATGAATCCCATCTATAGAAAGTGGGAAGAAATTCTTAGGGAAAATGTCATTTGTTTGGTCGGAAACAAAGACCATCCAAATGCACGTCTTGTCCAAATGATCTATTGCCTCATTCACCAAAGACCATTTAACCTTGCTTATTACATGGTGAAAAGAATGGTAGGTGTATTCAAAGTCAACAACATGGTACTTCCCTATGATATTCTCGTAACACAACTCCGTGAGTATGTTAGTGCTATGCAACCTTCTCCTATCAACGATTTTCTTGCCGATCACGTCATGGTACCAATCACCAAACAACCCTCTAAACGGTTCATGATCAATGGAAAAAGGTCTCGTTCTCTCTCGGACTCCTCAGACGACGAAGAAGAAAAAGTCAACCCCGTTGCTAACGTCAACATGGACCCCATAACCTACTTTGAACAACTTCCAACTCTTCCAAACGAGTCTGAAGAATTCAAACAATTGAAGGGTATGATTCAATGCCTAACTAACTACCTCATGACGTAGGGAAAGAGGAAGAGAAAAGATTGACAAAAGAGACATTAGGATTATGGTTGTCTTTAGACATTTCTTTTGTCATTTCGCAATGGATGCTTATGTTTGTGGATGTTTTACCTTGTTTGTTTGGATATTAGCACTACTACTCGTATTTATGTTATGTTTTATGAGATATTTACTTGTTTTTATGTTCATTTATAGTAGAAACTCGTAGCAAATATTATGCATAATATAGTGCAAAAACTGTACATCTTTTGTAATGCTACTGATCTGCAGGAGCCGGATCCCTTACTTTGTACTAGACGGATCCCTCTACTTAGGGATCCATGGGATTCGGGCAGACATAAATGCAGTTGCAGACATCTATACATTAAACCATTACCTTAGACCACTTCATACTAGCTAAGCATAATGTCTTAGAACCACTTAAGCCTTCCTCAAACTCAGTAGGTATCACACTCACTCATAGCTAATTTAGGATCATACTCAAGGTGCTTTTTGATTTATCATTTCATTAAAACTCATCATCCTTCCACTCCAATACTCACACATCAATTCTCACATGTCAAAACATCTAGTTTTATAATTCTCTCAATTTTAGCAAATTGATTTTAGTCATCCTTACATCTAAATGGGTCAAAAACTAGTTTTCATTTCTTATAATTTTTAAAGAATTTTCCAAATTTATCCTAAGTTTCCATCTGATCTCTAGGATCATTTAACACCACTTGACACTCTCATATCTCCTAGTATCATCTTTGATCACTCATTGGTCCTCATAAAGTCCCATTTTCTTTCATTAAAGGCAATCATTAGCTACCATCACTCATTGCCCTTGATCATTTAAGTCCCCCTTCATTTAAGATACTTAAAAAGACTAAAACACTCAAGATGTATAGGTACTAGACCTTACAAACATCATTTTCCTCATTTCTTGGCTGCTGAGAGCCGGCTCCCTAGGATTAGCCTAGACGGATCCCTCGTAGGAAGGAATTGTGGGAACCGGCTGACAGGTTCAGCTAATCCTAGTTAAAACAATCATTTCAAGCTCTCCTTGCTAAATTGAACACTTTATCTTGTCTTAATTAACCTCCTTGATCAGTGCAACTCTAAAGTTGACTCTTGTGCATGCAAATCATTGCATTACAAAAGGATCTTAGTGGTTTAAGCCTTGAATGCACTTGCCAAACCCTTCCTTTTATAAGCCACCTTGTTAGGACTTCTTAGTCACCATCCACAACTTAATTCTCAGCAACTAGAGACCTCTATCTCACTAACCTTTTTTTATCTCATCATGAGAAAAGCTCCTAGTGCTAACTCATCCACCAAAGGACCACCCAAGAAACTTGCTCGTGTTGTTCACGAAATTTCTTCAACCGAATCAACTCCCAATAAATCCGAAAATGCTAGGATTTCCCCTCCACCAACTGAACCAATCAAACCAATCCCCAAAATATTTGTTCCCACAAAACTACCAATGCCAAACACCACTATACCTCCTAAACCAAACACTCCTATTTCCACTAAACCATCACCATTAGTGCCTAGAGCTATATCATTTACCACTCCACATTCATCTCCACACCTCTAAAACTTAGAGGAATTGCCTTCTAGGCCTTCTCATCCTCCACCATTGCTAACGTTCTCCTCTATAGAGAGGATAGTACAACAAAATCAAGGTGTTGAATCGACACTAGCACCGGTATCCTTTTCTCTGTCACCCTCAAATAGTCTCTTTTGGATTATGAGGAATCATCAAAGTCAACCACCCGATCACATGGAAGTAGATACTTCTCTACCACCCTCCTCAACACCTGTTCCACCACCACCACCTTTGGTTGAATCACCTCCAAATATACCTCTACAAATTCCTCATTCTTTTGAGAATCCTCAATCTTCCTCACTTAATCCTCCTCCTTTTATGGAAACTCAACCCAACCTCTCATCCCAAGCAATTCCATTTCTACCTCCACCATTTCCTAGCCATGACAAAGATTGTTATTATTGTCAACATGTTGAAGTCTTGATACATGAATTACGTGAAGAAAAACGTTTCATGTTTTATCACCTCTCTGAACATTTCGATGAGGTCAACAAACCTAAACAAACTTGAGCTTAAGGATTCAAGTGGTGTCCTAGTCTTAAGCTTAACTTAGATAGTTTAGGAATCTTAATCCATGTATTATTAATTTTCTTAGTTTTTAGAGTTATGTACATCATTTCTCTAGTTTTATTAAATGAAATTACATATGATATGCCATATAATCTTGTGTATATGATTGGTGTCTTGATACATAACTCATTTTGATGATTAACATCACATTTACATCAACATTGATGTCTTGAGTTTACAAGCAGACGGATCCCTCATGTTAGCTTAGATGGATCCCTCCAAAAGAGGAACCACTGGATCCGTGCAACAGAAGACAGTTTTATTACTAACTTATGTCTTATTTGCAGGAAAATATGCATTATATACTTGTTTTCTAACCTTTGTTTTATAGATTTTCAATATGCACATGAAGACTTTAACACCCTTAGCTAGGGGGAGTTTCTTGTCAAAGCAAAACATTGCAAAATCATTTGCAATACCTTCACATAGGATTACATCACTCGACGCCCTCCTTGCAAAGGAGCACTCGTCAAGGGGGAGCATGTTCGTCAAAAAGACGAAACCATTTGCAAACTTAAATTGCAAAGCACTCGCTTAGTCCTTCTAGTTACTTGACGCCCTCACAAAGGGATGGACTGGTCAGGGGGGAGCTAAGACGATAATCCTTCTCTTACCTTACTCTCTATTTTCTTATTTTTACTTTTCACATGTTTTTCTTAAAATGATGTGTTAGTTTCTTTTCGACGCTCTTTTTGTTTCGACAAAAAAGGGGAGAAGAAAGTAAAAACTCCAATTCAAACTTTTACGAATTTAGTTTTTTATTAAAATAATCTTATGTTTTGTCATCAACAAAAAGGGGGAGATTGTTAATACAAATAAGCCATAAAAACGTTTATTTATATTTTACGATCTTCTAATGTTTTATCGATAACAAACGTAAAATCATTTTAACAAAACAAATAAAATGCGTAAATGATTTTAGCCAATAGTTTACTAACACACTTACATTTTCATATAAAACACTAAACAAGTAATAGTGCTTTCATGGTTTAGTAATGCATATGTACAACAACTAGTGTTTACATTATGGGTAGATATATATATATACTTAGTATGTATTATAATGGGTAGAAGTATAAGTGTTTGACCCATTGACTAAATACGTTGAATGTAGTTGGGTAAAACTCAAAGTCCATGACCCATACCCATGGAGCATGATCCATAACCCATGACCCATTGCATGACATCATGCATAAGTCATAATGGGTATTATCCATGACCCATGGAGCTAACCCATGACCCATTGACTAGATGCATTGCCTCGTCTATATACATTGTATCTATTTGAATACCCATAGATCAAAACCTACAACCCATGATCCATGATCCATGACCCACAACCCATCTAGGGGATCCGTGGAATAGTAGCATGCTTTTGTCTATAAATAGTGAGCTATTTATTCATTGTAACCCACCCCTTTCACACACACTCTCTCTTAGTGTTGTAAACTCTCTAACCTCATATCCAAGGGATCTTTCTATGTAGTTTGTGTTTGTTTTCGTGTGATTATCTAGGTTCCTCTTAAAGACGAGATCACCGCCTTTTGAAGTCAAATAAGCTCAAGTCCATGGGTTTCCAAGCTTCGTCATCATCAAGACTACTGATGGTATCTTGTTGATAGTTCTTTCCTTTCTCATTAGAAGTATTGTGTCGAAGACATAGGTGAAAGATGTCTAAAGGGTCAAGACGAAGAAGTTAGTGAAAGGTGTCGAAGAGTCGTATCAAAGGCATTAGTGAAAGGTGCCAAAGATTCAAGTCAAAGGCATTAGTGAAGGGTGCCAAAAGTCCGTGTTGAAGGCATTAGTGAGGGGTGCCTAGAAGTCGTGTCAAAGGAATTAATGAAAGGTGCCTAGGTTGTACATTCGATATGGTGTGTATATGTACATGATAGATTAGTATTGGTTCAAAGGATATTGATATCCTTGTTGATGTTGTCATAAGGAGTGGATCTCCTTTGGGATAGGTGTTGTGTAGTGTTGGGTAATAGTTCCTCCTTTGTAATGGAACTGGGTATCTAGCCTCGTACCGGATAAAGTGTAGGCGACGTAGTGATAGGTTTGGTTCTACCTCGTGGAAGAACTCAGTGTCTAGCCTTGTACCAAATAAAGAGTAGGCGACGTTGTGAAGGCTTCTCCGCCACAAGTAGTTTGTGTTGTGTAGTGATTACAAACTCTCGAGTAGGTGACTCGGGGAGTGGAGTAGGGCAAGGAAGGTGTCCTTGTAGCCGAACCACTATAAATACTCGCGTTATGGTTTTGTGCTTCTTACTCTTTATCTTTGCTTTATTTATTTATATGCTTATCTATCAACATCCAACACACACGTATAAATAGATTGACATAAGTTGATCTAAATAGTTTAAAACCAAGTTTTAATCAGTAAAACTATTCAACATCCCCTTCTAGTTTTCTACAAATAGCTTTGACAAGAGTAGACCATAAGGAAGGATTTCATTCGGTTTATTCTTGTAGTCATGAATCCTATTGACCAAAAAATGAGGTAAGTTGAAGGGTGAGGATGTGGAGATGCAATACAGCAAATAAGCCCCACATGCGGACAATTGATTTTGTTGATGAAGTTAGCAAAAGGATATTTTCATGAATGATGATTTAAACAGTTTTGAGATATGGATAAACATCTTATGTAAAGAGTTTATTCATGTAAATCGTATTTATATCCGTTAAGTATTTTCTTGGTAATTTCATAATGGATAGATGATGGATGAACAAGTTTGTGTAGTAAGGATCATTGATTGGATGATTGTTATGATGAATGATTGAAGTGAGAGACCATTCATTACTATAAAGCAATGTCCTTTAAAAGGAAGGTCGAGCAAGACGCCAAAATCCTTAATGGATAGAGCGAATTGTTTACCTCCAATTTTGAAGATCATGATCCATAGTTTATTTACCAAGCAAAGAGATCATGTTTTGTAGAATTCGCTAATAAATCGAGGATAGACATATCCATCAAGATGACAGAATGTTTGAAATCCTATGTTGTGAAGTTTTTCTTTAATGCAAATTGGGGTAATATAAGATTTACCAATAATTCTCCCGTCATGAAGGCTTCCATTTGAGAATTATTCATATGAAATATTTTAGACCTACAAATACACACAAACAAAAGAAAAAGATACAAGAGTTTTGAGAAAGAGAGAATGCAAACGTGTCCTAGTGTTTTGGTATGTGGATTTATAATCATCTTGATTTTAGTATTTTAGATCAAACATTTCTTAATTTGATTTTAATTTACAAACCATGTTTAAATGCTATATTTATTTTCAGAAGTTCGACTCATGTTAATGCATGGTTGTGAAAACTTTTTTTATATGTATTAACGATGCATAATTATGTTTTTGTTACGTTCCTAAACATGATTAATTATAACAAATTGAATTGGGATTAACATACATTTTAACACTTTTCAAATTACACTTGATTGGACAAATCTTACATCTAGGTGAATGATATTGATAGCACATTGTTAAGTTTTAGTGTAATTATAATCAATCACAAGAAAGATTTAAAATCCTCTATTTTAGTTTTCATTTTCATATAAACCCTAATTTCCAATTAATAAGTGAATTTTAATAAATGACTTACAATTATGATTGGTGTGAAGTTGTGAATGATAGTCTTTGATTGAGGTGTGTTCAATTTGGTGATTTGATGGTTAATTGAAGATTTTGGTGTGTTTAGTTTCTTTTCGCTGTTGCTACTGCAAAGGGGTGTGTTTGGGTTTTATTTTTTGCAGATGTGAAGGAAAAACAAGGTATTTCATGAAAATTGGTGATGGCCTTGTAAATATAAGGGACCATCTAGGGGACCGTCTGTAATTAAGGGACCGTCCCCAGTACATATTTTTTGAAAGAGTAAAATGTTTGTGACAATTTTTAATTTTAATTTCTTTTTAGAGAAAAGTGTTTCTAACTTTTTAGGTGAGTTATTAGAAGTGACATGAGCCAACAAACCATGGAAATGAATATTGGTGAAGTGACGAAAAATGAAGGAGGATGATAGGTAGATGAGGAGAGTTTGAGGAATCCTTGAGTTGACACGAGAATATGAGTAGAGATGTTTTAAAGGAAATGAAGTGAGGAATTGTCATGAATGTATAGACGAAGGGATTCAAATATTGAGATTTGACGATCGGTAGAGGAAATGGGATCCTAATTTTCTAGACGCTTAGAGTTGTTACGCACGAATAGTCGAATGGAATATAATCGAGACAGAAGAAGAAGAAGAAGAAGAAGCAGGGGATGATACTTAGAATGAGATGGACGAGTATGATAAAGAGAAATGATGACATGACGTGTTTTAGGTGACTGAGATATAGACATACGAATGACGGGAGTGACTTCTGACAAGGATTGAAAAGGTACCTTTTTGAGGGGTCATTTAAGCCCTTAATTGATCACTTTTGTATCCGTTACTACTTAATTTCGTTCCTTTTCACTTTTTAGGTCTCTTGAAGGCAAATTGCTGGAATGACACTTATTCGGACGAAAAGGCGCGAATATACGAAGAAAATGGCCAAAGTCAAGAATCGAGACACTCATACTGCTGGAAGTTAAGGGGACAGCGCCAGGTTCTATTTGTGACGCCGTCGGAACATGTTTTGTGACGACTCAGTAGCCAAATTGCTTATTTACAAGTGACGGCATCAGGTTTTAAAAGAGTAGGGTGTCGCAGCTCAGACGGCCTAGATTTGATCCAGACGGCGTCGAGAGACTGGCGGCGGCGTCCACAGGCATAAGGTGACCGCGTCACAATGATAACGTGGCCAAGATGAAAACTTAATGGCGACCGACGGCGTCACAATTAAAGAGTGACGTCGTCGCAGTTTGTAACACTATATATAGAATCCGAATTTTTCAGTTTTAAAGAGGTAGTTTTGTGGAGTAAAAACCTAAACCAAACCAAGGCTGTCTTGTACAGTATTTTAGGGTTCCATACCCTATTTTACATCAAGATAAGTGTTTTACTTCATTAATTCAATTATGTCTTCAATTGATTGTGTGTATGCTTGCATGCTCTCCATGTCCGGCTAATTTATTTGTGTGTTTGCTTAGGTAATATGAAACCTAGTTATTGAATATTGATTGGTTGTCTCTTATCTTAATTGTGATTGACCTAGTATTGCGATAGGTCATTCGTTGTGTTATTAATGCTTGATTAATCCTTGTTGAACCTTAGTTTATAATCACCTAGAGTTATTGTAGGCTAAACATCCAAAGAATACCTTAGTTTTAAGTTTATGAATCCTAGAGATTTTGTAGTCATTAACCTTTGGTAGCTTCAAAGAGTTAGGGATAAACGCATACCCTACGACCTTAGAGACACAACGTGTTAAGAATAAGGACGTGACAATTCAACCATCAATAGGAGATAACTAGGGAGTAATAAAACCTAAGTAAATACATTTTTAATTATCATACGAGCACACAACAATAGACATAGACTACCCCTAGCTTAGTTAATTAGAATAGATAATAGTAGTGTAATCGGTAGAAATACCAACCCCCAAATCCAAACCCCGAGATTCGTACCTTTCCATTTCCTAAAAAATATAAAAAAAGATAAAAAAAATAATCTTCCTCAACCCCAACCCTAGCGTAGTAACTTCTCACTAGCATTCCTATTCCCCTAGAGAACGATATCAATACCAGTGGCTTACCCTAATACTACACTACAATGATTAGGTTTACTGCTGATGCAGGTTTCTTGAACAGGTCTTAATATTTAAAGTGTCTCGCTATACCTATGGTCTACCCTAGTGCACTAACGGGCAGTGTACCCGGTCGTGTGTGGTGTAGTAAACGGTAAAGCCGAGTTCGTCCCAAGAGCTATGTGTGTTGGATTATTACTAAGTCTAATTGTCACATAATAATAGTTTCGATAGGGATTTAATTAATTAAAATACTAATGCAGAATAAAGTAAATAAAAGCAGATAAATGGTAAAGGGAAATCAATAGAGGAGAGTGGTGCCAACCTAGTCAATCCTCCTAGCTAGTTATGTCTACATCTACCTACTTCCAATTACTTCAGGTGGGGTCAAATTTGAGAGGACAACATTTGGTCAATTCACCCTAACCTATCAGCGAAGATGCCACCACAGGAGAAATCAAGCACACCGTCATAAGTCTTGTTGTTCCTGGCCCCCTAAGCCAAGTCATTAAGTACCGCTACATGCTAGATTCATAATAGTGAGTGCCCGACCGTTAGGAACTTAGACACTACACCTCACAATTCTTAAGTTCATCCAAACGATAGGGGATCAGTTGGTCAAATCGCACAAGTAGAAAGGGTCGTCAGTTGGTCATATCTTACCCTTCCCGTCTCAGTCCGCTCACCTAGGGTCAGTTGGTCATATCTCCTAGGCAATTTTCCTCTACCGCCATTCAAAACTACCGAACCAAGGGTGGCAACCAATGAACTATGCATGCATACACTTAGAAATAATTGTACGAAAGTAAAGTAAACGCAAACAAAACAATTAAGGAATCATAACTAGGCTAGCACCAAAAGGTGCTTAGCCGCTCATATTAATCATGCAAATCAATTCAATATTCAAAGGTACGAAATACATGAATTGAAAGTAAAAGAAATATAAAACGCTAATGCTTATCATAATGGAGTGACTTATCCCTTGGAAACAGCTCTGTATGCTCCCCTAGACCTGCCTTGAGCTTTTTCCCATGTTCTCAGAGTATTGTGTATGGAATGGGATGATTAGAAATGCTGGAATTCGTGGGGAATTTATAGGCCAGATCTGGGTTACGACATAACCAATATAGGAGTTACACCGTAACCTTCTATTTCTTCGTAAAATGCACTAGATCTGTTGGTTACGGCGTACCCTTATTAGTGGTTACGCCGTAGTCTTCAATAAACTCATTCGCTCGTAAGTGATGCAGCAGTTACGGCGTAAGTATCAGCGGCGTGGAACCTCTTTTGACATAAGGTAGTTATGTCGTAATCTTTGGGAAGAGTTACGCCGTAACCTTCTGATAAGTTGGCATACTGAGTCACGCAATAGTTACGGTGTAATGTGAGAGATGAGTTACGCCGTAACTTCTTTAAAATAGCATACTGTGATAAATCTTTAGATAAGTTTCCAGTTCCGCGTCTCTTTAGCTCCAATGCTCGTAATTTACATGAAAGTGGAAAACAATGGAAAACAAGCGTAAATCCATATTAATGATATAAATAACGAGCATTAATGGGGGAAATTGACACTTAATATTCAGGACTATTTGATGTTATCAAATATCCCCCCACTTGAACTCTACTTGCCCTCAAGTAGACCTTATTAGATAGATTCCTAAAAAGATATCTCCCATAACATGGAAAATATGAGTTTATAAATCCCTTATGCTAGAATAAAACAAAGCCGAACACCTCACGAAAGGGGAACAAACACTCAAATCTCTCAACTATTCTAAGTGTCAATTTCGGGGTGATCACTCAATCGCACAGTCATAACGTGTATGCTATCATAAGCTTGGCGGTTACACAAATCTCCACCACTAGAGTTAAGGGCTAAACAATTCTCAAAGGCAATATGGGTAGACACGACAAAGGTTAAGGGGTGACTCGTCATTACTAACATGTCACGGCGAAGTGGACAAAATTAATGATACATGACCAAATATATGGCCAAGACACCAAAGATTGCTCGCTTCATGACTAAAAGGGTAGGATAAGACATGGGATATATAATTGGTGTAAAACAAAAAACAAGCAGGTAGTCTAAATCTGTAACCAAGTCATAACCACTTACCGTCCGCCCAAAGTTCAAGCTTTAAAGTCAAGAAACCAGATCATAAATGCAAGGTAGATGTGTCATTAGAGGACGTCGTGATGGGCACACTACCTTTTTCTCCAACTGTTGGCAAAACTACCAACTCCAATCTTCAAATGTGGCCGAGGTGGCCTCCTCGATACTAATTCAATAAAGCTCATACTACAGTGCTTATAACATCGCACTTTACAATAATCATAATCATAACAACTTTTTATTTTTTTTCCAACATAATATCCCCCCACTTGATATGAACAATGGGAATTCGGGGGGTCTTCAATGATCTTCAGAAATGTTGTCGATGAAAGTGATTCTGAACCTTTCCACTTAGACCTTGAACTTAGGCAAATGATGACTTCCCAATCACAAATAAAGACTACAGGGTAGGCTAAGGTGTATAGGTGTATCGAAATAGTATATTAGGTGAACAAAATGAAAGGAATGGCTCAGAAGGGTGTATCTAGGGGTATCTTGCACTAAAGATGAGTGCAACAAAAAGGGTTTCACATGGGGGTCAAAAAGTCGAGGTGACTAATCGATAGACTCGCAATGGTAGGCTGTTTGTGTGATAATCCTATAATATTGGCTTCTAAAACTGAAAAGTCCAAATACATCGAGCTAACTCAACATACCTCGTCTATGGTGATGGATCTAGGACACTCTCCTTGTGTCAATAATATTTTATATGATATTATCAAGCAAGCGGAATTTACTTAAGTAATACTTAGAAGACGAATTATATGATGTATGAGAATAAACACAAGTTAACACAAAACTCAAGCTCCAATATTATTAATGAATAATACGAGTGATCTTAACTTATCACTAGGGTTACACCTTGAAGCTTTTGTAGGTAATATTGTAATGTAATACGTTCCTAAGACAATGACCTAGGATCTCCTTTTATACAACAAGGAGTCCTTTACAAGATAAGTATATAGCTAACAGAATAGAATATACATAAAATCTATTCTATACTTATCAAGACGCGTTTAACCTTATCATAAACTAATAGCAGTGGTAATAAAGAACTTGCAGTGGGAATACGTTTCCACTGCTAGTGTTAAACCAAGTAGTGTAAACCACTACTATCCGTGGTAACGGATTATTCCCAACAATCCTCCCCTAAACGTATGATTTCTCTGCAAATCAATAAGTTTCTCCAATATGCATTAACTTCAAGGATTTGGGGAATTCAATCAAACACTTACTTCTTTTCTCTTAACTTTTTTATAGCTCTTGAACACTGATCTTGAAGCCTTTGTAATAATGCTCTGACCTTCTCATTGTCTTCATTGACTCTTATGTGTAAGCTTAACATTACTGTAAGAGCTCCAGCTCTAAGTGGATATTCTTTCTCAACAAGCATGAAAAAGTCTTCTCCATTAGCTGTAGAGACATGATGAACTTCACATGAATCATAGTAAAACCATTTAGTACCAAAACATGTGAACAAGGTTTTCCAGTATTCATCATCAGCATTTGGTTCAAAAAGCCTTCTAAGATTTACCCATAACTGCATCTCCTTTGCATCTTTGAGATCTTGAGCATTAAACCTCTCTTGAACTAATTTCCATAGTGTATTAAGGTCATCTCTGTCAAAAGCTTTAATAAGATCTTCAAATGTCATGAAAGATGAAGTTTCTCCTCCCAGCCTTGAAATCTTCCATGTTGAAGCAAGATTGCCAGCAGTGTAAACTTCCCAATCAATGATAGGATGTCGAATTTGCAGTGGTTCTGGATAAAATCTCTGTCTTCAATCACAATCATTTCATTCATTTGATCTTGTTGAATTTCGGTAGGAATCTCCTTCTCATTACACTTTGTATGATCTTCATCAACCTTAGTCTTCTTAATAGTTTGAGAATCACTTACTTTAGCCTTTCTCTTCAATCTAGGAATCTCTCTTTCTTCTTCTTCAGAACCCATTGGAATAAAAGATTTATCTTGTTTCACAGTTTTGTAGTAAGCCTTTTCAACTTGATCATCAGACATTCCTTTAAATTGATACATTTTCCAGTTACCAACATGACAACAATAAGTCTTCATGTATGCAAGTATTTGAGCCTTGGTTGGTTTTCTTGGTTTCTTCTGACCCTTTTGACTGAATTAATCACATTTTCAAGTGCTTGATTGTTCTTCATTTTAATAAAATCCTTTAATGAGCAGGTTCTTTGTTCCTCAGTTAAGGATGCATCAACAACAAGGTCAATTGCCTTTTTCTTGATTTCGGATTATTAGCTACCGAACGAATATCTTCTTCAGTTGGAACATAGCTAAACTCTGGAGCTTTTTCTTTCATAATTGTAGGTTGAACAGTGGAAATTGAATCAGTATCTTCCATTTTGTCCAATCTTTTAGCTTCCAAAAAGCTTGCAACTTCTTGTTCTTTTAATCTTTTCTTTTCAGCAACTTTCTCAGCAATTTGATCTTCTGCTATCTTCTGAGCAAATTCTCTATCAAGATCAATCTGAACTTTTCTTTTCTTTGAAATTTTACCTTCAGGTTGCTGTACATCTTCCATAACTGCTTTACCCTTGTCTGTCTTCAATTTATCAAGTTCTTCACTTGCAGTGGCAATATTTGGCTCTGCAGTGGCAATAAAATCAGTGGTAAAATCAGTTGCAGTTTGGAAAATGTCTTGATCTTCAAGTTGCTCTCCATGAGTTTCAGCTTCTTTTGCTCCTTTACTTGTATCTCCTTCATCTTCAAAATCAATTTTCCTCCTCGAGTGTCAGAACCTTTTTTCCTCCCCTGTTTGGAAGAATTTCCCAAATCTTGATCAGCTGAATCACCATTAGAAGGTGAGGATGAAGATGAAATCACCATCTTTGCAGTGTCTGCTGTGTTTTTTCAACCTCTGCATCTCTTCCTTTAAGGTCTGAATCTCTGTCTTTAATAGTTGAACATCCTTGGCATGCTTCTTCTTAACAGTAGCCAAGTCTTTTTGTAGAAACTCAACCTGCTTTGCTAATTTGGTACACAAAACCATCAATTCCATTTGGTTTCCACTGCCCTCAGCACTTCCAACTGTGTTACCTGTTGGGAGAGGTGAATCATGGGGCAAAGGTCCAGATTCCTCCATAGTAGGACTAGGTGGAAGTCTAGAACCACCACTGCTTGTTCCTAGACTAAAAGGTTCAGAAACTTGTTGTGTTGTCATGAGAGGAGTTGACTGTTTAGACCTTCTCTCATAGGTTCTTGAAACTGGTGGGGTATAATCAATGTTGGGAACATCAATTATAGGTGTATTTTGTTTAGATGAAATTTTAGCAAGCATTTGGGATAGGAGAGGTGTAAAAATCATATTGCCATCTTTATTCAAATTTTGAAAAACTTTAGGCTTTAGGCAACTGATTTGATAAACAGTAGTATAAGGTTGCAGTTGAAATTCATTAAGCACAGCTTGCACAAACCTGGGATACATTAAAAATTTGGTTTTACTTTGTACATTGCCTTTCATACTGGTAAAAATATAGTTGGACCAATTGAAAATCTTATCAGTGACTAGACAAACCAAAGGATAAGCCATGCTTGAACTAAATTGCTCATAAGATGTTTTCTTAGGACTAAGGCAATGTAACAAAGTATGAATCAAAAATCTCCAGTGGGGACAAAAACCACTCTTTTTGAAAGTAGCCTTTTTGTCAGTGGTATCATACCCCATGGATGATAAAGTATCATGAATGTCAGACATAGGTAATGTGATGAGACCATTGAGATCATCCAAGTGAAGTACTCTCCTCAGGGATGCCTCAGTAACATCAATAGTTACCCCATCTACAGTGGCTCTGAGAGCATCCACTGTTTCATGTGTATCTCTATTCTCAAGTGTTCGGGTGGAGAAGTCCAAAACTGTTTGATTTGAGAGATATAAATTGTGGGTTTTAAAAGCAAAGCATACCTTATATGAGTGGTATGAAGAAAGTCCACAATCTTATGAAAAACAGGGCCACTCTTCTCGTTATTCTTTTGTAAGTAGGCCACAAGGTTGTGCTCATCTGCAAATTTCAAAGAAGCCATAGAAACTTTTGATGAAAAATATGATTATGTCAGTAAGAATTGAAGTAATGACTAGCCAATTGAGAGAAAAAGATATATAGGGTTAGGGTTTAGAATTGATGCGCAAGTAAAATTATCTTTAGAAAGTAGTTATAATATAGAAAGAAGATAATTTACTTAAAATATTAACCCTATATATATGACTATCAGTGGGTTTTCAACGGCTAATAAAATAATCAGTTGTAACGACTAGAACAACAGTGATAAAATAACACTGTCAGTGGAAACTGTGAACTAGCAGTGGTAATTTTTCACAAAAATTTCAAAGATCAGTGGAAGATAAAATCATTAGGAAACAATACTGCTCCCATTATAGTTTTTAGCAAACTATCAACTATCAACGGATTTGATATGTCTTTACCATGAGCCGTTTGCTATGGACTAGCCAACTCTTAATCATAAAGAATATGGTGAGTTGATAACCATATTGTTTTTGGTAAACTATCAACCATAAACGGATTTGTCAAGTCTTTACCAATAGTCGTTTGCTCTGGACTAGTTGATTCTTATGTGTATTAGACATGGTGAATCAATAACCATTTGATGTGTATCTCAGATATACACCTTTTAACTCCAACTTCTCATCAAAACATAATATATGCATTAGTAAAAGATGAGAATAACCAATTTTGTGATCAACCAAAATTACCTTTAACCAAACTTTTACCCAAGAAAAATATCTTCCAAATTCAACTCAATAATATCTATATTTACTCCTTGACCTACCAAAATAAGAAAAAGGTAAATATCTTCATTAAATAACCCTTCAACCGACTTTGTCTATATAAGGAGGCTTGGTTTAAGATAAACTTCATCAATTCTCATTCAAACACAACATCCCCAAAACCATAAGCATGAGCAATCCCTCCAACGCTATCAACATCTCTTCTGAATCCGAAGAAGAGTATGTAATTGAATCAGAATCATCTTCAAAAGCATCAAGATGGTTTGGATACTTCCCACCAGGGGCTGGCTCTTCATCCAAAAGATATACTAAAGAAACTGCTAAGCGAAAGCCTGTAGCTAAGCCTGCAAAATCCCTTGAGTTCTACTCCGATTCAT
This sequence comes from Chrysanthemum makinoi, assembly GCA_910596185.1. NCBI lineage: Eukaryota > Viridiplantae > Streptophyta > Magnoliopsida > Asterales > Asteraceae > Chrysanthemum > Chrysanthemum makinoi. Next base: position 84,052,982 of record OU343218.1, on the reverse strand, counting down.
CAGATGATAATGATGCAAATGATGAAACCTATTCTCTTGCTAAAGAGTTGCCAAAAGCTCTTTCAATAGCACTGAAAACAGCTATCTCCAATATGAAGCAAATATCCAATCCAACAAGGCCTACAATGCTACCAAGACCTCCTCCACAGATTCTTGGGCTTCCATGTCCAAGGATGCAATCCACTTTTGAGAACAAGAGAAAGAGAGCCCAGAAGAATAAACATGACTATGTGGGCAAGGGCAAGAGACCAATGGAATAGCTAAAGATAGGTATAGGATGTGCTAGGTTTCAGTTTTTGTGTTTTGACTAGGAGTACTTTTGGTTGTAATGAATTATGTGTTAGTAATGAAGTTCCTTTGTTTTTCCTTTTTCCACTGAAAGCACATTGCCACTGGATGCAATGTAGTTCCCACTGTAAAACAGAATCATCAGTGGACAGCTTATATAGGATCTAAACAACTTTGAGCATCGATTCACCAGAGAGTAACAATTGTTAAACAAAAATCCTTCAAACTGCAATTAACTAACATAAACCAAACATTGGAATCACTATTGCATTGGCAATGGTTAATATATTGAAAGAATTAAGCATAGCAGTGGCTATACTCAATAAAGTCAACACTTAAGCATTGATACATTTTCCAAGAATACATGACTCCAATTTAATCCTCAACTACTTACACCTTCCCCTCATTAACTTCTTGAATCCAACTTAATATATATTAAACAGATCATTCAATACAAACCACTCAAATCACATACTCTAACACTTTCACCCTCAAAGATCATCACTTCAGCAACACCATGAGTCAATCTAGTCCAATCAATCTTTCTTCTAGCAGTTCATCTGATAGTTCATGAGATGACTTTGTTTTGAAAAACCCTGGGAGAGTTGAAAAAGAAGAGTATGAGAAGGTTGTATCCAGGAAGAGAAAGCATTTCCTTGCTCTTTCAAATCCTTTTTCTGCTGGACCTTCATCACTACAACCAGAGCCTCAGGATGCAACAATCAAAGAAGATAGCTCAGATCGACTCCCTATGTGTCTCCATATGTTACAGATGATGAGACCTCTGGAAGAGTCCTGAGTGTTCCTCCTCTTGCAGCAGTAGCTCCTCCTGAAGAACTGCAATCATCACCTTCTCTACCATTTCAATCAGCACCACCATCAGCAGTTCCTTCATCATCCTCACCACCTACAGGTATAGTGGTGATGGGTTTAGCAAGCCCTAGGGTGTAAGACTGGATTAACATGCGTGGTGCTCCTAAGGTGATGCCAAGCTGGGGCTTTCCTAAGAAGCCATAAATGATTGATGATGGGTAGGAATATGATTGTTGGAATCACTCCTAAACCTTAATTCAAGTGTTAGTTACTCATATGTAATAGGTAGCTTATTATGGCCTTTATGTTTGTTTAAGGTCTAGCTTATGTAGAAGGCCCATAAGCTTAGGCCCATGTCCAATAAGGAAAAGGGAAGGAGTAGGAGTGTTGCCCTAGCTCCTTGCCTATAAATACTATGTTATAACCCTCACTTGAGGGTTGGTTGATCAATGCATTTCTCTTTCACACTCTACGCCTAACCATCATAGTTTATACGTGTGTGTTTGTGTTTGTGTGTGTATTGTTCAATCGCCTCTCTATTTCTTTCTAGTAAGCTTGTGTTGTAAAACTAGTGACCTAACAGTGGTATAAATCGCCTACTAGTTGGGTGAATCGTGTTTGTTTTTGAAGTGGGTTTCGGTCCTACGCTTAAAACACACGTTTGATACTTTGGTTCGCTTAAAAACGTCTTTTTTACACTTTTGAATCCCAGATTCTTGTACTTTCAATGTTTTAAGGTGTTAAAATACGTGTTTTTGGCAAAAAGTTTCAAACTTTATGCGTGGATCGTTGTTTTTAGACGAGGGTTTCAACCTACGCATAACTGTTTTAAGAGCTTTGGATCATCAAGTTTCACACTTTTGTGTCTTTTGGTGTTATTGAAGCTATTTCATCACACAAAAACTGGTATAGAAACATATTTGGGCATTATCATTTTTACGAGTAATCCTACGCGTAGCAAAACCCAAAACTATCGTAAGGTTATACTTGGTTTGATCTTCGTTCTCGTGGTTTACTACGTGTTTTCTTGCTTGGATAAGCTTGAAAATACGTCGACTTTGGATATCTTTTGCACTGTGATAGTGTAAAAGATCATTTGGGCAAAACCCTAAAATTACGCATAAGCATAAAGCTTACGCGTAGAAATCTTACGCATAAGATTCATCTTATGCCTAAGCATAGTCTTACGCATAAGATAATCCTACGCCTAACTTTCTACGCATAACTTTGTGTCTACGCATAACTTTAGCGTCTTTTCCCAACTTACGCAAGCTAAATCTACAGTAACTCTTGATTGTATTCTGTAACTTTGGTGTTTTAAGCATAAGTGCTACTTGGCTATTACGATTTCTCGCCTAAGGATACTTCATCTACAAAGGTTCATTCGGCTACAAAGATCCATTTTTACCAACACAAGTTTATCAACATGTCACAACCACCATACTCTAACTATTTCCCTTACACTTATTCTCAGCGTCAACAACAATTAAGTCCCCAACATCAACAATGGAATCAACAAGCAATTTATCAAA
>OU343218.1:83840951-84050249 GCA_910596185.1 Chrysanthemum makinoi | reverse complement strand
TGTGTGTGTATTGTTCAATAAGCCTCTCTATTTCTTTCTATAAGCTTGTGTTTGTAAAACTAGTGACCTATGATGGTATCAATAAGCCTACTAGTTGGGTGAATCGTGTTTGTTTGAAGTAGGTTTTAGGTCCTACGCTTAAAACCGCGTTTGATACTTTGGTTTAAGCTTAAAACGTCTTTTACACTTTTGAATCCAAGATTCTTGTACTTTCAACGTTTTAAGGTGTTAAAATACGTGTTTTGGCAAAAGTTTCAAACTTTATCGTGGATCGTTGTTTTAGGCGAGGAGTTTCAACCCTCATAAGCTGTTTTTAAGAGCTTTGGATCATCAAGTTTCACACTTTTGTGTCTTTTGGTGTTATTGAAGCTATTTCATCACACAAAACTGGTTTAGAAACAACTTTGGGCAAAATCATTTTACGAGTAATCCTCGTAGCAAAACCCTAAAACTACGCGTAAGTTATCCTTGGTTTGATCTTCATTTTGTGGTTTACTTCGTGTTTTCTTGCTTGGATAAGCTTGAAAATCGTCGACTTTGGATATCTTTTGCCTTTGTGATAGTGTAAAGATCATTTGAGCAAAAACCTAAAATTAGCATAAGCATAAACTACGGCGTAGAAATCTCGCATAAGATTCATCTTACGCCTAAGCCTAGTCCATAAGATAATCCTCCTACTTTTCACGGCAACTTTGTCTCGCATAACTTTAGTCTTTTCCCTACTTACAGCGTAAGCTAAATCTCACAGTAACTCTTGATTGTTCACGCGTAACTTTGGTGTTTTTACGCATAAGTGCTACTTGGTTCTTGATTTCTACGCCTAAGGATACTTCATCAACAAAGGTTCATTCGACTACAAAGATCCATTTTACCAACACAAGTTTATCAACATGTCACAACCACCATACTCTAACTATTTCCCTTACACTTATTCTCAACGTCAACAACAACTAAGTCCACAACACCAACAATGGAATCAACAACAAGCAATTTATCAACAACAATTTAATCAACAACATACTCCACAACTTGCTGAAATTCCACAACCTCAAATGGTTCAACCACCACCAAGTCTTCAAGTTCAACCCTACACAAATGACTTCAATCAACATCCATCAAGGAACACTATGAAGGAACCCACTTGTTTTGCAAAGATGTGTGAAGCTTTAAGCAGCCAACAATCAATTCATGAGGCTGGATCACTTGATAGACTTCCAATGCTCACTCCGGAAACTACGATCAATGGGTGATAAGGTTCTTTAGGTTTTGTGATCTGAAGAAGCCACATGGAAAGTTCTTAAAGAAGGTTATCTTGGAAGTTCCATTTGAGATGCCTCTTGTCATTGTACCGGAGATCCAAATGCCATTCCACCAAGAGATGAACAAACAAACATTGCTCTTTATTCAGACTTGAATCCTCAGAACTTCTACACTATGAAGCAGATGAACTTGCAATGGAATATATCCTCTTAGGATTACCAAACCCAATTCTTCGTAGTGTTGATGCTCAAAAGACTGCAAAGAAATGTGGGATCATATTCATCTTCTTATGGAAGGATCTGTACTCAATCGGGAGGATTTGGAATCCAAAATTTACTTGGCTTATGAACACTTCATGATTGAACCCGGAGAGACACTAGAGTCCTATCATCATCGATTTTCAGACATCATCAATGATTTGGATAAACACAACATCATCATGCCAAGAATTGCGGTGAATACTAAGTGCCTGAGTAGTCTTGGTCTGAATGGGGAAGTATGTCATTTTTCTCCGTCAAGCGAAGAACATGCATCATTCTACATATGGATTGTTGTACGATTACTTGAAGCCTCATGAAAAGGAAGTTGTTAGGGAAAGGATTCTCCGGTCAAATTGCTCACACCACATCAGGAAAATCAACAACTTGCCTTATATGCTCAACAAGTTATTCTCCTCAACCAGCAACTCAACCAAGCTGCTCAATCACAAACGATCATTCACACAACAACTCAACAAAATCAATTGGTTCCATACAACAACAACAATGCTCAAGTACTTGTCAGTGAAGCTAATGAGGAATCGATCCGTTCGAAGCATTGCAACAAGGATTTGCTATGATTGCTAATGCCTTTAGCCGTTATACCAACAAATCCAACAATCGTATTTGTTCCTCATCTAACACAAGGAATCAAGGCATTGTGAACAATGGGCGAGTTGAAGTTGAGAATCGTGGTTATGGTGTCGGATGGGCGGTGGTCAAGGGTTTAATGCTTTGGGTAGGAATAACAACAGCTCAAGTGGTGGAGCAGGGAAATGCTCGGAATGGGTTGAATGGTCTTCGATGCTACAACTGCAATGAGAAGGGACACTGGCTAATGCATGCCCAAAGCCAAGGACTAGGGGCAGTGCTTATTTCAAAGAGGCTCTTCTTTTGGCTCTTAAGGATGAAGCTGGTGGAACTCTCACGGACAAAGAATAGAGCTTTATGGCAAATCTGACTTCGGATGATGATATGGAGGACTTGCGGGCCAATGCATTTATTATGTTGATGGCTAATATGCATGAGTTACACATGAGTGACAGGCCCGGTATGACAGCGATGGCTTGTCTCAGTACCCGAACAAACCATATTTATCTCCGATCTCATATCTCCGCCAACATCTGAATCCGGCAAGGCTCAGAATGTTCAAATTGAGTCGTCCACATCTCATTCGGCGATTTTCAACTAGACCCGTAGTTATATTTGGCGATCAAGATGACCAATGGTTTCCCTTGATAATCAAATTGACTCCGTGGTTATACTTGAGGATCTAAGTAATGATCATGTTGTGACTCGCGTTGAACCGCGAACTTTTGCCTCATCCAGATTTTGCTCGTTTAATACAAGACCAACAAACCATAGTGGAAAAATGTCATGCCATTAATCGGGACTTGAAAAGCAAAAATGCACTGTTAACCAAGGATTTTGAATGTTTACAAAAGCAACTCAACTTTTCAAAACTCAAGAAAAACGTGAAAAAGGTTTTGGCGGCCTTTGCCAAATCTTATCAAAGCGAAAATATTTAGAGAGGCAGATCGTGATCTAGCAGCCGAAGAATGCTTTGTTGTGCGAAATAACAAGCGAAACATGAACATAAAAAGCAAATTAGCGCTCTCACCTTGGAAAATCAAAAAGCAAAATTTGAGTTGTTAACTTGTCAAAAGCAGTTCTGCATACAAAAAGCATTCAACGAAGCGAATAGATGATCATCTTGAAGAAATCATCGGCTTGCAAAACAAACTTAAAGAGTTTAAAATGGTTGTTTACAAACATGGCGAGTCGGTCCGCAGCTATTGAAAAGTTTACTTTAAACCCAATCCAAATGGATATGGACGAATCTTCTGATTACAAACCTAAGCTTTCAACCAAAGCATTCAAACCAAATCCACGAAGTTTCGGTCGAGAATATAAAATTGATAATTACATTATGAGTGTTGTTGAATATCATCGTCAAGAGGAATTAGATCAGAGAAGGCGAGTCGATCAAAATTAAAAAAGTTGTTTACAACAAACCTTTTAACTATTCAAAAGCGGTCACTTTTGTCACACCAACGGATTCTTCTAACACACCAAGGTTATCATCAAAACACCTGAGTCTTCTAATGTTAATCCCCAACCAGATTATGCACAAATTTATGGTCCTTTACCTTCCATCAGTGAAGTAAACTCAAAACCCGAAAATCGCAAAATTCTTAGATATTTTGACATTTTCATGGCTGACCTCAAAACTTTACAACATGAGATAGAATATCATTCCGAAATCAAAGTTCAACATTTTCAATCGCCTCTGGCGCGAGAACAAAGAGACATTTTTAGAAAAATCTTTTACCAAATGTTAAAATTTGAAAAGTTGTGCATTGTCTTGGGAAAGGGACTTTCATAAGGAACTTGGATTGATGAAGGTCGTTTTAGAAGCGAAACATCTATTTCTAATACTAAGCGTAAAAAGAAACTGTTGAGAAAAGATGTTGATCGACTCTTGGAAGATGTCATATCTGCTGATGTCCATAATGTTGTGCTATTGAATTCTTTGTCATATGCATTTGATTATATCTCTCTGATCTTTTATTATTATGTGGTAAATGTTGAGAACACGATAATGTGCTTGGTCGAGTCCTTAAAGTTGAAAACAAGCGATTGTCAAGCGAACTTTCAAATGCAATACATCGTCTTAATTGGTGTCAAAAAGATATTCACGATCAACAACTTGCTTTTCAACACAAAAGCCCCGATTCGTGCAAAACTTCGATCAAAATTGAGCAACTGGATGATCAAAGCGTGTCTTTTAAGTGTCAAATCTCAAAATATGAACAAGAACTTGTAAAAGTTAAAAGGAATATGGTGTCATATTTGATTTACTCAAAAGACTCGTGATGAAGCATCAAATGAACTTGATCATTATCTTGCACACACAAAAGAAGTTATGCATTTTCTTTGGAAATATTCGATCTGAAAATCAAGATCTGATTCACACTATCTTCAAGTTAAAAGAAATGTTAGGAAAGTATGAACAACTTCCGCCAACCATCATTAAGAGATTAGCCCAGTAACACTTAGCACTCATGAACCTAGAATCCTCTTGCCAAATCACAAGTTGCTAACGTGCCTTCTCTGAAGCAGGAATAGTTGCGTCTTTTCCAAACGTCCGCACTTCACGACCTAAGAGCACTACATTGAAGAATAGGAAGTTGCGACCTAAGAAAAGATCAATAAAGAATGCTAAAGTAGAAGAACACCCTAGGACTATGAATAAGACTCACGTTGCTTCCACTATAGATATTGCGTTCGGCAAATGTAATAGAAATAGTGATGTAACGAATGCTAAACCGTTAAGTACTTTTGATATTGATCGATGCACCTTGTGTTATTTGTCGTAAAAGTATGAATATTGATTGTCATGATAAATGTGTTGCTAAAGCTATCATCTCTCGTTTAAGGAATCCTAAGAATTGGAATACCTCTAGGCCCACTAATCTTTCTAAGTCATTGCTTGTAGACCGCCCTCTTTAGATTCTAAAGCGCATTGTTGTCCTGTAGCTCCGTTTCACCTCCTAGGAATGTAGTACCACCTAGTGCATTCACTAAGACTAAAGCAAATACTAGTTGGAGATGGCAGAAATGGATATATAACACACTAGGATTTAAATGGATACCTAAAGCTATTGATGTGTGTATATCTACTATAGCTGCTACGGAACCCTCTAACATTTCGGGTTCCACATCTACTTCTATTCCATCGTATGCGTCTGTGTGTAATGCAGGTGTCTGAATCATTCTCTGGATTGTTGATAGCGGATGTTCCCGCACATGACAGAGGCAACAAAGCTGTTATCAAACTTTATTGCAAAGTTCATTGCTTTGTCGGGTTAGGGAATGATCACTTGCAGCTATCATGGGCTCTGGAGAGACTATATCAATGGGAACATCGAAATAAGCGGGTTTATTATGTGGAAGGCCTCGGTCACAATCTGTTTTCGATGGGTCGAGTTTGTGATGGAGATTTGGAGGTTGCTTTCGGGGAAAACTTGTTTCATTAAGTGATCTACAAAAATGACCTTATATGCATGCCGTAATTCTAGTCTTTACACTATCTCTATGCAAGACATGGTTGCTTCTTCTCCCATCTGCTTACTTTCAAAGGCAACATCAACAAAATCTCGGCTATGGCACCGTCGTCTCTCACATCTAAACTTTCAAACCATCACCAACCTTGCTTGACACAAACTAGTTGAAGGACTCCCACGATTTCGGTATTCTAAAGATCACCTTTGCTCGGCTTGTGAACAAGGCAAAAGCACTCGTGCTCATTTTCCTCTAAAGGTGGAACACAGCTCTCAGCATGTGCTTCATCTTCTTCACATGGATTTTTGTGTGGCCCGATCTTGCGTGCAAGCGATCAATGGCAAGCTACATCTTAGTAATTGTTGATGACTATTCACATGGACTTGGGTCTACTTTCTTGAAGCAAAGATCAAGCTCCCAAATGATCATCACCTTTCTCCGAAAATACAAGTTCACTTCAAAACCGTTGTCAATCATCGAGCAGACGAATGAATTTGTTAATCAAACCCCGTGTGAATTTTATGAGAAAGGGAATTGACATCAAACATCTATTGCACGTACACAGAACAAAGCGGGTTGTTGAAGGCGAAACGAGCGTTAGTGGAAGCTGCAAGAACAATGTTAATCAATGCTAAACTTCCAGTTACTTATGGAAGGCGTATCTCTGCATGCTATACTCAAAACCGTTCTATGATTACAAAGCATACAACAAAACACCTTTCGAGCTTGTCCATAACAGAAAACCGAATCTAAAACACTTTCATGTATTTGGATCTCTTTGCTATCCGAATAATGATTGTGATGACTTTGGAAAGCTCAAAGCCAAAGCTGACATTGGAGTCTTTATTGGATCTTGTGATAATTCAAAAGGTTTCCGAATCTGGAATCGTCGTACAAAACAGGTGATGGAAGCGATTCATGCTCATTTTGATGAACTTACGGAAATGGCTTCGAGTATAACGCTTAGAACCGGTCACAACCGCTTAAACTTCCCCAACCCCATCATCGGTGAACAAAGCCCTCGACTCACTCGTCAACAAATGGAAAGGTTATTTGCTCCGCTGTTCAATGGCGATATTGATGAGCGTGCTCGGGTGTATCCGATTTGTTTCGGCTGCTCAACGATAATACTCTTATACGATACACATTACAACAACTCTTGTTGAAGAAGCACCACGGTTGACTCCACCAACGAGTTGAACACAGCTTCCAATGATGATGACGGTGATGATATTCTTAATGAAGTACCCCCACTGATTTTTGATCCAAATGCGTTCTTTAACCCGTTTGCTAATGAATGCTTTGCACGGATGTCGCGGAATCTTCAACAAACCATTTGAATCCTCCGAATCTGCACAATGTATACCAACATCAACCCTCCACACATAGATGGACAAAAGACCATCCTTTGGCAAATATTATTGGCAACGAATCAACCCGTCGTTCAGAGACAGCGTCTTCACACAGACGGTGAACATTGCATTTATGCACTCCTTTGTGCCAATCTGAACCTAAAAACATCAAAGGATGCAATGACAAAGGACAACTGGATTGAATCCATGCAAGAAGAACTCAACCAATTCAAACGTCTTGAAGTATGGGAGCTGGTTGAAAGACCAACAAGTCGTCATTGGTCTAAATGGATTTGGAAAAACAAATTGGATCTTTGAAGGAATGTTATCGAAACAAGTCCGCTAGTTGCTAAGGGTTATCGTCGGGAAGAGGAATAGACTTTGAAGAATCTTTTGCTCCAGTTGCTCGTCTTGAGGTTTTTTCGGATATTTCTAGCGTTTGCGGCTCATATGAATATGACGGTCTATCCGATGGATGTCAAAACTGCGTTTCTCAATGGACAACTTAAAGCGGTTTATGTCGAGCCAACGAGATGGATTCGTTGATCACGAGTTTCGAACCCGTCTACAAAGCGAACAAAGCTCATATGGTCTCAAACAAGCTCCTCGGGCATGGTGCGATAAGCTATCATCTTTCCTCATTGCCAATAATTTCACCAAAGGTTCGGTTGACCCAACTCTTTTTATACAATATCTCGGGGCACATATCTTAATTGTTCAAATTTACGTGGATGACATCATTTTTGGGTCTACACATAAAAGTTTTCAATCGCTTTTGCAAAACTAATGAAGAAAAATTTTGAAATGTCCATGATGGGTGAACTTACATTCTTTCTAGGATTGCAAGTTCATCAATCACCCCGTGGTATTTTCTTGAGTCAGTCCCAATATGCCCTTGAATTGTTACACAAATTTGGAATGAAAACACAGTGACACCTATGCCACACCAATGGCTCATACCAAGAAGCTAGACGCTGATTTACATGGAAATTGGTGGACCCTACAAAATACCGTAGTATTATTGGGTCTCTCATGTATCTAACAGCTAGCGATATTGTCTTTGCCGTATATCTTTGCTCCGTTATCGGTCGCGACCAAGCTGAAACCCACCTGAGGCTAAAAGAATCCTCCGATACATCAAAGGGAACCATTAATTTGGGAATCGGTATCAGAAGGATTCTTGTTTTGAACTAATCTCTTTTGGGGCCGACCACGAGGATGCTTAGATTCACGGAAAAGTACCGGAGCTTACAATTTCTTGGTGATAAAGCGGTGTCTGGCAATCGAAGAAGCGAGTTGTACATGTTGTCCTCAACCGAAGCAGAATATGTAGCCATGTCGCGTGTTGTGCTCAAGTCATTTGGATGAGAACGCAACTCAAAGACTATGGTTACGTATTTGATGAGAATCGATGTACTGCGACAATGGAGTGCCATTGATCTCGTGCAACTCAGTTCGGCTTTTCGAAATCAAAGCACATCGATCTTCGATATCATTTCATCAAGGATCACGTGGAACAGGGTTCTGTTGAATTATATTTTGTGGGTACTGAATACCAATTGGCAGATCTTCTCACCAAAGCCTTGCCTCTCGCTAGGTTTAATGAGTTGGTCCATCGGTTGGTATGAGGTGTTTGACTCAAAAAGAATTGGATGACCTCCTAAAACAGTCTTAAAAACCTGTCAAACACCAAAATATCTTTTGTAAATATTTTTTCAAAAACAAAATACAAAAATATAAAATCTTATAAAACAACAAAAACATTCTTCTAATCTAATTTTCTTTCTACATGGCAAGTACATTTCTTCCGTCAACACTCTAATCTTTAAAAATTCAGTATTTTTCCGATCAAGTGTTGAGGGGGAGAAATAAATATAACCGTTTCAAATCATCCGTGTACTTGCATGTTATCATATCCCGGTTGTTTCTTTTATCAATGGTGGTAAATTTTCTGGTTCATTAACACTCCTCGGACTAAAATTTATAACCTTTCATTATTTTTCTTAAGTAGAGTGTAGTCAAGTTTCTTTCTTAAAATCTTTGTTTGGTAGCCAAAATGGAAGTTAAATGGCTTTGTATGTAAAAGGAAAAGGTGGAGGGACCAAAACCGTCAAAATGAAAAGTCATTTTAATAAAACACCTTCCACCTAACTTTTTCACCTCACATTTAATACCCTCAACTAACAAAACCTACGCCTAAGATTCGTTCATCCAATCCGTGTTTTTGATCATCAAACTGTAAGTGGATTCATGATCTTAACATGTTTACAAACATAGGTTTTGATTTTTACACGAATCCAACGGTCAAATTTTTGTCTATGATTGTTTTTGTGTTCTACTCATAAGCGTATGAACTCATAATCAAGAATGGGTGTTTGTGGTTAAAAGGATTGTGTCACAATTCTCAATTTTTGGTCATTTTCAAATTTTACTACTCATTCCCGGAGAAAATTTATATTACATTAAACGTATAATTTTATATTAAAAAAAGGAAGTGTAATTAATTGTTTGAACAATTGTTGATATTTCCAAAATTATCGATATATTTTAATACTCATAATAAGATTATAAAAATAATATTATGAGTTTACCCGGTGTTTTAAATTTATTTTGTATCTAAATTGTTATATTTATAATATTATTCACGGTTTTCTTAAATATTACACGATAATTATTATTTCACTCAATTATTGCAAGAAATGAATTTTTATAATTTTTATGACTTCAATATATTTTATTTTGACCCATTAAAATCTATTTTTAGTTAACGCTACATTAATTACTTAATTATATTTATACACTACACTTTACATTTACACTTAAAAATATTTAACTTCAAAATACACCTCTTTACTCTATCCTTTACAACACGGCCACATCCCCCTAGTCATCACAAGTCTTCAAATTGGTTTTTGCATCTAAATATATACACTTATCTAAATGGTTAGATATTTACACAAACACATACAAGCACTTTCTCAAGGTGAAAATTTGATCCAAATATCTCTTCTCTTCACCTTGTGGCCGGCCATACATAGAAACTTGAAGGAGCCATTAATTTTCGAAGTCCAAGCTTAAGGGTTCATTTCTAGTTGTAGATTGTGGGTTTAGTTCGTGATTCGGTGATCATCTTGCTCTCATCACATCCAAACATCATCATCTTTATCATACACTTTTGTAAGCATAAAACTTCATCTTTTACCTTTCATATATATTTTTCATACATTTTTATGGAGTCCATATGATCATATGTGCCTAAGTTGTAGTTTTTATTCATGTTTATCAAATGTTATCACCCATATGTGTCCTATTAATTTTTATAACAAGTATGTACTAGTTAGAAGTTTATAAAAATTTGAGGAATGAAAAATGAATCAACAAAGTGAGTTTACATCTTTTGATATTGAAGGCTTAATGTAGTTTATGTTAATTAGTATGTTGTAAGTGCTAGTTTTAAACCCAAAAATGGTCATTTTATTTATATGGATTCGACTAGTATTTCATTTTTAGTGGGATTAGCGAGTGTAGTTTAAGGGATTTTTGTGGTGTAGTTTGTGGTTAAACAAGTAGATAAAAATGGTAAAGTTTAAAATGAGTCGGAGCCTGTCGAAATTATAATTTTCTGAAAAGTTAGTCATTTTATAAGTTTTATTAAAGTTTTAGAAAATAGATTTTATCCATGAGCGTGGCCTTTTGAACGGATAAACGGAGCTATAACGAAAAGATCGAGGTTTTCAAGTTCGATTTAAAACTACCAATTTCCGGAAAATGTACATGCTGTCCCGATCTTCAACTGACCAAACAGTGACCTTAAACTTTCTGTGAAATCTCCAAAGTTTAAAAATATATTAGTACACTTAATACCGCGCGTGGATATAAAGAACCTGAATAACGGACTTAAACGAGTGAGTTATGGTTAACCGAACTTTGAGTCAAAAACGTGCTGAAAACACTATTCACAGCATTAGTATGCTGTCAGGATTTTAATCAAGGTTTTGAGGGCCTAAACGGACGTTTCGGGGAAGCGGACCTTAAAAGCAGTTAGTTTTCTATGTATATATTACGTCAAGTCCGATGTAAACCGATTTTTCAATTACTAAAACCGTTACATAGTTTTAACTATATTTTCACCATTAGCTCATAAGTAATTATTTTTGACATGGAACCGTCACACATTCAAGTAACCATATTTTTATATAACTAGTTTTCAAGTAACATATTGGGTGATACGTTTTCAAATCATGCATTCATGACAACATATCATAACTCAAGTCATAACATTCATTTTAGTGCGGATAGTTTCGAGCCTCATTTTGTGCACTTCATTTGTTAGCATATCAATCATACCAGGTGAGTTCATACCCCGCTTTTACTCGTTTAAATTCTTATAAACTATTTGGGGCAAGATACATGCTTATTTATCAAAACATTTAAACTCTTTTGCCAAACAACATTACTTATACTCTAGACTTGGTGCGTGTAGTGACTAGACCTAAACAAACATCCCAATATTTATATGTTGGAAGGCCATTTATTTGGATCACATTAGCGTGAGTTGTTGGAGGAACATCCCAACATCTATATGTTGGAAGGCCATTTTATGGATCAGACCCAACGTGAGTCGTTGGAGAACATCCCAACACGAGTTGTTGGAAGACCCTTGTGGTGACATTTATACTTTTAATTACCAGATCGCATATTCATGATTGTCATTCTATATTAGGCAATGGGTTTGTGACACCTAGGTTGCAAGTTTTGTATGGGCGGAACTTGAAACTTGGTGTATTTACAATGCCTTTGCTGTGTGATCATTTCTAAAAGTATTTCAAATCATTTTTAACAAACTTATGAACTCACCAACCTTTGTGTTGACACTTTTTAGCATGTTTATCTCAGGTTGTAAGGTGATAGCATTTCATGGAGCTTTTGGGTCACATGGCATACATTGGAGTCTTGGGCTTTTAACAATTACCATTCGACATGTTTTGTAAACCTTCATGTATTATCAAACTTCGAAGTTTCTTGTTTTGTAAACTTTAACTTATTTAATCGAATGGTAAACTTTTCAAAACGTCTCATTATAGAGGTCGTTTTCTGTATCCATACTTTGTGCTATGACGTCATACCCCAATGACACTATCGTTCCGCTGCGATATTTTGGGGGTGTGACAGATTGTGACAAAACATGTCTTTAACATCAATGATACTAATTTTATCCTCTAAATCCACCCAGAAACACGTATTGAAGGTTTTTCAAAATTAGGGTTCTTAAGTCGAATTGGGTGTTTTCAAATGTGAAGGTTTTTGGTCAAAAAGATTGTTTTGTGAGGTTAATATGATGTTGAATTAATGATATCCAGGCCTTATAACAACCCAGAAACACTGATTAATTGAAATTAGGAATTAGGGTTTAAAGTTCTTAAGTTTGGGTATTTTTTATTCATCTCGAACTGGATGTTATAACTTGGTTTAAAGACTCTCACAACACTTTAGACCTACCAGAAAAAGTTTGGTGCAATTTCCATGGTTAGAAATATTATGTGTAATTCATAACCCTTAGGGTTTTGACCTACGCGTATGTGTTTTTTACGCGTAAAATGTTTAACATGTTTTCATGCCATAATCTGTTTAATATGACTATACATGTTAAGATTGCTGATTTGATGATTTTATTTCAAGCTTGCTACGCTTAAAATTCAGAATCAAGGTCATTTGAATCTCTACGCATAAGGATCACCTTACGCGTAGAAAGTTATGCGTAAGAGAAATCCTACGCGTAACTATTACGCGTAAGGTTCTACAATGGGACTACGCGTATCCTGTGAAGGATATGCGTAAACAGTGACCTTTACGCATAAGGTCTACTCTTACGAGTAAGCCATACGCGTAAGGTTATTATCGCCTCGCATAAGGTCCCCTTTTCCTACGCGTAACATGTCTTACGCGTAAGTAAGGATTCTACGCATAAGCTTTTGCCTCGCGTATACAACTCTGTTTACGCGTAACTTTATCATTTCTACGCCTAAGCCTGGATTGACCTTAATTTTGAATTGTTACGTGTACAATCTTGCAAATAAACCACTCATATCGTCACGAAACCAATAATGTCACTAATAAACTTAAACGTTTGATATGTTGTGAACTATAAGTGATAAAATAAACTTTAAAACTTAAAAGTTAACTAACTCATGAAACGTTTCACGACGTCATTGGACTATTAGACAAACAAGTGACTTAGGACTCGTAACAATCATTAGCACTGTACATTCAATAATTAGACAATAAAAACCTTCTGTTGACTAACATTATGTCTTTCGATATGTTGGTTCTTTTGGCTAATGTTATTTCAGAACACGACATGGCTGCTCAAATGAATGTGGATGCACCAGAAGTTCTCACAATTGCTGACATCTTCCCCAACGGCTATCCGAGAAAGATTGGAAAGAAAAACCTTAGGGTTGATTTTGATACCCTCACATGCTCTAAATCTTCTTGTCTCATTGCTCTGGATATTCTAAGGAATCATCCCTACCAGAACATGCTCTCACACTCTGCTACAGTACTGGAAATCTACATTCAGCAATTCTGGAATTCTATGCAGAGAATCCCAGTCAAAGTGCAGTGACAGTGACACTTAATCACAAACAAGTCACCATCACTCCTGCAGACTTACGGGCTGTACTTATCATTATAGACATCGTGCCAACCACGACTTCTTTGCCACCCAGAAGAGACAGTTCTGCAATTTCTACTTGATATTGGCTATGATGAAGCTTCAGGAATTATTAACAAGCATTCTCACGTGGAGCTTAAGAACATTCCTCAACCGTGGAGAACACTCTACATCATCATCACTAAGTCTGTCTCTAGTCGTGACAGTGGCTATGAGCATCCCAAGCTCATGGAACTGCAAGTCTTCTAGTCATTGATCAATAAGAAGGACATTGAAATCGAAGCAGCGATATGGGATGACATGATGACATTTCACAAGAAACTTGGCTCAAAGATTCCCTGTGTCAGATACACAAAGCTTTTGATCCAGAGAGCACTTGGACTTAATCCTGATATTCCCAAGAAGCTCAATGACCCGACAATCACGACGTGTTGTCGAACCTATCCTCTCTAGAATCAAGGAATCGACAACAAAGAAACAAGGTGCCGTCTTGCCGATCACCTCGACAAATGAAATTAAAAAGCTTGAAACATACAAAAGGTATCTAGTGGCAGTAAGAAGGTAAAGTTGGTCATCTCGATGAAAAGCCTTCGGAACTCTTACTGGAGAACCAGAAGAGGAAGTGTTGGAAGTGCAGTAAGCACAGAGAGTCAAAGGAAGGTCCCAAAGAGGAAACCTACTCTAAAGAAGAAAGTTCCCTCCATGGAAGCTGCTCCTATTCCTACACCTGAACCACAAAGAAAGCTCTTTGGACGAAAGCTCTGAAGATACACAATCGGATGAGGAGGTCCACTACTCTGAAACCGCAAAGGATGACACTCCATCAGTACCAAAACCTCCTAGTCCAATAGCTGAACATGGCAAAGGAAAGACTCCTGTACTTGTGCCATATGATGAAAGCTCAAAAAGTGATGAAGAGCAACTGGATAAATCATACAGGAAGAAGTTCAAATTCGTTCGACTTCAACACGTTGCACAACAATTTGCTCAAGAACAAATGGGTGGCCCCGGAGGGTCAAGTGGTGGAGCTCAACCTTCACCAGGTCCTGATGCGGTTAATCGACCCGATAAGGGATCTGGTGCCACCACTTTGGTACAACAACAAACACGTGTTGAAGACACTCTTGAGTATGATTTCGAAGAACCAGAATCTGAGAAGTTAGAGAAAGTAAAAGCTGATGAAGAAGCTGCAGCCAAAGCCAAAGCTGATGATCAAGCTAAGTCTGGAACTGAAGAAGATGTTGAGTATGATAAGTTTCTTCTAGATAGTCCTGCACGATCAAAGGAAGAAACCTCTGAGCCTCCAAAGGATCCAGAATCTCCTCACATCTCATCATCATCAGATTCTTTGTCTCACTCTTCGCCACCACCATCAAAGAAATCAACCAAATCATCATCCAGATCAGTGAAGAAGCCACCTCGATCTTGGATTTCTCATACTCATAAAAGAATTGTGAATGCGGTCAAACAGGTTAGAAAGAAAGACATGCTTTACAAAAAGCTAAATTTTATTGCTGACCAGTTAACGTACCTTCATGATGAGAATGACAAGAGAATAGCAGAAAGGGAGTACATGTAGAAGCTGAAACAAGATCTGCAAGGGGAATTGAACAAAATGATTGAAGGCTACACTCACAAGTACCTTCTGGATATCGTTCCTAAAGTCACAAAGGAGATGTTTACCAGACAACTATATCCGAATCTTATGCAGATAGCCAAGCAAACTATAAGATCAACACCCTTAACTGTCACAATCAAACCATCTGATCCTGTAGTTTTCTCGGATAATGAATTGGTGGCCAAGCTTGTCACACAAATGTCTAAACGATCTGGGACATTTACTTCTGATGAAGGAAAGTTGTTTCAAGCATTGCTGGACTACTGATAGAATGATCACTAAGGATAGTGATCAGTAAGGATTTGGATGGATAATTATACCTAAAGAAAAGATTAATAAATTACAGCGACTTAAATGCAAATTAAAGGAAATTAAAAAGTTAAAATATATTAAATAAACGCTATCACTATTTTTACAATGATGAACGTTTAAAACCTAAAACGTACGATTAAATAAAATTACGTTAACGTACAAAATAAAACGTGAGTTTTAAGAAATAAAATGCCTACAAATATGAAAATGACATTTTTACAATCCTAATAATAAAATAAAATTATTAGAAAAAGAAAATTATTTTTACAACTATTTATTTATTTATTATTAATTAAAAACTATTTTAAAAGACACTTAAATACAAGAAAATATAAAAATAACCTGGAAAAATATAATTATAACTTAGAAAAATCTAAAATATGATAAAACTTATTTTAAAACTGAAAATATATATTTTTTAGACTTTTTATGTATTTATTATTAATTTAATACTATTTAAAACTAATTAAAATGCTAGAAAATACTATTTAAACCAAGAAAATTATGGAAAAATATTTTTTATGACTATTATATTTATCTTAATCTATGAAAATTGAAAACATATTTTTTTAAACTTTTTCTGATTTATTTGCAATAAAAGCTAATTAAAATGACTTAAAAACTGTTTTTAATTAAGAAAAATAGCAAACTGACCTAGAAAAATGTGAAAAATTCAGGAAAAGTCTAAAATAATATACTGAATCTAGGAAAAATAGAAAAACATGGGCTTGAGTGTGGGATTATGCAACTGCAGTGAAAGTGCTTAAGTAATAAGCACTTGGAATAAGCACAAGGTACAAACAGGGCACCAAACCTTCACAGAAGCTATAATAAGCTCAAACTACTAAAAATCAACAAGCTACAACTGACCTAAACCTCTGAATTGCAAGTTACAAAGATTATGAAGATTTGAGTGCAAGAGCCAAAACAGATTTTGAAGTCTGCTTTGTGGCTTAAGAATAAGCACTCAAATAAGCTGCAACTAAAAACAGATATTGGGGTCTAAAGTAGACCTGGTTGGCTACTTGTAAACCAAATACAAGACCAAGGGAAGCTCTAATGAGCTCTGTGCAAAGACTTGCAAGACCCTGTGCAGACTCAGTGTATGCTGAGTGTGTGCAGGGCATGCTTTTTAACAAGGGGGTCAAAAGAAGCTGAAAAATAAGCACTTTATAAGCTAAGTGGTGTTAAAATAATATTTTTCTAATTTAGTTTAGCAGCTATATTTTACTATCCCAAAAGGATTTAAGCTAAAACTTAATATTGAATCCTACACAAAATTATTCATTTTATTCAAAAACTGCTTAAATGATATTTTGACTTTTTAATGAAAACTAATAAGTTGACTTTAATGAACTTATAACTGATTCTATGGACTTATTATGTTGTAATAAGCTGTAATAAGATTATCTAGAGCTAGACTAACAACTTTTAAGCTTGTAAAATGAATTTGGCAACTCAAAATCCCAACAGTGGACTGTGAAGGGGTAGGATTTGGAATTTTGACTTTTATTCAAACAAGGACTGATTTTTCTTGTTTCACTAAGATATTAGGAGCTAAAGACACATGTATCAAACAAGAACAAGGCTACATATAACCTCTAACACAGTTTCACAAAAAGATCCAAACAAGCCTTTACAAGGTCATTTTGAAGATTTTAAAGCAAATGAATGATTTAGACCATGAAATTGATTGCAGACCTAATATTATCACTAAATAAGACTATATAAACATTAAATAACAACAATAACAACATAAGATCAAGAAATTACACTTATGCTAATAAAACTGTTAAAATAAGATTTTTGCTAAATACAAATTTAAAAGAACAAGTGACTGGTTTTATTGCTTAATTATATTTAACTAACACTAATTAACATGAAGACACAGAATTTAAACTTAAGAACAATTAAACAGTAAAATGCCAAATTAGAACAAAAAGCTTACAAATTGATCCAAGCACAAGATTGAGAACTGAGGCTCAAAGATCACACCCTATGGCTTCCCATGAAGCTCTAAACCAAAATGCAATCCAAGATTAGCTCTGCACCATTCTTGATCTTCATTTCTCTTATCTTTTTATTTTCTCACTATTTTTTAGTATTTTTATGATTTTTCTGTTTTTACTTATAAACTGCTTTTAAAAGTTTCTAATAGCTTTAATAAGCTATTTTGGAGCTTATATGATCTATTTCAGTCCTTAATAACAACTAATAACAACATTTGCATAATTTGAGATTTTGGAACAAAAGTAAGATTTTGCATAAACTAAAAACTTGCATTAAAACTGAAATTGATAACTGCAAAAGAGTTATTGTACACTGTGAATACTTAAAACAGTACTTGAAAGCTTTAAATTACACTTGAAAGGAAAAATTACCTAATACGACACTACCTAAACTAATTTACACTACTCCTCTTTCTCCACTGCTTTTCCTTCTCTCTTTATAGCATTTTGAGACTCCCCATAAGCTTCTGAGTTATTCCCACCACCATTGGATCTCTGTAATATATCTCAGCCATTGATTTGCAAATTGGTGCCAAAAAGTCTTGTGGACTGTTGGGGTTGAGTAAAGCAATAATAGGGATATTAATTGGTTTTGGGATGTTGTGGAGGTGGAGGGATGTGGATAGACAGCTGGGGGGATAAGGCGAGGTGGAAAGTGGTGGTGAAACCACTGGTTTCAGGTTTGCAGTGGGGGAAGAGATAAGGGGCTACAGTGATGGCGGTATTCTTTTATTTAAATTTTTTGGGCCGGGTTGGGTTTTTGGGCTTGGCTGGGTTTGGCTTAATATATAAGTGGTCCGTTTGGTTTGATATAAGCACAAGGACCAATATTGCAATTTATGAATTCTTGA
Source organism: Chrysanthemum makinoi (assembly GCA_910596185.1). Classification (NCBI taxonomy): domain Eukaryota; kingdom Viridiplantae; phylum Streptophyta; class Magnoliopsida; order Asterales; family Asteraceae; genus Chrysanthemum; species Chrysanthemum makinoi. The sequence continues at coordinate 84,031,852 of OU343218.1, read as the reverse complement.
AGGGCTGATCCTGTCAACAATCCAAAGTAATCATAAGGACCTATCTTGCCATTCTTTAATAGTACAAGGACCATTAGTGATAAAATCCCATTTTTTATGATTCCAAGGACCTTTTATGTCATTTTTGAAACTTAAGGGACCAAACATGTAATTTTCCAAAAGTTTATCATAAGGACCAATTTTGTCATTTATGAATAGTACAAGGTTTATTTTTGATTATTTTCACTTTTTAAAATTCACCAAGGACTATATTTGACATTTTTCAAAGTTCAGGGACTAAAGTTGTCATTTTGTAAATTTTAGACTTTAAAGGGTTTGTTTTGACAACTTTTGAATCTCATGGACCTTAAATTACTTTTTACAAGTTTTTGAAATTCCAGGGACTAGATTTGACAACTTTTGAAACTTGGGGGACTAAAACTGCCAATTATGCAAACTTAATACGTTTTTCATCTGATTTTGATATTTTTGCATTTAAAACACATAAAACACTGATTTGTGATATTTCTATCATTTTGATGCATTTCTGAGTGTTTTCAGATGTTTTTGCAGTCTAGATAGTACAAAAATGATGAGTATTTAGACACTCATCAATCCCCCACACTAAGATATTGCTAGTCCCTAGCAATGATTTATGAAAAGTTAATGGATTTTATCTCTTTACCAAAAGCCATTACTTCTGGAGTAGCCAATTGTTTTAGTTCAAGTAAGAACCTTGGTACAATGATAACCAAATGATTTTGAGCAAATCATAAGCTTTCAACGGGTTTGATTTGTCTTTACCAGAAGCTGTTTGCTTCTGGACTAGCCAACTCTTAGATAAATTATCAATATTATCTTTGGTGAGTCGATTACCAATTATGGATTTCAACTGCCTTTACCACAAGCCATAAACTTGCGGGCTAGCCAACTCTTCACTTTTTAGGATATGGTGAGCTGAACACCATACAATTTTGGGCAAATTGCAAGCCATAAACGGATTTGAGATATCTTTACCAAGAGCCGTTTGCTCCTGGATTAGCCAATCCTTATGTGGGTTAGACATGGTGGACTGATTAACATTTGTTGTGTTTAGTACATAGTACTTCCACTAAAAAAAAATTTTAAAATTTTGCCATTTTGGGGAAAAAGGGACTAAAAGGGTACATTTATGATCAAATTCGCCGAATTTACACTTAGAAATGAATATTGTCCTCAATATTCAAAGTACCGGCTGTTATGCCGAAACTTAGAACGTAAAAAGATAACATTACTACCTAAGTGTAGAAACACAACAATTATTCTCTTTTTTAATTTTTTTTTTATTTTTTATTTTTATTTATTTTTTTTAGATCTATATACAACATGTGGGGCATCTCCCCCACACTAGGGTGGTACACACGGGTGAAGACCCATGTTTAACTACTGTTTTTGATTACCGAGTCGCTAGCTTGACTCGACCCCGAATTAATTTGTTCATGGGGAAGTAAGTGGAAGAGACAATCTCCATCGGACTTCATTCAAGATGTTTGTATAAACATTTAAGCACGTGAAAGTTCCACACCGATGAGATATACATAGAACCGGCTTACAAATGATAAATGAAAATGCCGGGATCAAAGATAATGTCTTCATTCCTGAAGGAGTGAAGAACAGGAGAAGTCACGGGATAGGTGAAGAAGAGAAAGAAAGTCATGATAATAATCATGACTAACTCTTCATCCTCAATAGGAGAATTCATAGTTTCATGAATCTCCTCAGTTAAGTTCACTTGATCAAGACATATTATGGGTGTGTCTAGATCAAAGTAGAAAGTATCATACTCCGGCGGAGATATGATATGAGTAAGTTCACAGGAGAACTCCTCGAAGGTGAATGAATCATATTCAGAATTGGTATCTGTGGGTTCACTGGTGAACTCCTCCAATGTAAATGATTCATAATCGGGGAGAGAATTATGAGAATGAAAAGTGGTACTGCCACTAATCTTCTCTCCCATATTATCAAAACAGAAGGCTTCCATTTCCGGAATAGAATCATCGAAAAAAAATGTCACTATCCTTTATGGGGATAGGAGATGAAATGGTTTTTTCTTTGAAAGCCTCGATTTTAGAAATGAGAAGACTGACATTCAATAATGTTGCTCGAAGAGCTTCATCCTTGATTTCGTGTAACTTCATCATTCTCTTCTTCTAAGCTAACAAGCTCGGAAGGTAATTCTTCCATATAACTGATGTCTCCACAAGATAACGAATCGTCATCAATAGAATCGAGACACACATCTCAACATGATGACTTTGGAAGACAAGAGGAGGAGGGATATCACACACATGGTCAAAAGTTCCCTGTGACTCTCTCGGGGTTGGGACAAGGTCCTCAACACTAGACTTTATGAATTCGTCCGATTCCTTTTAAGGAACAGTGTCAAGATGCTCGTCCCCATGTTCAGAGAGTGAGTGGGAGCTTCGGGTGTGATAGCAGTTGTTTGAGAATGAATCTCAACTGCTGAGGTATCAACTGATGAACTTGATGAATCTTTATAAAATTGTAGGATACCAAGTGCATCCTCATCATCACTGTCATCAAGAATAAAATGAAATTGAGAGCTAGATCTGGTACTTTTTCTTTTGCATTAATTCCCTAATAGACTTTTCAAAAGCAATTTGGGAATTTATTTTGCGAGCACTGCTCTTCAGCTAGCAATTCTTCCATAGATTTCTCATGTGAATTTTGAATGACCGGACATTGTGGGAGTGGAGATTTGTCAAAACCGGAAGGTTGACATTGATAATCATCATGAGGACCCCCACAATATACACAAGAAAAACTGGGAACATTATGAAATGCTGTTTTACTCAACTCCTCAGTTCTTTTCACTGACTCCAGAAGCTCTAGATAAGTGTCTTGTTGGGTTTGTTGAGGAGTTTGAGTCATTTGGCACTGTGGAGGTTGGTCGTGATACGGATAGTCGTAATTGTTACAAGGAAATGGGTTCCCTGTTTGACAATCAGAGCTAAAGTGGGGACCTCCACAGTTCTCACAACAAAATGATTGTTGTGGCTGGTCATGTGAATAATATGGAATTTGGTCATTTCCAAAGTCCTGAGTGTTACCAGAAAACTGTTCGTAAACAAACGTGTTTCCGGATTGACACTCAAATCCTTGGTGAGGACCTCCACAAAATTCACAGCAGTTATGTTGATTATATGAAGATAAGTCGGGCTGTGGTGGGTAATTGGAAAATTTTGAAGGGTCGTTAAATGAGTTCGGATTAGGATCATAATCAAATGAATTCCTCGAACCACAAAACAAACAACTCCCGTTATGAATATCATTACCACCTTGTACACCGTACACGGTGTGAAAGGGTGAACCAAAAGAGGCTCACCACAACCGACACAAGGAATAAACGATTCTATTTGAGAGTTATGAGAAGGAATCGGTTCATTCAAAGAATCAACAAAACCAACATGGTGATCCGAATGACTATTAAGACTCGAAGAACATTTTGAAAAATCCGGAGGTGGGACAAGTGGTGAGCTCTGAGAGCTAGCAATTTCCACCACTTCCGTTATGGTCTCCGGTTCTGGTTCTTGAGAAACGTGAAGATTAGGCAAGTCATTCTTGCTAGTCACCGGTCTAAATTCTGCATGTTTGCTTTTAACCGTGAATCGTGAAAGTGTAGGATCAATTTTAGACGGCTTAAGAGCAATTGCGGGGTTAGATTTTTGGATAACCGTAGGTTGTACGCATTTAGCACCTCCATTATCAGAAGAAAGTACCTGGTCCTTTGTCACCCCGGTTTCTCGTTCCATTTCCCTATGCAGAATTAATGGATCATTACGAACAACACGAATTCTTGACATTTGTGATAAAGTAGGAAGTTTTTCAACTTCGTTCCAGAATTCGTCGTAGTCGAGAGATTCCATGAGAATAGAAGAAGTTAGAATCAAATGGATAGAGGGTAAAGGAATAAAGAATCAAAAAGGGTAAGAGGATAAAGATGAATATTTTTGGATAAATATGTTGTAAAAACAAAGAATGAAAATATTTTTGGTGTAGATAACACTTTAGGAAAAGTGTTAATGAACTTTTTGATTTTGATATACTTTACAAAAAAACTGTTTACAAAAAGGGTGGTATATGTGCAAGAATGGATCTGGAAATGCTTAAAACACGCTTACAGCCTCCCCGGCAGCGGCGCCAAAATTTGATTGGTGCAAAACCGTCAAGTTATCTCACGCAAGTCGGCCACTTGTGAATGGCTGACCGTAAGAAACTCAAAACAGTTCAAAAACCAAATGCAATTTAGATCAGAGGAATATAGTGTATTCCTGGGTCGTTAAGTCCCACGGAGGATGAATTGGTGTTAAACAACTTCAGATGATAGAATGATCACTAAGGATAGTGATCAGTAAGGATTTGGATGGATAATTATACCTAAAGAAAATATTAATAAATTACAGCGACTTAAATGCAAATTAAAGGAAATTAAAAAGTTAAAATATATTAAATAAACGCTATCACTATTTTTACAATGATGAACGTTTAAAACCTAAAACGTACGATTAAATAAAATTACGTTAACGTACAAAATAAAACGTGAGTTTTAAGAAATAAAATGCCTACAAATATGAAAATGACATTTTTAAAATCCTAATAATAAAAGAAAATTATTAGAAAAAGAAAATTATTTTTACAACTATTTATTTATTTATTATTAATTAAAAACTATTTTAAAAGACACTTAAATACAAGAAAATATAAAAATAACCTGGAAAAATAAAATTATAACTTAGAAAAATCTAAAATATGATAAAACTTATTTTAAAACTGAAAATATATATTTTTTAGACTTTTTATGTATTTATTATTAATTTAATACTATTTAAAACTAATTAAAATGCTAGAAAATACTATTTAAACCAAGAAAATTATGGAAAAATATTTTTTATGACTATTATATTTATCTTAATCTATGAAAATTGAAAACATATTTTTTTAAACTTTTTCTGATTTATTTGCAATAAAAGCTAATTAAAATGACATAAAAACTATTTTTAATTAAGAAAAATAGCAAACTGACCTAGAAAAATGTGAAAAATTCAGGAAAAGTCTAAAATAATATACTGAATCTAGGAAAAATAGAAAAACATGGGCTTGAGTGTGGGATTATGCAACTGTAGTGAAAGTGCTTAAGTAATAAGCACTTGGAATAAGCACAAGGTACAAACAGGGCACCAAACCTTCACAGAAGCTATAATAAGCTCAAACTACTAAAAATCAACAAGCTACAACTGACCTAAACCTCCGAATTGCAAGTTACAAAGATTATGAAGATTTTAGTGCAAGAGCCAAAACAGATTTTGAAGTCTGCTTTGTGGCTTAAGAATAAGCACTCAAATAAGCTGCAACTAAAAACAGATATTGGGGTCTAAAGTAGACCTGGTTGGCTACTTGTAAACCAAATACAAGACCAAGGGAAGCTCTAATGAGCTCTGTGCAAAGACTTGCAAGACCCTGTGCAGACTCAGTGTATGCTGAGTGTGTGCAGGGCATGCTTTTTAACAAGGGGGTCAAAAGAAGCTGAAAAATAAGCACTTTATAAGCTAAGTGGTGTTAAACTAATATTTTTCTAATTTAGTTTAGCAGCTATATTTTACTATCCCAAAAGGATTTAAGCTAAAACTTAATATTGAATCCTACACAAAATTATTCATTTTATTCAAAAACTGCTTAAATGATATTTTGACTTTTTAATGAAAACTAATAAGTTGACTTTAATGAACTTATAACTGATTCTATGGACTTATTATGTTGTAATAAGCTGTAATAAGATTATCTAGAGCTAGACTAACAACTTTTAAGCTTGTAAAATGAATTTGGTAACTCAAAATCCCAACAGTGAACTGTTAAGGGGTAGGATTTGGAATTTTGACTTTTATTCAAACAAGGACTGATTTTTCTTGTTTCACTGAGATATTAGGAGCTAAAGACACATGTATCAAACAAGAACAAGGCTACATATAACCTCTAACACAGTTTCACAAAAAGATCCAAACAAGCCTTTACAAGGCTGTTTTGAAGATTTTTAAAGCAAATGAATGATTTAGACCATGAAATTGATTGCAGACCTAATATTATCACTAAATAAGACTATATAAACATTAAATAACAACAATAACAACATAAGATCAAGAAATTACACTTATGCTAATAAAACTGTTAAAATAAGATTTTCGCTAAATACAAATTTAAAAGAACAAGTGACTGGTTTTATTGCTTAATTATATTTAACTAACACTAATTAACATGAAGACACAGGAATTTAAACTTAAGAACAATTAAACAGTAAAATGCCAAATTAGAACAAAAAGCTTACAAATTGATCCAAGCACATGATTGAGAACTGAGGCTCAAAGATCACACCCTATGGCTTCCCATGAAGCTCTAAACCAAAATGCAATCCAAGATTAGCTCTGCACCATTCTTGATCTTCATTTCTCTTATCTTTTTATTTTCTCACTATTTTTTAGTATTTTTATGATTTTTCTGTTTTTACTTATAAACTGCTTTTAAAAGTTTCTAATAGCTTTAATAAGCTATTTTGGAGCTTATGTGATCTATTTCATCCTAATAACAACTAATAACAACATTTGCATAATTTGAGATTTTGGAACAAAAGTAAGATTTTGCATAAACTAAAAACTTGCATTAAAACTGAAATTGATAACTGCAAAAGAGTTATTATACACTGTGAATACTTAAAACAGTACTTGAAAGCTTTAAATTACACTTGAAAGGAAAAATTACCTAATACGACACTACCTAAACTAATTTACACTACTCCTCTTTCTCCACTGCTTTTCCTTCTCTCTTTATAGCATTTTGAGACTCCCCATAAGCTTCTGAGTTATTCCCACCACCATTGGATCTCTGTAATATATCTCAGCCATTGATTTGCAAATTGGCCAAAAGTCTTGTGGACTGTTGGGGTTGAGTAAAGCAATAATAGGGATATTAATTGGTTTTGGGATGTTGTGGAGTGGAGGATGTGGATAGACATTTGGGGATAAGGTGAGGTGGAAAATGGTGGTGAAACCACTGTTTCAGGTTTGCATGGGGGAAGAGATAAGGGGCTACAGTGATGGCGGGTATTTTTTAAATTTTGGGCCGGGTTGGGTTTTGGGCTTGGCTGGTTTGGCTTAATATATAAGTGGTCCGTTTGGTTTGATATAAGCACAAGGACCAATATTGCAATTTATGAATTCTTGAAGGGCTGATCCTGTCAACAATCCAAAGTAATCATAAGGACCTATCTTGCCATTCTTTAATAGTACAAGGACCATTAGTGATAAAATCCCATTTTTTATGATTCCAAGGACCTTTTATGTCATTTTTGAAACTTAAGGGACCAAACATGTAATTTTCCAAAAGTTTATCATAAGGAACAATTTTGTCATTTATGAATAGTACAAGGTTTATTTTTGATTATTTTCACTTTTTAAAATTCACCAAGGACTATATTTGACATTTTTCAAAGTTCAGGGACTAAAGTTGTCATTTTGTAAATTTTAGACTTTAAAGGGTTTGTTTTGACAACTTTTGAATCTCATGGACCTTAAATTACCTTTTACAAGTTTTTGAAATTCCAGGGACTAGATTTGACAACTTTTGAAACTTGGGGGACTAAAACTGCCAATTATGCAAACTTAATACGTTTTTCATCTGATTTTGATATTTTTGCATTTAAAACACATAAAACACTGATTTGTGATATTTCTATCATTTTGATGCATTTCTGAGTGTTTTCAGATGTTTTTGCAGTCTAGATAGTACAAAAATGATGAGTATTTAGACACTCATCAACTACCAACTCCAAGAAGCATGCAGATTCGAAGCTGAAAAGTCTAAACGTCCTAGAGACGATGAAGATAAGGATCAGGATAAGAATGATGAAGCTAAACGACAAAAGAAGTCTGGTGAATCATCTTCCATGCCACCTCCTCCCCAACGGCCTCCTGCTCAACAAAAATCTCCTCCTCGTTCTCTCTACGATAAACCTCGGGATTCTTCTGAATTGCCACCCCTGACTCGAAAAACCGGTGATCACTTTGAGTATACTGGTGGTGACGATGAAGGAAGTCCGGAGCCCCTACAACAACCCACCTCTCCCAAACAAGTAAAGAAACCAGAATCATCATCTAGGCCTTCGAAAAAGAAGAAGAAGAAGACGCCTCAGACTGACGTCGTATCATGGCTAGATGACGATAAAACAGAGGAATTTGAATGGTTCTCTACACTTGTTAACTCAACTCCCTACCCTGCTGAAGGTCAAGATCTGGTAGACGGTAATACATTGGAGCATGCTAAGATTATGCAAGAAAAGTTCCATGTGAAGAAGATGACGAAATCCGAGTTGAGGCGAATCAAGAATGAAGCTTTTCAACTATGGAAAGATAGCTCAGAAAGTGCAATCGAGGTCGAATATCACCTTGAAAACATTGCTCGAGCTATGTCTTACAACATGGATTGGCTCAACCCAAAAGCAAACATCGACTTCACCAAACGGGACAACCCTCCATACTACACCGACTGGTCAAAACCTCTACCAACAATTAGCCAACCAGATGAACCAAGGATTCCATTCCGATATTTCTTCAACAGAGACTTGGATTTTCTTCTAAATGGTGGCGATGGTTCAAGGAAATACGCTACATCGCTGACACTTCCATTCCCAGCAGCTATATACTCGAACTGCATAGCCATTGAGGAACGTGCCAATCACTTGTTCTCCTACAAAGTTGAAGCATACGACCGAGATGCACTGTACGGGATTCATCATTGGCCGGAACGCCAAAGAATCTACTATGAAGCTACCGGTTTAGAAGTCTCAACATGCAGTATTTAGTTCTAAAAGTATCGTTGCCATCAAACACGTCGATCTTTCATCTAAGTGGACTACACCTTCCTAAAGAATATCGTGGTCAAACGACAAGATGAAAGGGATTATGCATTCTCTGAAGGTGACTTTGAGAATTTGTCTATCAACGACATCGAAGACATGTACCTTGCCAAAGTACGGGGTCGTATGAGACAATTCTCCACTGAAGTACAACGTGAATTCATCAAGTCGGTGCTCATCTTCATCAGAAGCATAGTTATCAAAGAACGTGTAGAAGATCTCCAGCTGGCAGTTGAATCTTATCGGACCGTGTCAACTTCACTCCACCACAGCTTGATCTTCCCGACATCAACCAGCTCTCACAATTTACACTCATCAGCAAACCATTCGGCGTCGTTTACCGCAGTGAACTTCAAAGAAATTGCTTGATGGCGTGCAAAGATCTTCACAAGTTTGGAGATCACACTTTGAAGATGGTTGGGGACGGATTGGCTTACCGGTTGAAGGATATACACCAAAAGATCGGGTCTCCTAAGCGATGGAATTCTCGGGATCGAAGGGATGTGAAGAGGATCATCACGATGATTGATGAACGGTTGTATAGAAGGGATCAGTTCAGGAGATTGGAAAGCTATGTTGGTGGTCGACCCAGGAGAAACATCATTGGTTTTCAACGCCGATTCACACTCTGGCGACATCTCTGGACTACCGGTACCCCTAAACTGCTTCTTTCTTTATAAACTTTGGATGTATGATTGATTATGTCAATGGCTTGTGCACACATAACAGTGTACAACCCGTACTTGTAAATAAAGGACCCTGTGGTACACTTCAGTGCCACAATCCTTATATAAGGAGCAAAAGCTTCTTACTTTTGAGTAAAACCTATCAAACCTTTCACTTTTCAAGGTTTTGCTCAAAAGAACAAGTACTTTCCTTTATGATTTTCAAAACCTCAACCGTTTATATCACTTGTTGAGGGGGAGTACTTGACTTAAAACTTTGTTCAAAAATTGTTCACAGTGGTCATTCTTCCCGCAACACTCGAAATGGTCATATTTATTCTCAACTTTTCAAAAATAACATTTTATATGCCATCTTTGAGGGGGAGAAAATACGTGATAAGAAATATGTTTGTTTAGCTATATGAACTCTCGTGTGAAAAGACTTTAACCCAAGAATTGACGAGATCTTAACTGTCAGTAACTTGAAAAGACTTGTCCGGGACGGGTAATAATTTCAAGCTAGTTCGCTAGTGATGTAAACGTGTCTCGCAAAGGACTTGTCTGAGTAGAATGTACCATTCGAGAAACTCTTGGTAGACATGAACTCTGACGGGTTTGACAACCTTTCGAGGATTTTCTACACCTTCAAGGCAGTTATTAGAGCTAGTTGTCGCCAAAAGCTGACAATGTAACTCTATAAATATGCCACGTAACCTGTCTCATGGGGAATGTCTATCTTGAGTGAATCAATTCAAAATGTCTTTCTTTCCTCACTATGCATTTAACCGTTAAAACTCTTAAGCACATGTGGAGGGAGTATTTATGCAAAATCTCATCTCAACAGTGGTTCAAAAATGTTTTTCATTCATAAACAACTGAGATTTTTCAAGTAAATGGTTTTATGGCAACATAGGTTAATCATGGAGTTATAAGGTGACTAAGGTTAGGAATAACCGTCCTATGATCCGCCAGAGCCGGAGGGATCTACCCAAGGACACCACAAATTGTTAGTATTTAGAAGTCCTTAGGTATGATTGTAAAAAGGAGAAAATGAGAATCGGAGAAAGAAGGAGTTGAAGAATTAAAAAGAAATGCAAAGAAAAGGGTGAAAAGAAATAGCCCTCCAGATTATTCAACTTAGGGCAGACACCGAGTTCAATTCATATGCTACTGGTTGTCACTAGATGACGGTATTGAAGATTAAAAGTCGTCATGGACCCAGTGACGCATGCACTAAACCTTCTTAACCACTCAAGTTTCTCTCAACAGAAGCTTGTTTCATTCTCACAGGGAACCCTACGTAAACTATCGGCTTTCTCTTAGAGATTGCTGGTATTGAAAAAGGAGACCCTCTCCCTAGTCTCCGCTCAGGAAACCAAAACGCACTATTGAGTCTAGAGCCACGAGATTCATCAAAAGATCTCTTAGGTACACTTGACATTCAACAATAAGAATTTCAGTGGTACATTATCGAGTCCTTCACAGATCTTAGCAATATGTCGAGAACATTTATGAGAGGTTCACAACTGTGATCCTCAGTGATTGAATGGAAACTCCTGCCAGGGTTAACATGAAACAGCCACGGCCGTGATACAGCTTCGGCAACTCCCCGTGGATTACGCTTAGTGGTCTCAAACGGTCTACAATCGTGAGGTGATGCTTCGGTGTACCTCGGTGACTCATCTGAATCGTAGGTGTACTTCGGTACATCGTGTTATCTCACTTGTGGGACTCCGATTCAGTAACGGCCTTTGTGAGAATTAGAGTTGTGTTTTCACACTATGCTTTTATTAACACTCTCGGTTCAAACTTGTAAAGTGCCGAATCCGCTTATTACTAACCGTTTTTATGTTTTCTTCTTATGGAAGCTCTGGAGCGGAATGATCGTGCAGATTCTTCTCATGCTCATGCCAACATCATCACTAATGGAAGTTCAATCCAAAAGCAACACAACAGTCAGAATGATTCTTCGCCAAATCAAAGAATCTACAAAGTTAAAGACTTACAGAACTTCATCAGTACTGAATTACAACGTCAAAGAGCATGTGAGCATGTTGAAGAATGACGTGGAGACAACTGGAGCGGAATCGACACTCGAGGCAACTTGATGCAGACAACAACATACTATCACTTTCATCACAAAGAACAAAGATCAAAGAACAAAGTTAAAGATGACGTCAAAGCATAACTGTTCAAAGAAAACTATCTCTCTACACTGGGAGATTGTTCGAATCAAGGCAATTCTTCTCACAAGAAAGAAGAATGTCGAAGATCGCCAAAGCCACCATTACATCAACGCCTTCACCGTTTTTCATCACCAACACTTGAGGGGAGATTGTTGGAATCACTCCTAAACCTTAATTCAAGTGTTAGTTACTCATATGTAATAGGTAGCTTATTATGGTCTTTATGTTTGTTTAAGGTCTAGCTTATGTAGAAGGCCCATAAGCTTAGGCCCATGTCCAATAAGGAAAAGGGAAGGAGTAGGAGTGTTGCCCTAGCTCCTTGCCTATAAATACTATGTTATAACCCTCACTTGAGGGTTGGTTGATCAATGCATTTCTCTTTCACACTCTACGCCTAACCATCATAGTTTATACGTGTGTGTTTGGGTGTGTATTGTTCAATCGCCTCTCTATTTCTTTCTAGTAAGCTTGTGTTGTAAAACTAGTGACCTAACAAAGATGGGTTAGGAAACTTGTGTTTGGAGTAGATTGTTGGTAGTTGTTTTCAGTTGATGTAGTGATGTTTGTACTATGTACTTCATGGATGTAGTTTTACTACTCTCATAGTGCAGTTTTGTAATAATACTAATAATCCATGTTTTCCTTTATCTTAAGTGTTCCTGCATCACACATCTTGTTCTACTAACTTCATTAACAAAACTGACATACTGTCCATCATAATGCTCAAAATCAGAAAGATAGGACTTGTTGCCAGTCATGTGCCTTGAACACCCGCTATCTGTATATCCTTGATCTGACCTTTTTGTCCTTGGATGTTCCTGCACAAATAAGTAAAGAGTTAGTTTCTTTTGGGGACCCAAGCCATGATTGACTTGGATCTGCCTCGTGTATCAATATAGTTAAATCTTTCAAAGGTCATTGATACATCATTGGGATTGGTTGTAGAGGTATTTCCTTTAGGTTTCCATTCCCAACGTGTTGAGGCCTTCACAGCATTGCCCATGTCCCCCCTTTTCTTATTAAAAACCCTTGCAGTGGTAACTTTTGAATGAGCAGTGGTAACTGCTGGTTGATATTTAGGTACCCACTGTTGATTATTATTAACCTTTATAGCTTGAAAGGTTCTTTTTCTTGTTTGTGTAGATTTATTAAAACTTGTTTTGGAGTTTGCACTTTTAACAGGTGACTTAAGGTGAGCAGTGTTAACAATTTTTGCAGTGGCAAGTGTTTTGAGGCCACTTCTAAGTTGAACTGCTCTTGGGACCATTTTGCAATGGGAATTAGGGTGTACATTATGTTGATACTTGTTAGTCTCCACCCTTTTATACCCATAGACTTCCCTTCTCCCAACATGATAGTCACAATAAGCATGTAAATGATCAAAAATACCACAGATATAGCATGCCTTATTGTTCATTACAAAATCACTACCTAGTTGTTGAGATTTAACATGATTCCAACTCCTCTGGTTACCCCTAGGAGCTGAAGGCTTGTTCCTATATATCTCAGCATACCTTACAGTTGGTCTAGGTTTATTAACTGGTTTCCTAGGTTCCTCTGTAACAGTGTTAACAAATTTTGGAATAGTAGTCTCTACATTCTTTTTAACATCCTCATCAACAACTCATGAGTCACTAGCACTCTCAAAAACATCATTATTAAGCTTACTCTCTTCCTCACTCTTCACCACTGTGTCCTTTAAAGGACCATATTCTCTTTCAAGTTCCTTAAAGTCTTCTAAACCTGTATGAGCTAAATCTACACCTGGAGGTGATGGAACACCTCTTAGTTAGGGGTGGAAACGAGCCGAGCCGCTCGTGAAAAGCTCGGGATCGGATCGGTAAAAAGCTCGAACAAGCCGAGCCTAAACGCTTGAGCTCGAGCCCGGAGCTCGAGCCTAAGTTTGGGCTCATTTAATAATCGAGCTTGAGCCCGAGCTCTATAAAAAAGCTCGTTTAGGCTCGCGAGCCTAAACGAGCCCTAGAAATATATAATGATATATATTTTCTATAATGATAACCGTGTTAACGAGCTCGAGCCTTGTGTTAACGAGTCGAGCTTTGTGTTAACGAGCCGAGCTCGAGCTTGTGAAAAATTTCACGAGCCGAGCTCGAGCTCAAAATGTGAGGCTCGAAACGAGCTCGAGCTCGAGCTCGAGCTTTTAATACATAAACGAGCCGAGCTCGAGCCTAAACGATCTCGAGCTCGGCTCGGCTCGTTTTCACCCCTACTCTTAGTGGTGGTGGCACTGTATTATAACCCATACCAGACTTAGCTTTATTAATTACTTAAGCATTCCAAATTTTATCAATTGACTTAGACTGATGATAACATGTGTCTACAGTTAAATTGACATTTTCAATTTTCTTTTGGAGTTTTTCAAGCTCCTTTTGGTATGCTTCATTCACAGCAGTTGTATGTTCTACCTCTCTCCTAAGAAGAATCATATCATCATTATAATTTGACTCATTTTCCTGATAGTGCTCTATTTGCTTTTCTAATACTGCCATAGCTCTCCTAAGATTAGCCACAATATAATTAGCAGTATATAATTCTTGCCTTTCATTAGAGTACAAATCATTAAGTCTTTCAACTTCTTTAGCAGCCCTACATGTTTTAGAACAACTATCAAAGTTTTGTACCTCAGAATCAGAGAAAGCCATGAGAGCAAATTCCGTAGCAACAAGAGCGAGATCTGAATGTTCTTCTTCTTGTTCATCAACCATGAAACTCCAATCATAGCTCACACCATCAATAGCCAACATTGCCTTTGGTTCGTCCCACGTTGGTCCCTTCTTTTGCTTGTACCATGTAGACCTGTTGTCCTTGGTCTTTGGCCTTCTACATTCTCTAGCAAAATGTCCAAACTTGTGGCAGTTAAAGCACTCCACTTTCTTCTTATCAAAACCTGCAGTATCATCACCATTAATGTGGATAGGCTTGCCAGTCTTCTTGTAGAATTTCTTAGCCCTCATGCTAAGAAGAGCTATCTGCCATTTTATATCCATCTCCTCCAAGTCATCTTCATCAATTTGCTCTATGTCTTCATGAGTTAAGACAGACCCATCAACTTGCATGGAGATAAAAGAATAAAAGGTAGGATCTCCAATACTAGCAACCTTCTTTTTGGAACCTGAAGTGGTAATATTAACATTACCAGTGGAAACTTTAGAACCTACAGTGGCAATATCATCATCACTTTCATCTTAAGAATCATCACTGTCCAACGAATTTGACAACAATGCCAAGCTACTAGAGCTTGTACCAAGTTTCCCTGTCTTCTTCAACCTTTGCTCAATAAGTTTGAAGTTGTTGTAAAGATCATTGAGCTTCATTGTTTCAATGTCTGTTTTGTTTTCCTAGATAGTAACATTGGTTTGAAACTCGAAGGCAAACTTTAGAAACTTCAAATTGAGGTCTTCCTTTTCTACCTCAATGCCAAACACAGTTAGCTGTGTAACAATCTTTTGAAGTTTGGTAAAATGCTATCAAGTGAGTCATTGCTTGAAGCAGAGAAGTTTTCATAACTTTGCTTTAACAATGTCTTCCGAGTCTTCTTTGTTGCATCATTACCACCAAACACTGAGCAAATCTCTTCAAACAGTTCTTTAGCAGTCTTGAATTTGCTGAATTCAATAATCTGGTCTCTAGGAAGAGTCATCAACAACAGACTTCTAGCTTTAAGATCATTCTTCTTTTGAGCTTTTTCAGCATTTGATTCGAGCACGAAACTTTCACAACATCTGTGTCACCTACTTTGGAAGTAGTAGTCACAGACTTGAAAGAATCACCAAGTTGAATAATCTCCCATAGAGCATAGTCCCCGTATGAGGAAGTATTGCTCAATCAGTATCCTCCACATCTCCAACTCATTAAGCTTAAGCTTAGGGAGTCTGGGTGTAGAAGAAGAGTTTGATTGGTTGTTTTCCATCTCCATTGTCTTGAGTGAGTGAGTCAAGCTAATTCTTTGGATCTTCTAGAGCAAAATATCAGAACCTGTCGCTCTGATACCACTTGATGGATCTAGGACACTCTCCTTGTGTCAATGATATTTTGTATGATATTATCAAGCAAGCGGAATTTACTAAAGTAATACTTAAAAGACGAATTATATGATGTATGAGAATAAACACAAGTTAACACAAAACTCAAGCTCCAATATTATTAATGAATAATACGAGTGATCTTAACTTATCACTAGGGTTACACCTTGAAGCTTTCGTAGGTAATATTGTAATGTAATATGTTCCTAAGACAATGACCTAGGATCTCCTTTTATACAACAAGGAGTCCTTTACAAGATAAGTATATAGCTAACAGAATAGAATATACATAAAATCTATTCTATACTTATCAAGACGCGTTTAACCTTATCATAAACTAATAGCAGTGGTAATAAAGAACTTGCAGTGGGAATATGTTTCCACTGCTAGTGTTAAACCAAGCAGTGTAAACCACTACTATCCGTGGTAACGGATTATTCCTAACATATGGTCTCGAAATGATGCAAAGGCCAAGTTTTAAAGTTTACAAGCTACCGGCACACTCATAATTTGGTGGATTTGGGGTAAAATATAGGAAACGGATAAGGCTAATCTCACCATATAATATCAAGGGTTGTATGTGCTCGGCTAAGGTCTAATCTAGTTAGGTTAAGAAATACATGTCAAAATTTTAAAAATGGCATAATTTTTCAAAATAAACTAGAAAAATGAGGGCGAAATAAAGTTCAAGAGATAATTCTACTCCCGTCCCCCCACTTGAATTGTACAAAGTCCCTTTTGTACTAGGCATTAAATAAAGGTGAAGAGAAAGGTAGAATTAGATCAAGAACTTCCCTGAAATTTGCTCCATAAAGAAGGAAGGCCCACGAACAAGAGACGTGCCTTCGTATAAGCATCATGAACAAACTTCGATCCCTGAAATCACAATACCGACAAGCATAATTTTAAAAAGAAAAAATGAAAAAAATGAAAAACAAACCTAACTCACTTTCGTAGGAATCACGGTTGCATTTAGCGAATGCAACAAGCCTTTTAAACCACTTGGTGTCCCAAGTGGACGAGTGAAGTCTCGTGAGGGTTTACAGGGAACACACCCACAAAGTTCATTTAAAAACTAATACAAGGTTATTGAGTATTAAAATGAAAGAATTAAAGCAGAGGAAAGTTACGTCGTAACTCTTTTGAGGGAGTTACGCCGTAACTGGCAAAACCAGGAATGAGCTGCAAAGCGAGTAGTTACAGCGTAACCACTGAGATGGTATTACGCCGTAATTGGTAATGCGTCAAGAATTATGCTGCTAAAATGTTGGTTACGGCATAATCACTAAGATGAGTTACACCGTAACTCTGTTCAGATCAGCAACTGCAGGAGCAATTAGTCCCTCGTTTCCTGCAAAACTAGTTAGAAAACACAAAACCCAACAGAAAAGGAAATAAAACAAAAGAAAGGGATAATTTGGGTTGTCTCCCGAAAGAGCACTTTTCTTTATTTACGAGTCTTTAAGTTAGACTCAGAGCCGCAGGGCTCCTATGGGGGCCTTTGGACTTGGCCCACTTCCACCATTCGTTGACACTCATTCATCCAATTGTCGAGCGTTCTTTTCCTTGCAGAATTATTGATGTCATCTGTTTCAAACTTATGTGAAAGCCATTTATCACATGATTTTCCTCGCTCATCATCTTCAGTAATAATACTATTAGTAATGCTGATGCTGGATCTTGTACCGTCTATTGTGTCAGTGAGATGATTGCACTTATACTGCTTAACGAGTCCCTTAATGATTTTTGAGTATCCAAATTTTATTTTGTACCAATCTTCCAATGCTAACTCAATATCATGTTTCTCTCCCTTATGAGGGTATATCCATTCATTAGCCTTTCTTTCACATTTTTAAGGATGAGTAAACGGTGGCCATGTTGTCACTGATTTGCTATCTTTAGTTGACATCGAGTTGCAAAAATGTTTGTATGGATCCGGAGTTTCCTCAATGCTTTGGACAACTTCATCCTGTTTCTGCTTACAATTATCAATATTCTCTCTACTATCATTAGTAATAGGATTAGAGTGTAGAGTGGGATCCAGCGATTGAACATTAACAACGTCAACGTTATTAGAAATTTCAATTCTTGGTTTTAAATGCTCTTTCATACTAAAAGCTATTCGTTTATTTTCAGTTCCCAAATAAATTTGTTTTTCAAAAACCTTTATCTGAGCCCTACAAGTGGCCAGAAAAGGTCTTCCAACAATTAAGTTGTAAGCCTCCCGCTTTCCCATGTCAATAACCACAAAATCGGTAGGGAAGAAAATTTTTCCAATTTTTAAAAGCACATTGTTCACAATTCCCATCGGTACAGCCTTAGAGGAATCAGCCATTTCAATCATAATAGTTGTTTCTTTTAAATTGGTAAGTTTGATTTTTTCAAATAAAGTGGTAGAGATAAGGTTTACCTCGGCCCTTAAATCAGCTAAAGCGGGAATCTTAATGTTACCAATAGTGCATGGGAGAAGAAAACTTTCCTGGTATTGGTATTTTTCAAGAAGTTGGCTTGGCAGGACCTCGGCGTCTTCTGATTTATCATCCTCTCTTAGGTAGTTAATCCCGGAAAGATCATTAGTGATAGAGGATGTGCACTGCTCTTTCTTTTTCTTTATCTTGCGCAAATATGGCCTTGCAGGCAATGGCTTTAGCATTACTTGTTTCAAGGTTTTTAGCCAATTGCCCAATTTGTGTTTCGAGGTTCTTAATCGCAGCATCTTGGTTACGTAGGTTCATATTGGTGTCCTCCTTTACTTTTACCATCCACTCCTTGAGTCTATCTCCCTTTTTTGTAGATTTTTCGATGTGCCGGTGCATTATTTCCTTAAGGCTAGGTTTAGGAGGATTATTGTTGATTCTCGTGTTGTACCCAGGGAATTTTTCTCGATATCTGGGTCCGTTATTATTGTAGCTGTTGAAAGGGAATTCTCTTCCATAGTTAACTTCTCTGATCCTTTTAACTTCTTCGTTGGAGGAACATTCTTTAGAAGGTGGAGTCCCGTTTCGCTCAACTTGAATGGAATGCACATTTTCCTTGAGCTTCTTCATTTCTCTTCCAAGGCTTTCTAACTTGTTGTTTATTGCTGCAAGGCCTTCCATATCATCATTCTTACTTCGGTCGGTTCCTCCATTGTGCCATTTGTGAGAGTGGTCTGCCATTTTTTGAATAGTTTCTAAAGCCAGAGTGGGTGTCATACTAGGAATCGGCCCTTGAGAATCAATCATTTGTCTTGATGAGATGTTCAGTCCCTTGTAGAAGACATTCACCTTTTGTTGGCTGTTGAGATCATGAGTAGGGTATTTGTATAACAATTTGTTATGTCTTTCCCAAGCTTGGCATAACGTTTCATCACCCTCCTGCTTGAAGTTATGAATTTCTTCCAATTGCTTAGCCGTATTAGATGGAGGACAGTATCTCTGAATGAAATATTTTTTTTAAGATAGGCCAAGTGTTGACAGTCCCAGTAGGTAATTGATCAATCCATCTTTTTGCAGCTCCCGTAAGAGAAATAGGGAATACTCGTAACATTATAGCATCGTGTGAGACTCTGGGAATCTTGAATAGGCTGACAATATATTCGACATTGTCTACATGTTCATGAGCATCATCGGTGATGCTACCAGAGAAGGGACTTGCACGTAATTCCCTCATGAATTGAGGTTTGATTTTGAATTAAGCATCTTCTGCAATACCTGGCCTAACAAATTATGGTCCTTGTTCTTCTCTTGTCAACGCAAAATATTCTTCAAGAGTGAGGTCATCGATGTTAACAGCTTCCATGGTACCTGAAAACTTGAAATATGATCGTGAGAAAAGTTTAAAACGAAATTAAAGACTTAATATCAATCCTAATATAACTCCCCGGCAGCGGCGCCAAAAACTTGATGCAGGTTTTACTGACCAGGTCTTAATATTTATAGTGTCTCGCTATACCTATGGTCTACCCTAGTGCACTAACGGGCAGTGTACCCGGTCGTGTGTAGTGTAGTAAACGGTAAAGCCGAGGTCGTCCCAAGAGCTATGTGTGTTAGATTATTACTAAGTCTAATTGTCACAGAATAATAGTTTCGATAGGGATTTAATTAAATAAAATACTAATGCAGAATAAAGTAAATAAAAGCAGATAAATGGTAAAAGGAATTCAATAGAGGAGAGAGGTGCCAACCTGGTTAATCCTCTTAGCTAGTTACGTCTACGTCTACCTACTTCCAATTACTTCAGGTGGGGTCAAATTCGAGAGGACAGCATTTGGTCAATTCGCCCTAACCTATCAGCAAAGATGCCACCAGAGGAGAAATCAGGCGCACCGTCATAAGTCTTGTTGTTCCTGGTCCCCTAAGCCAGGTCATTAAGTACCGCTACATGCTAGATTCATAATAGTGAGTGCCCGGCCGTTAGGAACTTAGACACTACCCCCCCCAATTCTTAAGTTCATCCAAACGATAGGTGATCAGTTGGTCAATTCGCACAAGTAGAAAGGGTCGTCAGTTGGTCATATCTTACCCTTCCCATCTCAGTCCGCTCACCTACGGTCAGTTGGTCATATCTCTTAGGCAATTGTCCTCTACCGCCATTCAAAACTACTGAACCAAGGGTGGCTACCAATGAACTATGCATGCATACACTTAGAAATAATTGTACGGAAGTAAAGTAAACGCAAACAAAACAATTAAGGAATCATAACTAGGCTAGCACCAAAAGGTGCTTAGCCGCTCATATTAATCATGCAAATCAATTCAATATTCAAAGGTACGAAATACATGAATTGAAAGTAAAAGAAATATAAAACGCTAATGCTTATCGTAATGGAGTAACTTCTCCCTTGGAAACAGCTCTGTATGCTCCCCTAGACCTGCCTTGAGCTTTTTCCCACGTTCTCAGAGTATTGTGTGTGGAATGGGATGATTAGAAATGCTAGAATTCGTGGGGTATTTATAGGCCAGATCTAGGTTACGGCATAACCAATATAGGAGTTACGCCGTAACCTTCTATATCTTTGTAAAATGCACTAGATCTGTTGGTTACGGCGTAACCTTATTAGTGGTTATGCCGTAGTATTCAATAAACTCGGTTACGTCATAAGTGATGCAGCAGTTACGGCGTAAGTATCAGCGGCGTGGAACCTCTTTTGACCTAATGTAGTTATGTCGTAACCTTTGGGAAGAGTTACGCCGTAACCTTCTGATAAGTTGGCATACTGAGTCACGCAATAGTTACGGCGTAATGTGAGAGATGAGTTACGCTGTAACTTCTTCAAAATAGCATACTGTGATAAATCTTTAGATAATTTTCCAGTTCCGCGTCTCTTTAGCTCCAATGCTCGTAATTTACCTGAAAGTGGAAAACAATGGAAAACAAGCATAAATCCATATAAATGATATAAATAACGAGCATTAATGAGGGAGATTGACACTTAATATTCAGGACTATTTGATGTTATCAACTTCCTAGGGTGTTGAAAAACTTGCTCGACGAAAAGGAAGTTCCTTTGACCCCGAAAGCGTTGTGTAAGCGTATCAACTTCTTACTAGGGATAGAAGTAGAAGTAGAATCGTTAAGAGAGATTGAAGGAGAGAAATAGAAGATGAGAGTGTTTCAAATGCGAGTTTTGCACATATTTGAATTGAGGTTAATTGCATTTCCATTTGTAGAGTCGTTCTTGAGAATGTTGACCAGGTCGTTAAGAGTTTTTGTCATCCATAGTAATTGATAGACGTGCCTTTCCGACGATTACGTATAAGGCGTTGAATATGGTTATATCAAGAGAAATTTTGTGTCTCTCGAAAACCAAAGGTTATCGAACAATTATTGCTTAAGTTTTCTCACACTTTCTCAATAATCAGAGACGTCATATATTGTGATTTATATGCCGTAGCTCTTAGGAGTAACTCCTAAATACGTAGTGCTTTTAAATGTATTGGATAACATAATTAACCACTTGAGAAATAGTCCTTTCAAAAGTGTGCTTAAAAGAAAACACTAGATATGATATTGAGTCAACTTGTTATTTTAGGTACAACAAAGCACCTAACAATATCTAATGTCCAAAGACTCACCTTCATCTTCTTTGTGCATTTCATACCCGAGGACATGAACAAGACAAGAAAATCAAGGATGCATATAGGTCCTATTGGGAATGAGCATTTGAGCAAGAGGTACAATTACATATAGGTTTGATGCACATAGATTTTCAGTTAAATCACATAACAAATCCTAGGTTACTAGAACGCAATCAACACATAAAAAGGTTGTAATTTTGAGAAAGCGTACCTTGGTCAATGACACATCCTAAAGGTACGTTACCATGAGAAGTCGTCAATGATATAGGCTTTGAGCCATATAATGTTTTCCTCCATGTGGTGAGTAATGATGTATAGTATGTATAACAGGCCTACTAGGCCCAATACACACTATACATGCACTGGGCTCAGGCCCAATGATTACAAACCCTGGGCCTACAGTAAGCCCAATGACTAAATTGGCTATGGTCCAGACCTTGAGACGCGTGCAAGATACATAACGGGCTGAACCCTCAACCGTTAGACCTCTTATGTTCGTGTCCGCAATTAACACGGAACCCTTGTCTGCCAAGGGTCCGGCTCCGGTGACTAACTACTACATGCGAGAATCTAGGGAACCCTAGCGGTAAACCTCGCCTATAAAAGGGGCTCCAATCCCCATACAAGGTACAACTTTCTCTCTCATAATTACACACACATACTCTTACTTTCCCTCTCAAGAATGTGTACTTACTCTCACGCCGGAGTCTAATCGTGGGGTCCGTCCCCATGGTAACACTAACGGTTTACCTTTCTTGTGCAGGGATCTCATTCAAACTACTTGAATTAGTACAAGACCAACCCATTAGAAGCTTGTTGGCCCAATCCGATAAGCTGTATTCATATATGTTACCACCCATCACACAAATTGTAGTAACAAGTTGGCGCCATCCGTGGGACCCAGTACACAACTGCGTTCCGAAAAGAAAAAATGCCTACTGAAAGAGCTCGTTCCGATCCTACTCCTGCCCCAGTATATGTGGTGCGGAATAAGGGAGGAAAGAAGAACGCGATAGATCTAGAAGGATCTTATGGGTCCGCATCCAGTACAGCCATCAAGAAGTACTGCGACAAGTACTACGAACAGATCTTACCCATTGTGACAGAGAAAGTTAGGAAATAGGAAGGAAGAATCAAGGCTAGAGAAACGGTGAAAACCCGATTAGACTTTAGCGAACCATCACAGCAATCCAAATCTGGAAAGCAGGCACGAAAGAAGGATCTGAGAAAGAAGATCGAATCTCGAAAGCGCCAGAACACAAGGGAAAACTCCGAGCCAAGACGCAGCCGATCCAGATCATCTCGGAAGAAAACTGCCGAAAAGGAAGAAGTGTTCAGAAGGTTGGGCAAAAGCGTGTTCCAAAGGCTTGGAAACAGAGAGAAGAGTATCTCCATGTGTTCCGGAAGCATAGAGAGAACTAAACGTTGCAGATCCGAAGAAGACAGGGGCACTCACCACCATTCTTCTTCGCAAATAATGGAACCCTATTCCGGAGGATACGAATGTAGCCGAACATACTCATGGAGGATCGATCGGCACTCCGGAAGCGAAGACAATTGAGATGAACACTAGAGTTCCGGGTCAAAGAGGCAAAATTCGGATGTCGAGAACGACGACTTAGCTAGGCCATGGGTGTGCAAGGAGACCGACCCGTTCACTCCCCGGATTCGCTATTTCACATGCTTAGAAGACGCGGAATGCCTACCAACGTGAAGACATGGATGGAAGTGAAGACCCAGAAGATCACCTCAAAATTTTTCAAGCAAAGAAGAAAGGTAGAACGTTAGGCTATGCCAACATGGTGCCACATGTTCAACTCTACCCTCACCGGATCTGCTAGGGTGTGGTTCGACGATCTCCCACCGAAATTGGTAGACAGCTATGACGAACTAAAGGAAGTTGTCAAACTTCCTTCAAGAAAAGAAGTGCATAAAGTATCCGGAACTTCATCATATCAAACAAAAGGAAGGAGAAACCACGTAAGAATTCGTGAAAACATTCAAGGTGGAAAGTAGGGATGTCAGGAGGAGCTCGAAAGTCATGAAGGTTTCCAGCTTCATGCATGGAATCACTAATCCCGAAGTTAATTAGAGACTACATGATAATATACCCAAATCAGTGGACGAGATGATGAGGGTAACCGCATCTTTCCTCCGTGGGGAGGTAGCCGCTGGCAATCAAGAAAAAAAGAGGATGCTACCCCAAGTGCAATGGAAGCCGCATGAGTCCGAAGTAAGGCTTCAAGAGAGTATATAGAAGTCAACTCTGGACAGATCGGAAGCAGGATAGGTTCACCCTTCTTTCAAAAACAACCAAAGAAATATTGGCATTGGAAAACGCAAAATTCAAAACCCCTCCTCCAATGCTTACACCGATTGAGTAAAGAAACACCAACAAATATTGTGAGTTCCACGGAGAAGTAGGACACAACACGGTCGAATGCATGCACCTCAAAAGACAGATAGAAGAACTGCTGATGACCGAAAAGCTGTCGAATGTGATAAAGGAACTTAAACAAAATAGTGGCAAGGATCAGTCCAAAGCACCTAAAAAAGGGGAAAATCAGGAAAAGATAAGCCTCTTGCAATCCTGATGGTGCAATTTCAGCAGTGGGTAATAAGATAAAAAATTACACAAAGCTTTTCCCCAAACCAGAACATTTCATTCCTATCACTCACGGAAGAAGAAGGAAATGACGGACCAATGGTCATCGAGGCAGAGATAGGTGGACACTTTATACACCTAATGTATGTTGACAGAGGTTCCGCATCAGAAGTCTTATACGAACATTGCTTCGAAAGGCTCCGGCCCGAAATAAAAAGGCAAATGGTGCCTGCCACAACCCCCCCCCCCCTTATAGGGTTCAGCAGAAAAGTAATATGGCCAATTGGGCAGATATCGTTGTTAACCAAAATTGGGGAAGACGAGCATTCGGCATCAGCATGGATGAACTTCGTGGTGGTAAGGTCCCAATCGCCATATAACAGGATTATAGGAAGGCCGAGGGTGCGAAAACTACAGGTCGTACCTTCAACGGCACACGGAATGATAAAGATCCTGGTAGAAGGCGGAGTGCTCACAATTCGCGGTAGCAAAATGGTCTCGTTAGAATGTACCATGGTTTCCGAACCAACACCACAGCCCGTGATGGAAAAGCAAATTGAAAAACGAATACACGTGGCAATACATCCAGAACAAACAATAGCCATTGGGTCAACCCTATCGGATAATGGAAGAAAGAAGCTATGTGACCTGCTAAAGCGGAACTTGGATATATTCGCCTGGTGTCCAGCCAACATGACGGGTGTTCAAGACATATAGTAGAACAAAACTTAACCATACGAGAAGGGTATACTCCAATACTGCAAAAGAAAAGAGGTCAAGCACCTGAAAGGAGCAAGGCAATACAGGAAGAAGTATGGAAACTTATGGATGCAGGAATCATGAAGCAAGTACATTACCACAGCTGGCTAGCCAACCCGGTAATGGTAGCAACGCATGATGGAAGTTGGAGAATTTGCGTTGACTTCAAGGACCTTAATAAAGCCTGACCGAAAGATGGTTACCCGTTACCAGAGATAGATTGGAAAGTTGAGTCACTCATGATACCCTTTCAAATGCTTCCTGGACGAATAAAAGGCTATCACCAAATCCAGATGGCAAAAGAGGATGAGGAAAAAACAGCCTTCATCACAAACCAAGGAATATTTTGCTACACTAAGATGCAGTTCGGACTAAAAAACGCATGAGCAACATACCAGCGGCTAGTAGACAAAGCTTTCTACAAACAAATTGGTAGAAACCTAGAAGTATATGTCGATGACTTGGTAATCGAAAGCCGCTCGGAGGAAGAAATAATAAGGGACATTGCGAAAACTTTCAAAACGTTAAGGGAAATTGTTGGGTTCA
This sequence comes from Chrysanthemum makinoi, assembly GCA_910596185.1. Classification (NCBI taxonomy): domain Eukaryota; kingdom Viridiplantae; phylum Streptophyta; class Magnoliopsida; order Asterales; family Asteraceae; genus Chrysanthemum; species Chrysanthemum makinoi. The sequence goes on along the minus strand of OU343218.1, from coordinate 84,006,045 downwards.
GTAAATACCCAAACCCCTTAAGTCTAGGATTTTGATAGAAAATACCCTAAGTGTTGTCCCTTAAACACTAACAGATCACTGAGCGCATAGTCTCTCAGTGAGCTATCTTCAGGATACTCAGTAAGAGACAAAGAAGAAGTCTCTCCACTCAGTAAGGCGGAACTTAAGGGTGAAGACTAAGTCAAGAAGAAGATGGTGGATTCAGTGAGTGATGACAATAACTCATCAACTCAAACTCCTCACCAACTACTTACATCAAGACAAACTCAAGTTTAAGACCAAGGCAATGAAGATCTGAAGAATGAGCGGTGACAAGGCGGGATAAGTTTGAACAGATAAGACGAAGTCCTTATCAACCAAAGTCAACTTTCCTTTAATGGCTAACTATCGCCTGTCATCAATGACTAGAAGAAAGCAACCTTGTCACTTACCCAATATAGCCTTTGTAAACATAGACAAAATACATCAAGATTTTGTCTTCAATAACCTGTCAGTTTGTCCTCTAGGAAAGAGTTAAAAACCATACTTGTATAAATAGCATAAGAGTTGGAGTGGAAGATTTTAAGCTTGTGAACTAATTGTAAAAAACACACACAAGCCATCTTTCACTCTTCCAAATACAACTCTGTCCCTGAGATAGCTCAATGGTTCCTTGTAGTTGTGCTCAGATTTAGCCTGAGCTTAGTGAGGAGTTATTACACTTTGCCATTTCAATCCCAAGTACTATTTCGCAAGTACTTGGGTAATATATTCTTTTTTATTTGTTTCTAATAAAGAATATTAAGTTGAAAACTATTCAGTGTGTTTTTACTTGCATTATTTTCAGTCATTACTCACAATCAGTTTACTTAATGCTTTAAACGGTTTTATACGATTGTGAAACGGGAACAAAAGAAATAAACATGAAGCTAAATCCCAAGAAGTGCACTTTCGGAATTGAGGAAGGAATGTTCTTAGGGTATACAAGAACACTAAATGAATAAAAGTATGCCCAGAAAAAGCAGAGGCCGTACTAAACCTCCCATCTCTCAAATCCCTCAAAGACGTTCAAAGACTGAATGGGAAACTAGCAAGTTTGAATAGATTCTTGGCTAAATCCGCTAAAAAGTCACTACCATTCTTTAAAACACTAAAAAAGTGTACAAAAAAGAGCGACTTTCAATGGACACAAGAGGCGGAGGAAGCTTTTAAGCAGATGAAGAAGACAATAGCAAACCTCCCTACCCTAACCGCACCTCAGGAAAAATAAGAACTGATAATATACCTGGCAGCAGTTAAAGAAGCGGTCAGTGCGGTCCTGATGACAGAAAGGGAAGGAAAACAGAAGCCAGTATACTTTGTGAGCCGAGCCCTGCGAGGACCGGAAATAAATTACACACCAATGGAAAAATTAGTTTTATCTCTGGTGCATGCTACAAAACGACTGAAGAGGTATTTTCAAGCACATACGGTAGTAGTCATCACGGACCAGCCGATCAAGCAAATACTATCAAGACCGAAGTTGCAGTGTAGATTACAAAATGGAGCATTGAATTGGGGAGTATGACATACAATGTGCCAAGAAACATCCATCAAAGGACAGATTCTAGAGGACTTCATAGTAGAGCGTCCAAAGGATGATGAAGAAGATGAACCAATGGAAGAAGAGGAACTTCCGCAACCATAGGTCCTGTTCACAAACGGCTCATCTTGCATAGACGGGTAAGTAATCGTGCCTCATAACACGAACCCTTAGGGACGGAGTTTACTTACGCTCTAAGGTTCGGTTTCAACACAACAAACAATGAAGCCGAATATGAAGCCTTGATAGCTGGGTTACGGATAGCATAAAAAATGGGAGTCAAGAACTTGCAAGCAAATGTAGACTCAAAACAGGTGGCAAATCAAGTCAATGGAACGTATATTGCAAAAGAATCAAGAATGATTCAATATCTGGAAAAAGTAAAGGAACTTCTAAAAAACTTCCGGATGTTCTCAATCAAATAAGTGCCCAGAAGCGAAAACAAAAAGGCAGACGCCCTAAGCAAAATGGCTTCTACTGGCTTTGCACATCTAAAAAAGCAAGTATTAGTAGAAGATCTCAATCAAAAGTCAATAGAAGAGACACTGCTTGTGGCGACCACGAAAGAAGAGGGGTACACGTGGATGACACCAATATATGAATACCTAGAAAAAGAGACGCACCCGGCCGAAATATTTTCTTGGACCATGGTTACGATTCGTCGGGCCCCTTCAAGCTAACTATGTGTTAAGAGAAATTCATGAAGGGTCCTGCGGCATGCACGCAGGGACAAGGTCTGGTAGCGAGCTCCCACCGACACTCCTACTTAACATGCACGGCAATGCCCGGAAGCTAATCCAAGCATGCAAAAGATGACAGGTGCATAGGCCAGTTCTGAAGCACCTGGAAGAGAAGCTAACGCCTATCACTTCCCCATGGTCGTTACGTAAATGGGTGATAAGATCGTTTATAAGCTCAGCTAGGGATCAATAACAAAGACTAATAACATGCATAAATGGAATAAACTAATCAATTCTTTGTTATTGAACAAGGTTTTCATCATCACTAACTAAACAATAATTACTAATCTGCTAATCGACTAACTAACTAACTATCCCTAGGCGTTTATACACTACGCCTAGGACACACACACCTTTACTAATCGACTACATATTGGAAGACTTGTATGTTAAAACCTACATCCCATGTCCTCTTTATATACTAGACGATTAGGGTTTACAAGATACTACGAAGGACTAAATAATAAATCTTCTTTTGCAAGCAAGTCCTTCCATCTTTTTGTAGATTTCTTCTTTGTCACTTTAAGTCCCTTTGTTTCATTCTTGTATTTATTTTGTCTCATCAAATCAAGAATCCCAATAATCTTCCCCTATTTGACGATGACAAAACAAACAAAGTCGTGTACGAACTTCCCTAGACGAAGTAGCAGAAGTTGAGATGTAAACATCTCCCTAAATGAAACAAATCATGTCTTCCGTTGTCTTCCCCTTAATTCATGTCATTGCACTCCAACATCTCTTCCCCTTTTTGTTATCAACAAATAGGGAATGTAAGCAGTAGAAACTTCCCCTTGAGTGGTGTATGAACATCAAATGATTCTTCAAATCTGTAAGCTCTTTGTAATGATCACTTGTGAAGAAAACCAAATATAACAAATTTGATGAAGAAGTAAAATAACCCAAACTTGTGTCTTATGTCTTGTACTATCCACGTGACGTCAAACTTATACCACAACCAAAAATATAAGTAGATTGCAACCTCTTGACAAAATCCTCATCTTCAATGAGACACTGAGCACTACAATGTAACTCCTTTAAGTGATAGTTAACTAGGTCTTCATCCATCCACCCCTTGACCTATGAAAACTAGATTTTGCAAGTCTTCGTCAACATCCTTTAAGCACGAACAAGTTATCTACAAAGTGTAACACCCACTTTGAGATATGATAAGAACACAAACCTGTGAAACTCAACTACAATATCAAATAAATGATATTCAACCGTCTTCGTAATCACCTATTCAATAAATCTCCAAAACGAGCTTTTTAAATTCTTTTAAGAACAAATTAACCAAAAACCTGTGTGTGTGAACCAATCTCGTGTGTGTGTCACCAAAAATCCAATAAACTCAGTACAAAAAAACTTATACAACTTCCCCTCAATTCCAAAAGCATACGAGAACCAAAACCAATGTATCGTTCGATATCGAGCAAAACTAGCAGTCTAAACTTACTTCTCGGACACTACTGGCAGTATTAACTTTGGCACCTTGGCTCGCAAAGAAGAGATGACATGTCTTTCCATTCCATACATATGATAAACATATTTTAGCCCTAATCAGCAAGGTTAATAACAAACCAAAAACTCACCAACCCACGTTCACAATAGATCAGTAGAATAAAGGAATAAAGAAATCTTCATGAATCCAAAGTTATTATCAATAAGCACCACCGACCCATGTGAGACTTTGACCAATGAGAATGTCCATCGATCCATGATACATAATAACTACCTTTAACCTGATCCCATGAATAAAAATTGTACGATGCATGCAAATTTACTTTACCACTAACCAATAAAGCAATCTTCAAACGAGTCCATGATAATGACATTTCAAAGTCAGTGACTTATCAATATCAACTTGTGAAGTGTACCTTGAAAGCGAGTGTGGACCACAAGCAGTACTAAATATAAACAGATAACATCAGTACTAAGTCTCCATGTCTAGAAGTTTTCAATCACGAGCAGTACTTGTTGAATGTCAGTTATACATGTTCCACTAGCAGTAGTAATGAGTTAAAACTAGCAGTGGCGACTTAATCCTAGCAGTGGTAACGACTGAATGCTAGCAGTGGAAACCGTATTATGGAGCAGTGGTAACTGATAATCTATAACACAAGCAAAGGGAAACACGAAACAAGCAGTGGTAGTAGAATATGGCAGTGGAAAAGAGTATGCTAGCAGTGGAAATGAGCTAACACTAGCAAAGGGTCGAGCGAGATGTAGCAGTAGTCTCGAGGAAGGTAGCAGTGGTTCGATAAAGGTAGCAACAGGAACTTTCCAACATCAGAAGAAGACCAGGAACCTTAGCCATACTTCTAAAATATATAGTGTTACTTGTTTACCAGTACCTTACTCTTTTCCATGTATCTTCTTTGTCATCCAAGTCATGCTAATCACTAGTATTCATCAAGCAAAACATTACAGCAACCTTTATTCCAGCATTAGCAGTTTTGACTTTACCAAATTCTCCTTACCATTAAATCCATGAGGGTTTAATCACAATAAATCTCAAAACAGAAACTCTGATTGAACAATCACGATCAAAGTTAGTGTTATTATCTCCAGGTTTCTTTGACTACACAGAAAAAGCATGAAACTCAAACCGAAAAGCATACAATAGAATCACATATTAAACCCTTTTGAATAATTAGAATCACACATAAAGGGTATAAGAGTAAACGAATTCCAGCAGGTGCTTCTTCAGATTATAACTGAATATATAAAGCTAACGAAACCCTAAAATTCATATATCCTTTGATCCGAAAGCTGCTTTCTTCAATCCCAAGATGAATTAATCGATTTCCATGATGAATTAAACTAGTAAAATAAGGAAATCAGAAAATCAATACCTCAAAAACCTTAAAATTCGACATTTAAAAACTCCCTCTGCAGCAGACTTCGACAGTTAATATCTTTTGATTAAGAGCTCAGATCAACGATCCCTTCAGTGAAAAGCTAGATGGGTACATAGAGAATGTCCACCAAAAATGTCATCACGATCCAACGGTTAATGAAAAAGTTATGATCGTTTGAAAACAGTGCTGCAGAAGCATTATGAAAATTGTTGAAACTCAAATTTTTCTTCTTTTTCGACACATAAAACCTTGCGAATCCCTAGGTAACAAGCTCCCCAAGCTCTGATACCAATTGTTAAGATCGTTTATGAGCTCATCTAGGGATCAATAACAAAGACTAATAACATGCATAGCGGAATAAACTAATCAATTCTTTGTTATTGAACAAGGTTTTCATCATTACTAACTAAACAAAAATTACTAATCTACTAATCGACTAACTAACTAACTATCCCTAGGCATTTATACACTACGCCTAGGACACACACACCTTCACTAATCGACTACATATTGGAAGACTTGTATGTTAAAACCTACATCCCATGTCCTCTTTATATACTAGACGATTAGGGTTTACAAGATACTACGAAGGACTAAATAATAAATCTTCTTTTGCAAGAAAGTCCTTCCATCTTTTTGTAGATTTCTTCTTTGTCACTTTAAGTCCCTTTGTTTCATTCTTATATTTATTTTGTCTCATCAAATCAAGAATCCCAACAATGGGGAATTGACATCGCAGGACCTTTGCCAGAAGGGCCTAGGAGAGTCAGATTCCTCATAGTAGCAATAGACTACTTCACAAAATGGATAAAAGCATAGCAGGTAGCCACCATAACAGGAAACCAGATCAAAAAATTCGTGTGGGAGAATATCGGTTTGGACTTCCGGAGAAATAATATCCGACAACGGAAAACAATTCCGAGACAACCCATTTAAAGAATGGTGTGAAAAAATGAATGTAAAGCAACACTTTGCCTCACCAAACACCCACAAGCAAATGGACAGTAGAAAGAGCAAAATGGGCCTAGGGGAAGGAATAAAGGCTCGGTTGGAAGAAAAAGCAAAATTGGCTAGACGAACTATCGACGTCCTATAGGCACACGCGACAATGATTAAATCTAGCAAACGAAGACACTCCATTCTCATTAACATATGGAAATGAAAACTGTCATACCAATCTGAGATAGGATGCCCACATGGAGGACAGCAGAAGAAAACGTAGAAGTGAACGACGAAGCACTAGAAATGAACTTAGACCTCCTTGAAGAAAGAAGAGAACAAGCGCAATATGCGAAGCAAAAGGCAAGGCACAAATGGAGAAATATTACAACTCAAGAGTCCGCAATACAAGTTTCAAGCCAGTAGACCTAGTATACCCAAACAACGATGCAAGCCATGCCGAGGAAGGATGGAAGCTAGGACCCAAATGGGAAGGACCCTACGAAGTCACGGAAGCACTAGGAAAGGGCGCATACAAGCTGAAGGACCGTGCGGGAAATCTAATCCCCTGGACATGGAATGTTTGAAATCTTAAGAGATGTTACATACATCAAGTGTAAGCAACCCGTTCCTCGCGGATTCCGTAAAGGAGGGTTAATGTCACAACCTACCTTTTTATATTGTAACGTTTTTATGATTGAATGAAAAAAGGTGAAGCTTAGTTACCTTCATCGGCTTTTACTTAAAAAAAGTCTTAATCATTTAATTTAAACAACAAAAAATATTAACTCATGTAAGTAAGTCGCAAGATACATGTGGGCATGACCCACACAATGTTATTCTGAATAACAAAAGGCTGAGTAACCTCCAAATTACCTCAAGATAATGCAAGAGATGTAAGTCCAAAGATCGCGAATAACCCACAAGTATTCAGAAAAGACTATTATAGTAGGCACATCAGTGTGAAGATTAAAATAGCAAAACACTAAAAAGTTTCGAAACAAACGAAATACGCATACAATAGACTGTCTACACAAAAAGAAACAAAAGTGCCGCACTTCGGCAGGCCAAACAATAGAAAGCATAAAGTATCATTACAGTGAACTACACTTGACTGGAAGGGTTCATAAGCGGATCCGTCCCAGATTGTGAACAAGCATCAACACCAAATTCACTTGCATCACCACAATGCTCAAGCACATCCGATACCTCAGGAATGGACAAACGAACTAATTCCACTAAAGGCTCCATACATGAAGGACTAGTAAAAGAAAACCAAGTATCCGCAAGAGCCAACCAATCGTGCAGGGAACCTTCCCTCGCCTTTTTAGCTCTATCGAAACAACATTGGATTGAAGCAGAGAGGGGAGACTCACTTATCGAAGAATTCCCATAAAGACAAGTAGGAACGGCCAGCTGCTCCAAGTAAAACTGCTTATCGACAAGGGATGAATCATCAGAGGATACCTCAGGACAAAGCAAACGCATGATGTTCTCAACAGAATAATCCTTAAGAGCCACTAAGGAAGATAACAAAGGAAACTGGAGACCGTGGAGCACTTGAAGAGCATTTTCATAGTTAGCCTCGGCAGAAGGATTAAGAGCCGCAACACGGGAAAGAGATGTACCGGTCGTACCATTAAAGTGCCCGACAACAAGCCCTTCTTGCATTCCTTTATCAACAGAACAGCTAATAACATCAGCCAGTGCGTCCAGGTAACTTTGCCAACGCCAACACCCAGACACAGCAAGCTTGAGGCCTTCGAACAATAACCAACGACGAACAGACATAGCAGTAAGCAAGCACGGATAAAGTTTTTCCTCTAAATGCAAGGTAACCTTTAGGAAGAGATCCTTCAAACAAACCAGTTCCGAAGCACGAGGGCGGAGGTCCAAACATTCACTGTCCAAAACTTGTACCTAACAAAAACAAATTTCGGAGGTCAATAAAAAAGGGGGGAAGAAAGAACGGAAAGAAGAACAAAGAACAAAAGAGAACCTGTTTAATAAGTTCAGTGTTACGGATTCAAGGGCGAGTTAGCACACCAGAATCGCCAAGCTCGACGCCCCATCGACAAGAAGCTTCTAGTCTTGATTTGGCAACACTTCATTTTCTTTGTCACCTAAAGATGATACTCATCCACCAACAGATAACATCTCAGAAGCATTAGATTCAGCCCGAGCGAATTGGGACTCCAACCTATGAATCAAGTCAGCTTGAACGCCACACCTAGCGGACAATTCCTCCTTATCTTGCAGATAGCGCTCTGCACGAATCCACAGCTCAGAACCAAAGCATAAATGACGAGACGAAAAGATGTTAAACTCGAAGAAAATCTTCGGCTCATATCCAGAAAGGAGGAAAACTTTGGAGGAAACCCTGCCAACAATCTCACGGCAGTCCAAGGGATTGTCAAGCGAGATCCGCTCAATACTTTTCACTGAAAATGACGCCTGTGAGCACAGGGGTCAAACCCACAGAAGCCTGGCATTACTAGTCAAAGGCGGACCAACAGAAGGTCCAACAAGATTTTCGGCACCATGATTAGCCCCTCCCAAGATGAATCAAAAAGGAGAGGCATTCTTCAATATAGGGATAGCAACTGGAGCAGCTTGTAGCAACAGCGGGTAGCAATACCCAAAACATTCTCGGACCGGTACAAGAAGTAACCCTACCAAAGAAGCAGCATTAGAATCAAAAGAAGAATGAAGAAATAACCAACCTTTCAGAGAACCAATATCGGAACTATGCCTCGAAGGAAGAGCCAACAGAAAACCCAACCTCACGCTCAGGAGTGGTGGAAATAGAAGAAGTAATGAAGGGCCCAGTTTGGGGAGTTGTATAGCCTAGCTCAACTTCCAAAACACCAATATTCAATAATGCCTGAAAGCCACCAACAGGAATGTTACTGCTGGATGGACCCGGTTGAGATTCAAAATGAAGCCTCTTGGCGGGACTAGATGGTCCCGGAACACTCGGAAAAGGCCCCACTTTCCTCTTCAAAGGACCAGAGGAAGAAGGGTCGATCGTAACTCAGAGCCTCAAAAGATGATCCACCACCAGTATCACCACTAGCACCTTCTGGCTCAAAAAGAAGATTAATATCAGCCTCCAATTCACCATCTGCACGGGCAGGAGCAATAGGAATAAGTGGCACTGTACGGCGAACAGCAACTTCAATAATGGATGGTTCCCCTTCATGACGCGAACATGTGGTCATCATGGCCTTCAAAGGCCCGAGACCAATATACGCTGGCCAACTCATCAATGCACAAGGAAAGGATATATATATATATATATATATATATATATATATATATATATATATATTTATATATATATATATGACGAAAATGAAACTCACCGTTCGATCATCACGAAGAAACTCGTGGTACACGCCCCTCATCCAAAGTATAATGGCGGATCAAGCCAACCCAAAGAAAGAAAGGGCTCAGTGGAATGCCCTGGAAGGGATAAGGATTGGCAGCAAGAAGGGCAAAATGGTCGATTGTACTCATCGGGCGAAACAGGATCTTTAAAGATGTTCTTCCTAGAATGCCACGGGAACAAGACAGATGGCAAAGGCATCACCCAAAATCGATCGTTCCAATTCTTGACAGAATCAAGAGTCTTAGTGCAAAGGGCAGGGACACCATCGCGTTTACTAAAGGAAAACCACCCTCTAAACTTTGAATTAACATAAAAGCAACGAAACAGAGCAATAGTGGAAGTAATGTTATGAGCACGACACAAGATCTCAAAGTGAGAAACTCTGCACGCATCGAGAACCGAAAGTTGAGAAATATTAATATGATAATACCCAATCAAGTCAACAAGGAAAACGCATGGGGCATCTAAAAATTGGCAAGATCAAAAAGCGGGTATACAAGCCAATCTCCCTAGAAGGGCACTCATGCATCGTACACTTGCGATTAGGAAGCTCCGGATGAACCTCCGGTGGAATATGGTAAGTCGTAAGGAAGTAACCAGATGTCCCTAGAGGATTATTACATTTTCTATCAACAATCAAAGCCATAGCGAGCGGATCAAGGGCGGACGGATGAAGAAAATTCTTATTTTTTTTCTTTTCTCAAAAGAGATACAACGAAACGGCGATGTTAAAAATGAGAGCAGTATTTATAATGAAGGAAAACCTAAAACTAGATGATGACACGCGCCAAAGAAAGATGGAACGAACGGCCAAGATGAAAAATAAAAAAGAGGCGTGTGGACCAGTAGGTCAAATCAAAGCAGAAAACGAAGAGCCCACAAGGGCCCACGTCGCACGAAACGCTTCCCAGAGAAAGAAAAAAAGGCGCGTGAAGAAGCGTGGGGAAATAAAACGTCACGGTCAGAGTCTAGCAAATACCTACCACACGCGACAATATCTGCATGCAATAAATATACTAGACTAGGGGGACTGGGTGACGTAGCAATTTTCAACAAAGAATAAAAAGGTACGGGACAGCAAAACACTTAGTCAAACTCAAGTCTAGTGACATCCACCACACGCGATAATATCCGCACGCAGTGAACATACTAGACTGGGGGGACTTGATGACGTATAGTATGTATAACAGGCCTACTAGGCCCAATACACACTATACATGCATTGGGCTCAGGCCCAATGATTACAAACCCTGAGCCTACAATAAGCCCAATGACTAAATTGGCTATGGTCCAGACCTTGAGACGCGCGCAAGATACATAACGGGCTGAACCCTCAACTGTTAGACCTCTTATGTCCAAGGTCCGCAATTAACACGGAACCCTTGTCCGCCAAGGGTCCGGCTCCGGTGCCTAACTACTACATGCGAGAATCTAGGTAACCCTAGCGGTAAACCTCGCCTATAAAAGGGGCTCTAATCCTCATACAAGGTATAAATTTCTCTCTCATAATTATACACACATACACTTACTTTCCCTCTCAAGAATGTGTACTTACTCTCACGTCGGAGTTTAATCGTGGGGTCCGTCCCCACGGTAAGACTAACGGTTTATCTTTCTTGTGCAGGGATCTTATTCAAACTACTTGAATTAGTACAAGACCAACCCATTAGAAGCTTGTTGGCCCAGTCCGATAAGCTATATTCATATCTGTTACCACCCATCGCACAAATTGTACTAATAGTGAGAATATGAATATATATTCGTATCTTCAAGTTGCTCATCAAGTGAATCTCACTTGAAGTTCCAACCATTTGACATACATCGTATTCATCACAACCGTTGTCTTCTTCATCGGTATCACTCCATGCTTCTTTAATTAACTCTTTTTGAAATTTTTTTGAAAGACTTTTCACGGGATTTCCTTTATATACCCATTTGATTTTGACATTCATTTGATTTTTTGGAGGTGATTCAAGGACCCACACGAATTGTTTCAGGAATTGTGTGAATTCTTCCTTGATATTAACATCCCTATGTATGATCCTTAGGTAGTCGTTTTCCTCATCATTGGTGTTACTCCATGCTTCTTCAATGAGTTCACTTTGAAAATATCTCATGTAGTTCTTGACGGCATTTCCTTCATCAAAAAATATTTAAAGAGGTAGCGATAGTATTGATCATAGCAAAAGCGCTATCTATAGATTCGTCGTTAGACATGACGAATTGTTCATATATTTGATCAAGATCAATATTGTCATCTTCGACTTGAGTATTTATTTGGTGAATTATTAATATATTTTTCCAAATATCTTTGCCGTTTGACACATGAAAATTCTTTCATATTCATTTTTTGGTAAAGCTTTGTAAATCAATATTTTGACTTCAATATTTTTAAAAAGTTTTCTTTTAAAATCATCACTTTGATTTTCAAAATTAATTTTTGTTGCTTGAAAATCACTAATTGAAAATCACTAATTAAAATCATCACTTTGATCTTGATCTATTGATTTTACATAATTTTTGAATCTATTTTTCCATTGAATAAAATTATATTTTTCTAAAAATGGTGGTTCTTGTAAAGATTTCCTTTCTAGAATTCTTTCAGACTCCATAGATCGATTCAAGCTTTAAGGTACAATATACTTTAAAGGTCTTGAGTAACCTGACTCTGATACCAATTATAGAAACTAGAGGGGGGTTGAATAGTTTCACCTTTGTTAGTTACGTTTTAAAACTTTTGAAACTTTTAGTTATTTTCTTGAAAACTGTTTGATTCGGGGTTATGTGATATCAATCAACAATGTATATGAATACGATGGATATGCATGAAATAAATAATATATGGATGCAAAGAAGATAAAGAGATAGAGACAACTAAACCGAGACACGGATATTTATAGTGGTTTGGCATGAAGCTCACTCTTCGCCCCACTCCACTTCTCGCGTACCACACTCGAGAGTTCACAATCACTATGTCAAAAAACTCCCTTCAGGCGGAGAAAATTGTACACCAACGCTTACACCAATTAACGACACTAAGCGGAATGTCAAGTTCTAATCCTAGCTAGAACCAATCTACAGACCAAAACACGATCCCATAAGATATAACACCACATTCACTTGGACGTTCACCCAATCCAAGTCAACATACAAAGATTCACGGACTTTCCACTTCGTCCTCTTGGATCTTCACCCAATCCAAGTCTTTACACGATGCTTCATGGACTTTTCACTTCATCCACTTTAATCTTCACCCAATCCAAGTCTTCACACCACGTACGTTTCACTTCGTCCTAATTACAAAACTACAAGGACATACCTTGTCCAAACTTACACAAACACTACACGAACTTTCACCACGTCTTACTTCACGGACTCACACCTTGTCCTAATCGATCCTATCACAACTAGTCTCGACTAGCAAATAAGTTAGATACACAAATATACAAGGATTATAAAGAGACTTTAGATGAGAAGAGAATCGTAACAGAAGTTATGTATGTGTGATGCCTAATCTATAACAGTTCATTTTTTGGCGAATACGAGCGTTCTTCTCTTGCACTTAGACGTAAAAGGTTGAAGGTGGTAGGATCACTTATAAACACATAACAACAAGTTATAGTGATAAAAAAAATAGGTTCTATTTTTGTCCCGACATAAGCTCCTATTTTTGTCCTTATATGGTGAAAAATTATTTGGTAAAAATTTTATCTAGTTTAGGCGGGAAAACTAGTTATTGGATGATTTGAAATTCAAATCTATTTTTCTGATTAAAACGTTTCTTTATAATTACAAAAATACTTTGTAAAAATGTTTTGTCACATAAAAATGTGAGGTTTGAAGAAAAATAAATTCTTTAATGACTTAAATATGTTGGTATTGTGTTTGTACATACCTTAAGTAATGTTGTAGTCGAAACGTAGTTGAAACGCATTTTCTAGATTAAAAACTTATCAAGTATAGTTTTACGTAACGTGTCTTTATATTTTGCGATTATCAAAACGTATAGGGATCGAAGAATTCAAATGATGTTTTTGACATTATTTGTATTAACAAGGTTGGATGTAGCCTTGGATCAAAACGATGTCGTTTTTGGCTAAACATTTTCAGTTTGGTTACCCTTTATTCATTATCCACTCATCTTATTCTTTACGCTAACAAATATCAAATCTAATGAAAACCTATCAAAAAGTTGTCATGTCCTTTGGATAAAAATTGTTGGTTTGGTTACCCCTCATTTATTATTCGCTCATCTTCTTCTTCACTCTAACCAATATCATTTCTAACGAACACCTTTCATCAAAAATTGTTAGATGCAATATTAGATGTAACAATTTTTTAACAACTATCAATTGCATCACTGGTAATGAGAGGTTTTGAGTATTAGTGGGTTTAGAGGCGGTATGGTGGTTTCACGGTATTAAAGACTGATAAATCCTAACGAGAAACCAACATGAGTGGGAAAGTGGTTCTCACGTTCATGACATTCTTAGGAAACCATGTTGGCATATCAATGTAGGTCTACTCTTAACTCCTATTTTGGGGTCTATGGTTTATACAATAAAAATGGCCACTCTTCCCTTATAATGTCTATAGGTTAAAGTGTGTAAACATTGGTTGAAGAAATTAATTCTTAATAGGGAATATGATATTGTCAGTTAAAGGGCCAAAGTACATTCATAACTCAAAGTGAACCCCAAACTTATAGAATCATCTTGCAACTTCCAGCATGTGACTTTCTATTTGCTAGATAACTTTGTGATTTTGGTGTACACTTTGAGTCATGAATGTGTCGATTTGGGTTTTGTTTTAGGTCATTATTTATACATATTTCCTAAGAGATTGTTCATTTTGTATATATGGCATGAAACTCAAATGGAGGAAGATGGGGAAGTCGAGATAAAGGTTTTCTATGATGCTTGTAAAAGATTTGGTATATTGTCATATATCGGCTCAAAAATGTAGAGTAGTATTTTCATGCTAATGGCACCAAAATTCTCCTCCTCAATGTGCGGATGCACAAAAGGTTTAATGAGTCAGTGACATGGGTTGCGTATCTTTTTTGACACAATCGACATTGGATAAAAAAAATTCCACATCATGGCAGGGTAATCCTGAATTGGTGTTTGCAGCTACGGCTGAATTCGATCTTATAGTTTCACCTCTATGATTAACATTGTCGTTTTGTTCTAAGCGTGACACGGCCCTGCATCCTGAATTGGCGAGCCATCGCGGGTCTGATCTTCATAGTCTGACTCTATGATTAATGTAGGATATTGGTCATTGTTTTAATCAAAGAACATGTCTGAGGATTGAATCAAACAAGAAGATTTTAGAGAGAGAGAGATGGGTAGGATACTTTCTAGAGAGAGAAAGAGATGAGAGAAAAAGAAGTTGTATGATTAAAAGAAATGAAAGCACCAACCCTGTCCACATGAGGAGAGGGCTATTTATAGTTCTTACAAATAACGCCACCTACGGGCTGTGGATCAGGCATACATTGGGTAAAGACCCGTCCGTCCTCCACGGTGTTGCTCTAAACTAATTAACTAACTAATAAATAACGTAATTAACTACAAGTCTACGAGCTAACATATGCTAGACTATAATTGGGGTGACCGACACTTTAACATGGAATTTCCAACTCCTAACAATCCCCCCCTAAGGGAGGTCACCCCATGAAATACATTTTGCTTCCTAGCATTCTATCTTTGACTTTGTTCTAGAGCTCGTAGACTTGAATTCTTCACTTCCGCAATCCTTGTGCATTAGTAGCGATTCTTCAAAGTCCGCATAGTTTTGTACTTTTGTGGAGGCCTTTGAACTGATCCACATCTTTGATGATGTTCGAGCATTCATTGAGATCATCAGCCACAGTAAATCTCTGGATCACCCTTTGTTGTGTTGCCATCATGTGAAGTTGTGACTTTTGTACCGACATGCTCACACCTTTTGGATCATGACATCTTTTCATCAGAGTAGCGGAAGCTTTTACTGGTTCATGATATTTGCAGCAGCGTAGCAGAAGCATAGTATAGAAATATCAAAGCCAGGTTATGTAGATGAGCACAAGTCATGATTTCTTCAATTAAGTGTGGATGATGTGAGCATGCGGCTTTGGATTGACTCCTTAATTCTGATCAGCTGCAACCGTCCAAATGTACCTGCAAACAATAGTTAGCAATAAAACACACGAAAGTGTCTTTGATCACTTTCGTTGAATTGAGGTACACGGCCCACGGTTCCCCGTTGATCAGTACAAGTACTGCCTGTGATCAGGTAGGATTCCTAAGAATCTTCTTGACAGGGTTTCGCAGCTGCTCTAGTCGTTCTCAAACCGGAACGTCTCAAAGAAGACAACACGGAGTGAGTGAACCAGCAAATTGAGATTTACTGATTGATGACAAATGATTTGAAAAACAATCGTGTATTGCTTAGGAGAAGGAGTTTTGCAATACGACGAAGGTTTTATGAGAAAGATCAATTTTCAATCAGAAATACTTTTTGTATTTGAAAAGAGTACACATTCGACGTGCTAGAGAAAAGAGGGTTTGCACATCGAATGGTTTTTCCAAAAGTATTCGTCAATTCCAATCATGGACCAAGGTTGATTCAAGAGTGAATCGCCCTATCGTTTATGTCCAGTTGTCACAAGCTTGATCTTACAAGAAGATCTCACATGTTACCCACCAAGAGCTTGTTTGATGTTGGCTCTAGAAGGATTTCTATCTTCATCGTAAATATTTTCATATCACTCGGATGTTCTGGCAATACCACAAGGATAATGCGTAGGACTCTTAATATATAATCTTACTTTCCACATTGTGTGAAACAGCAAGTCTTCATGAATTTAGTGTCCTAATGAGATATTGTGGATGATCTCATGGCTCTAGACTCAATAGTGCACATTTTGGTTCCTATGCCGGAGACTAGAGAGAGGGTCTCCTTCTTCAATATCAACAATCTCTAAGAGAAAGTTGATAGATTATGTCGGTTCCCTGTGAGAATGAAACAAGCCCTTTTAAGAGGAACTTGAGTAGCTTAGGAAGTTGTAGTGCAGTGCGTCACTGGGTCCATGACGTCTTGTCTTCAATACCAGTGTTACCTTAGTAAACACTAGTAGCATATGAATTGAACCCGGTTTCTGCCCTAAGGTTGAATTATTGGAGGGCTATTTCTTTTCACCCTTTTCTCATTTCATTTCTTTTTCATTCTTCAACCCCTTCAGTGCTTACCGAGACTTCATAACTAGAACCTTGTTGGGTTTATTCCAGTACTAGCTCTGTCTCAGTCCGCACTCTTCCCATATCTCACTTTTCTCCTTTTTTCATCATACCTAAGGACTTCTACACTATCTAGTGGATTGTCCCTGGGTAGATCCCTCCGGTTCTGGCGGATCATGGGACCTTAATCTAACCTTATCATCCTTATATCACCATGCATAAAGTAGAGTTGGTCTGTAACACCCCAACCCGACAAGGGCAAAGATGTCACAAATACAGTTTCATATCAGAACCTTAAGTACTATAGAATAGCGGAAGCCTTTACAAAACTTACAAAAGAAAATATAAATAACTTAATAATCAAAATAAATCTAAGATCCCTATTTCAAATCTTGCACTCATCTCTACTCTCAACCCAGATCAGCTATCCCATAAGCTCATCTTGAATGCTTAATACCTGCCGCAGGAAAAGAAAATGCGGCTGAGCTTACAAAGCCCAGTGAACAGATATAACAAAACAAAAGCTAAAACAGAACAAGATACAAATAAGGAATTCACAACGAAATAAGATTGACGAATCATTGAGGATTCTACGGAAGCACAAATATACAAAAATCCGAAAGAAACAATGACAGATAAGAACAACACATAGCACATTAATAACACAAACACAAACACATCAAGAAAATAGAGTACATATAAGCCAAACGAAAAGTCTAAAGGCTAACGGAAAAACTTCTAGAAAGTAAACATGGCATTCATACGAGTCAATTAATCTACATTTAACACACTTAATCCAATATTATAGCAGCGGAAATAGCAGTCAAATCATGGCAGTCACACATGCAAATAGAAAACATAGTAGGAAAACTATAACTAAATAAGCAAAAGGCATAGCATAGCAATTAGCAAATTATCAAAACAGATATCATAATTAAACCATTTTCCCCAGATCAAACCTTAATATAAGCAAAGTCTAAACCTAGCAGATCAATCATAAGCAGACAGATAACTAACGGATAGGCAAAGTTTACAAAATTAACTGAACAATCATACATACTAAACTTTCAGGATACTCAATTTCACTTTAGCACATTCATCTCACAGATCAACGAATTCACATAACGATAAACTAACCTAACATCAGATGACAAATACAAATGAATCATATTTAAACATATTAATCATATCCTAGCATGACATACGGTAGTTGCATAATCATATAAGAGCATAAACACATACAATAACATATAATAAACCTAATACATAAATATCAACACTTGAAAATACCGAATCATAAACAGAATACTTAACATAGACATAACAGATAAGGATTTAGTTAACTACCATGAGCCCAGAACTTATCATATCGGAAATAACTACTTATTCAGAAAGTAACCCCAGAAAATAATTGGAGTAGCTAGCTCCCAAAATTTTGTAAAGACGCGTATTGCAATTACCTCCCACGATCATTCACCAGATAACATATCAAATAACAGACGATCTAGGATGCATCCATAATTTCCAAACGTGAGACAGATAGTGGCCATACTATCAATAAACAGATAACGGAAAGGGACGGGCAGAACATCACTACCTGCCCTAGAGTCATGTCAGAGGTGCATCACCGACACGGACATGGAACCCCCATGACTAGTGAAATATTGGCTCGGTGTCAAACTAACTTAGGTCAAACAGATTGTCATAATTGACACAGATCATAATCAAACACAAAGTTCAACAGATAACATATCAGATAATTTATATCATAAGGTTCATGTTCAAAGGTTCAAGTCGGTTAATGTCGTAGTCACATATCATACTTTCATAACCAAATATTCACAATTCAGAAGTTCAAAATCAAATATAGCAAGGTTCAACAAATGTGCATATCAAAGCCTTTCTAACATAACGTTCAAGTCAGATATTGCATGATTCAATAAAACAGTGTTTCAAACAACAACAATCGATCAAACAATCAGAAAGGGTTCATAGCAATGGCATAGGAAACCCTAATAATTGAAATAGAAGAGCTAACGAAAACAAACGCCATAAGGAACCTTTACCTGAAAAAGGTCAATATTGTACCTTTCCTTAACGCAAATGAGAGGAAAGCAAACGAATGAGTGAATCACGAAGATATAACGTCACGTCTCCTTCAACGAATCTACACAGATTATGATTTATTTAATACTTATTAGCATCATTAAAGTTATAACGGATTCATCGCATTAACATTGTAAGTATATTCTTATTCTTAGTGACGGACGGAATTACAACATTTTAGAGTCTTAATCATTAACTAGCCAAACTTATAGGTTACAAATGATATATGGTAAATGTCACACCCCCAAAATATCGCAGCGGAACGATAGTGTCATTGGGGTATGACGTCATAGCACAAAGTATGGATAAAGAAAACGACCTCTATAATGAGACGTTTTAAAGATGTTTACCATTCGATTAAATAAGTTAAAGTTTACAACACATGAGATCCCAAAGTTTGATAATACATAAAGGTTTACAAAACATGTCGAATGGTAATAGATAAAAACACTAGACTCCAATGTATGCCACAGACCCAAAAGCTCCATGAAATGCTATCGCCTTATGACCTAAGATAAATATGCTAAGAAGTGTCAACACAAAGGTTTGTGAGTTCATAAGTTTGTGATAAAACGATCTAAAATACTTAGAGAAATGAAACTCACACAGCAAAGAAAGGTATTGTGAATCCACTCAGTTCCGCCCAAGTTCCGCCCATACAAAAAACTTGCAACCTGTGTGTTCACAACCCATTGCCTAAAATAGAATGACAATCATGATTATGCGCATTAAGGTAGTTAAAAGTATAAATGTCACCACAAGGGTCTTCCAACAACTCGTGTTGGGATGTTCCTCCAACGCTCACGTTGGGCTGTATCCATAAAAATGGCCTTCCAACATATAAATATTGGGATGTTTGTAAATTAATAGCCTTCCAACATCTTAATTTGGAGCCACTAATTCTTGTATGTTTGTAAATTAATAGCCTTCCAACAACTTAATTTGGAGCCACTAATTCTTGTATGTTTGTTCCAAATATGCATATGAAATCAAGTATAACCCAATCAAGTATATAACGCAATCAAGTGTAAAGTATAAGTAATGTTGTTTGGCAAAAGAGTTTAAATGTTTGATAAATAAGCATGTATCTCGCCCCAAATAGTTTATAGGAATTTAAATGAGTAAAAGCGGGGTATGAACTCACAGTAATCCTTAAAAAAGTTAAAGTACTTGTGAAAGTAAATGAAAACAGTTTGAGCATGTATCTCCCCCAAAAGTAATTCAAAACAGTTAAAAGAGTAGGGGCTATGACTCACCTGGTATGATTGATATGCTAACAAAATGAAGTGCACTAAAATGAGGCTCGGAAACTATCCGCGACCTAAAATGAATGTTATGACTTAAGTTATGATATGTTGTGTCGTGAATGTGATACAATGTTGTGCATGCAACTCCATATGATATCCATACCACTTGTACGCTTTGGAAATAATGTTTATCGTCAAAATATGTTTATGACATCCCGTCATATTATAAAATACTTTACAAGTATTTACGTTGAAATGATATCCCACGATAGTCATTTAATGATTTATTGTGAAATTATAACTTTTCGTCGTAAAATAATGTCGTTGAAATTTTCATGAAAGTGACTAAAATGGCCTTGAAAAGTTAGTCGTAAAATGGTGCATGTCGAGTGTTAGGAAATGAACTCAACGGTTTTGGGAAGCTTGTATCATTATCTCAAAGTTTTAGTGTTTAAGTTTCCATCCTAGAGGTCTCGATCACCAAGAAAAATATAGGTTAAGTATTGTACTTTAGCCCAAAAGTATAGTTTAAAGGATGGTTTTCGGCAAAGTTTGAGTGACTATATGTTATTCGTTACAAATCCGCTCTACAAACGGTTGGACATTTTGGAAAATATGCTAGGCGAACTTACTTTTACTAGAAGACATCACGTTATAAAAAGTTCTACATCATTGTTAAAAACGTCCGCCAACATGGTCCTTTAGTTGCCGTAGTATGCTTTTAATAGAGAATATATTAATTTTGCTAATAGAATAAAGTTACGGCAACTTGGTTTATCTCGTGTAATTTAATCGTTACAAGTCCGTTTTCTACGTCCTTAGATTCGTGTCAAAGTATACTAATATATTTTTGATAAGTCGACACAATTTATAAAGCTTAAGACTCATTTTTGACTCGTAAAGAGTGACATTTTCATGCTGAAATTTCTGAAATTAATAGTTTTCCTCGTCAAACTTGAAAATTTCATAACTTCTTCGTTATAGCTGTTTTAAATCCGTTCAAGCGGCCCGCGTTTTCATTTTAAAGTGTATTTTCTAAATATCTAGCCCAAAAATATTTATCTACTGTCGGATTTTCCCAGAATTCAAAATATGGACAGACCCTATTTAAAACGTGTCGAAATGAGTTTTTCTCGCGCCAAACCTATTCTAACCCATTCAAAACAACTTCGGAGCTATTCTAATCCTACCATACACCTTCTTAGGGTGTCATGGTTTCCTAGACATCACCAAAACTAATATATAACAAGGAATAATTATAGGATGACTTATATATATTCATAACTCTTGAAAATCATTGAAAAAGTGGTACAACATCATATGACTTGCATGTTTTTGCACAAATATGATGAATTGAATATGAAATGAATATGAAAGATAAAAATAACCATGAGATGCTTACAAGAATACTTGATGAGGTTTATGAGAACAAAGGTTTTTCCTAATCACTTGAGGTTTTTATTGCAAAACTTTTGCAACAAATGATACTAGTGTATATTAAAACTTGTCTTGAAAACTTGGTAATGATTCTTCCTTTTGGTCCTTGGCTGCCGAAATTTTAGAGAGAAAAGAGAAGGAATTTGGTCTAGTTTTGTTTACAAATGAAAGAATGAAGTGAAAGTAGTATAATACTATACTTTAAGTTAGGATATTTTTGGCAATTTGAATGAGTCATCCCCCCCATTGTCGACATGTATAAAAGAAAAAGGGTCAAGTTGTAGCTTGTATAAATTAAATGTATAAGTATAATAAAATGTAAGTTACTTGAAGACTTGTGGTAAATTGTGTACCCATTTGAATATTTAAGGTAGCGTTAGATAAAAATAAATTTTCACGGGTCAAGATAAAATATATTTAAGTCATAAAATTATAAAAATACATTTCTTGAAAGATTTGAGTGAATAAATATTTATCGGGTTGAATTTAAGAAAACCGTCGTAATTTATATAAACATAACAATTTATATACGAAATAAATTTAAAACACCGGGTAAACTAATAATAATATTTTTATAGACTTAATATGAGTATAAAAATATATTGTGATTAATTTTTGGAAGTATCGTATCAATTGTTCAAAATAATGTTTACGCGATAACGTTTATTTAATATGAAATTTTGCGTTTAATGTGAAATGCAAAACTATGCATGAGCTAATATGATGAATGTAGAGTTTAAGAAATGACCAAAAATTGAGAATTGTGACATTCTTCCCATGTCAGAGGAATCACGTCCTCGTGATTCAATCGATGATACTATGGTTCGAACCTCGACAAAGGTTCTAAAAGTTTATGCTTGTGCATGGTCTATATGATTATGTCAATGCTCATGCATATGAGTTACTCGTCCAACAAGGTACGTTCCCGTGATATCGTGAGCAATTCCCGTCCTAAATACATGCTTTCTTATGATTACGCTCGATGAGACAAGCTTTCCCATTCTCAAGCAAAATTTTAAAAGACTTTTTGGTAACCGATTTTTACTTAATCCCACAACTCATCAGACAAGAACTGTCATACTGATTAGGCTAAATCGGTTTAGGTAACGACTTGTTTCTAGCTCGATCTTTGCAACTCATCAAACAAGAACTGTCGCTCGGATCAAACTGGAAACAAGTGGTTTGAAGAAAATCTTTTGAAAATTTGGCTCGATTACTGAATTGCTACACATATGAGACTACTACTCCCTTCATTGCATGATTCTTCCTGAATTAGACATAGGTGATCAGGCTATGTATAATTTAGGAATAACTATGCAATGCTTGGACTAATCGACTCATATGATGTTTGGTGTTGAGTCATAAGTCCGCATGTATAAAGAATGTGCACTTATAATGATATGATGAGATGCTATGATGATGTAGTTATAGTCTAGGGTCAATGATGCAACCTAGTTCTCTATAACCGATTCTCTGATACCAATCTGTCACACCCCCAAAATATCGCAGCGGAAAAATAGTGTCATTGGGGTATGACGTCATAGCACAAAGTATGGATAAAGAAAACGACCTCTATAATGAGACGTTTTAAAGATGTTTACCATTCGATTAAATAAGTTAAAGTTTACAACACATGAGATCCCAAAGTTTGATAATACATAAAGGTTTACAAAACATGTCGAATGGTAATAGATAAAAACACTAGACTCCAATGTATGCCATGAGACCCAAAAGCTCCATGAAATGCTATCGCCCCAAAAGTATTGGGATGTTTGTAAATTAATAGCCTTCCAACATATAAATATTGGGATGTTTGTAAATTAATAGCCTTCCAACAACTTAATTTGGAGCCACTAATTCTTGTATGTTTGTAAATTAATAGTCTTCCAACAACTTAATTTGGAGCCACTAATTCTTGTATGTTTGTTCCAAATATGCATATGAAATCAAGTATAACCCAATCAAGTATATAACGCAATCAAGTGTAAAGTATAAGTAATGTTGTTTGGCAAAAGAGTTTAAATGTTTGGATAAATAAGCATATATCTCGCCCCAAATAGTTTATAGGAATTTAAATGAGTAAAAGCGGGGTATGAACTCACGGTAATCCGTAAAAGTTAAAGTACTTGTGAAAGTAAATGAAAACAGTTTGAGCATGTATCTCCCCCAAAAGTAATTCAAAACGTATAAAAGTAGGGGCTATGAAACTCACCTGGTATGATTGATATGCTAACAAAATGAAGTGCACTAAAATGAGGCTCGGAAACTATCCGCGACCTAAAATGAATGTCATGACTTGAGTTATGATATGTTGTCGTGAATGTGTGATACAATGTTGTGCATGCAACTCCATATGATATCCATACCACTTGTACGCTTTGGAAATAATGTTTATCGTCAAAATATGTTTATGACATCCCGTCATATTATAAAATACTTTACAAGTATTTACGTTGAAATGATATCTTACGATAGTCATTTAATGATTTATTGTGAAATTATAACTTTTCGTCGTAAAATAATGTCGTTGAAATTTTCATGAAAGTGACTAAAATGGCCTTGAAAAGTTAGTCGTAAAATGGTGCACGTCGAGTGTTAGGAAATGAACTCAACGGTTTTGGGAAGCTTGTATCATTATCTCAAAGTTTTAGTGTTTAAGTTTCCATCCTAGAGGTCTCGATCACCAAGAAAAATATAGGTTAAGTATTGTACTTTAGCCCAAAAGTATAGTTTAAAGGATGGTTTTCGGAAAAGTTTGAGTGACTATATGTTATTCGTTACAACTCCGCTCAACAAACGGTTGGACATTTTGGAAAATATGCTAGGCGAACTTACTTTTACTAGAAGACATCACGTTATAAAAATTTCTACATCATTGTTAAAAACGTCCGCCAACATGGTCCTTTAGTTGCCGTAGTATGTTTTTTAATAGAGAATATATTAATTTTGCTAATAGAATAAAGTTACAAAACTTGGTTTATCTCGTGTAATTTAATCGTTACAAGTCCGTTTTCTCGTTTTCTACATCCTTAGATTCGTGTCAAAGTATACTAATATATTTTTGATAAGTCGACACAATTTATAAAGCTTAAGACTCATTTTTGACTCGTAAAGAGTGACATTTTCATGCTGAAATTTCTGAAATTAATAGTTTTCCTCGTCAAACTTGAAAAATTTATAACTTCTTCGTTATAGCTCTGTTTTAATCCGTTCAAGCGGCCACGTTTTCGTTTTAAAGTGTATTTTCTAAATATCTAGCCCAAAAATATTTATCTACTGTCGGATTTTCCCAGAATTCAAAATATGGACAGACCCTATTTAAAACGTGTCGAAATGAGTTTTTCTGCGCCGCCCTATTCTAACCCATTCAAAACAACTTCGGAGCTATTCTAATCCTACCATACACCTTCTTAGGGTGTCATGGTTTCCTAGACATCACCAAAACTAATATATAACAAGGAATAATTATAGGATGACTTATATATATTCATAACTCTTGAAAATCATTGAAAAAGTGGTACAACATCATATGACTTGCATGTTTTTGCTCAAATATGATGAAATGAATATGAAATGAATATGAAAGATAAAAATAACCATGAGATGCTTACAAGAATACTTGATGAGGTTTATGAGAACAAAGGTTTTTCCTAAATCACTTGAGGTTTTTATTGCAAAACCTTTGCAACAAATGATACTAGTGTATATTAAAACTTGTCTTGAAAACTTGGAAATGATTCTTCCTTTTGGTCCTTGGCTGCCGAAATTTTAGAGAGAAAAGAGAAGGAATTTGGTCTAGTTTTGTTTACAAATGAAAGAATGAAGTGAAAGTAGTATAATACTATACTTTAAGTTAGGATATTTTTGGCAATTTGAATGAGTCATCCCCCCCATTGTCGAAATGTATAAAAGAAAAAGGGTCAAGTTGTAGCTTGTATAAATTAAATGTATAAGTATAATAAAATGTAAGTTACTTGAAGACTTGTGGTAAATTGTGTACCCATTTGAATATTTAAGGTAGCGTTAGATAAAAATAAATTTTCACGGGTCAAGATAAGATATATTTAAGTTATAAAAATTATAAAAATACATTTCTTGAAAGATTTGAGTGAATAAATATTTATCGGGTTGAATTTAAGAAAACTGTCGTAATTTATATAAACATAACAATTTATATACGAAATAAATTTAAAACACCGGGTAAACTAATAATAATATTTTTATAGACTTAATATGAGTATAAAAATATATTGTGATTAATTTTTGGAAGTATCGTATCAATTGTTCAAAATAATGTTTACGCGATAACGTTTATTTAATATGAAATTTTGCGTTTAATGTGAAATGCAAAACTATGCATGAGCTAATATGATGAATGTAGAGTTTAAGAAATGACCAAAAATTGAGAATTGTGACAGTAAACTTAAGGGTTTAATATGATAATTATCTTATTTGAGGGATTATATGATCATCATACAAGGTATAGGGTTTACAAATGTCAAGAACGGATTTTAAGACTCTCTTTCAAAACAGTTTACACAAGCTTTTATATCTTTCATGAAAGACCAATACTCCCATGTAACATTGCTCGAACACAAACTTAATGAGACCATGCATACAATACTTTTAATTCATGACACTTAGTTTCTTACATAAAATCACATCTCGTGTATGCGTACAACACACTTAGTACTAGCTCGTTATATACTTAATCAATGGTTATTAATGACCCCAAACTTACTATTTTCACATGAAATAACAAATCAACACACACAGCTTAAAACCCTAATCGACTCATAATCATGACCTAGGGTTTCTCTCAAACTTTTAGCACCATATTAAATACACATTAAATTGACATGTTACGGATTTTAATGACTTATCACCTTGACCTAGAACGTGTGAAAAACAAACCGAAGATAACTCAAAACCCATGCCTACATTTACACTAGTAACTCACACCACCTTGACTTATATAAATCATGTTAACGAGACCAAAGTTTACCCGTTTCCCTTGCTTCAATATATACGCTCACACATGCAAACTCCAACTTACCCTACGTTGTTTCCCGACTCACAAACAAATCAACACACAAATACAAACACTTAATTACTTCTCTCACACGACACGTTAACTCTTGTTCCAAACATGCATGCATCGACACCATCAAGACCTTTTTAAAAGACTCACGCTAGGAAAACATGCATGCAAACTGACTCATAACCAAAACCACAACATCGCTACATACTACTCACATAAAATCATACGAGGCTCTAACCTTTTAAACCCTAATCGATCCCTAACTCCATGCGTCGAACTCATATAAATATAGCATCATATTCATGATTTTATGTGACGACGAGTATGTTACTTATTATGCGGTTCATGTTACACAAGGTTTTTAACGTCGACCCTTATTTTCGCATGGCGACTCGACATGTTCCACAGGTTTCAAGTTAGTATAAGTTGTGCGTTAGAAAAGTTGGGACGAGGGTCGCTTACCTTAGCGGGGCTCGAAGAAAACACACGCACCACGCGTCTCCACTTGCAGGTCGAACGGAAGAAGAAAAAAAGAAGCTTTTGGTGCGTGACTTTTGAGAAACTAGGGTTTCATGTGAAGGGATTTGTGTTGTATTTATACTAATCGACCCATGGTGGGTTTTGTGGTATTCGCTCAAACAAGGAAAAGAAAGACGACCCGTGGGCTCGAGCTTGGGCTTGGCCGAACTTCCATATGCATGGTTTAATATCTTCTTTGTGAAATTTGACACATGAAACATTAGCGTGGCTTTGCTTTACTTTTGTCGTACCAAAAGTCGAATTTTATATTATGCACGTTAAGTCTTGATATC
Organism: Chrysanthemum makinoi; assembly: GCA_910596185.1. Taxonomy (NCBI): domain Eukaryota; kingdom Viridiplantae; phylum Streptophyta; class Magnoliopsida; order Asterales; family Asteraceae; genus Chrysanthemum; species Chrysanthemum makinoi. The sequence continues at coordinate 83,978,690 of OU343218.1, read as the reverse complement.
ATTTATAAGTTTGAATGAATTTCATTTAATGAGTGTTGATTTATTTTACGTATTTTATAAATGTTAATTGTGAGGGTAAAATAGGTTTTTAACACGTTTTATATTTTTAGGGTTTTACAACTCTTCCCTTCTAAAAAGAAAATTTTGTCCTCGAAATTGAACCCGAGACGACAAACGAAAACGAATCGGATTTTCAGAATTTCAAAGAATACAGCAAACGCGAAGCTTATCCTAGAACAAACGGATTCTTATCAGAATCTTCAAACTCATACTTTTCAGGAATCAAATCAATAATCAAATCGTTATAACGACAATCATATACTTATCAAAGTAATGGCAGAAAACACATGAGATGCAGAAAGTCAAACAACACGCTCTAACTTATTCAGATATCTAATGATGAGAACAAACATATACATAGACAGAACGAATCCTAACGGTCTCGCTAGTCACAGATAATCAAACTAAAAGGATCTAGGGTTCCTCAAACACTTCCTGAAATATCCTATGATCACAATAAGGGTACGTCATATAATGTAAGTATTATCACGTTGATTAGGCGTCATAATACCAGCATCACATGAGTATACCATCATGATGGTCATACTTTATTTCAAGTTGTGATTAAGCAACATCATCAATAGAATCGAATAGGGAACGAAACTTATTAGAACTAACGGGAACTTAACGAATCTATCAGAAAAGAAACAACAAACAGCAACTATACTTTCAAAATTTTGCTTTATTCTTACAAATCAAACAAATTGCAGAATTGTCATAAGATGAAACTTCCAAAACAAAACTTACTAATCAAAGATTCAATCATCTAAATGAAAAACAAAAGGACCTAAACTCAAAATCCAATGTCAGAACCTTCTAATAAAGAGGACAACTAATCATGAGCGCGAATTTCTATTCTTGTATCGGATTAAACCTACTAGTAGCCGTAGACTCTAAATCCGAGTCCACCTCGTATTCTTCCTCATGTTCTTCTTCTTCCTCTTCTTCCTCACTTATCCATCCGTTCCTATTTCCTTCGCGCTGCGCTAATAGGCGACTAGCAAAGTCACTTCTCCGATTCCTCTCTCTTCTTCTTGGCACACGATCTACAAAAGCATACAAGTCGCGACTCCTAGTCCAAACTACTCCTCCATCTTCCAAGAACTCGGGACATCTTTCATGATACCTAGTGGTGAAGCCTTGGTTGTCAACGACTTTAGTCTCGTACTCCTCTACTATTCTTCCGTCTACGTTCTCTAAGGTTAGCTTCTCCTCAATTGTTCATGGCCACATACTAGCCAGAAACTTCGTATCCCCTATTGGTCCGGCCCGCTCACCAATCCTCTTGCACCCTTAACAATAACACAACAGTCCACTTCTTCCTCTCCTTAGGTTGCCTAGCGGTCCCTGCTTGCTGCTCAATTGAACTAGAACGACGAGGGGTAACCATCTAAAAGAATAATCAACTATTAGTAAAATCTAAGTACGATAGTGGACGCAAAGAAAGTACGCAGGAGGGAAAATCCTAAATCTACCCAATCCTCACAGGTCATAGCCTAAGATCTAAGGGTCCTAAAACCTAGAGCTCTGATACCATAAATTGTAACACCCCAACCCGACAAGGGCAAAGATGTCACAAATACAGTTTCATATCAGAACCTTAAGTACTATACAATAGCGGAAGCCTTTACAAAACTTACAAAAGAAAATATAAATAACTTAATAATCAAAATAAATCTAAGATCCCTATTTCAAATCTTGCACTCATCTCTACTCTCAACCCAGATCAGCTATCCCATAAGCTCATCTTGAATTCTTAATACCTGCCGCAGGAAAAGAAAATGCGGCTGAGCTTACAAAGCCCAGTGAACAGATATAACAAAACAAAAACTAAAACAGAACAAGATACAAATAAGGTTCAAATGAAATAAGATTGACGAATCATTGAGGATTCTACGGAAGCACAAATATACAGAAATCCGAAAGAAACAATGACATATAAGAACAACACATAGCACATTAATAACACAAACACAAACACATCAAGAAAATAGAGTACATATAAGCCAAACGAAAAGTCTAAAGGCTAACGGAAAAACTTCTAGAAAGTAAACATGGCATTCATACGAGTCAATTAATCTACATTTAACACACTTAATCCAATATTATAGCAGCGGAAATAGCATTCAAATCATGGCAGTCACACATGCAAATAGAAAACATAGTAGGAAAACTATAACTAAATAAGCAAAAGGCATAGCATAGCAATTAGCAAATTATCAAAACAGATATCATAATTAAACCATTTTCCCCAGATCAAACCTTAATATAAGCAAAGTCTAAACATAGCAGATCAATCATAAGCAGACAGATAACTAACGGATAGGCAAAGTTTACAAAATTAACTGAACAATCATACATACTAAACTTTCAGGATACTCAATTTCACTCTAGCACATTCATCTCACAGATCAACGAATTCACATAACGATAAACTAACATAACATCAGATGACAACATACGAATCATATTTAAACATATTAATCATATCCTAGCATGACATACGGTAGTTGCATAATCATATAAGAGCATAAACACATACAATAACATATAATAAACCTAATACATAAATATCAACACTTGAAAATACCGAATCATAAACAGAATACTTAACATAGACATAACAATGGGATTTAGTTAACTACCACGAGCCCAGAACTTATCATATCGAAAATAACTACTTATTCAGAAAGTAACCCCAGAAAATAATTGGAGTAGCTAGCTCCCAAAATTTTGTGAAGACGCGTATTGCACACGACATCATTCACCAGATAACATATCAAATAACAGATCAGATCTAGGATGCATCCATACGCCCCAACAGACAGATAGTGGCCATACTATCAATAAACAGATAACGGAAAGGGATGTGGCAGAACATCACTCTACTGCCCTAGAGTCATGTCAGAGGTGCATCATTGACACGGACATGGAACCCCCATGACTAGTGAGAATATTGGCTCGGGTGTCAAACTAACTTAGGTCAAACAGATTGTCATAATTGACACAGATCATAATCAAACACAAAGTTCAACAGATAACATATCAGATAATTTATATCATAAGGTTCATGTTCAAAGGTTCAGAAGTCAGAAGTTAATGTCGTAGTCACATATCATACTTTCATAACCAAATATTCACAATTCAGAAGTTCAAAATCAAATATAGCAAGGTTCAACAAATGTGCATATCAAAGCCTTTCTAACATAACGTTCAAGTCAGATATTGCATGATTCAATAAAACAGGTGTTTCAAACAAGCAACAGATCAAACAATCAGAAAGGGTTCATAGCAATGGCATAGGAAACCCTAATAATTGAAATAGAAGAGCTAACGAAAACAAAACGTCATAAGGAATCTTTCTGAAAAGGTCGAATATCGTACCTTAACGAAATGAGAGGAAAGCAAACGAATGAGTGAATCACGAAGATATAACGTCGCGGCTCCTTCAACGAATCTACACGGATTATGATTTATTTAATACTTATTAGCATCATTAAAGTTATAACGGATTCATCGCATTAACATTGTAAGTATATTCCTATTCTTAGTGACGGACGGAATTACAACATTTTAGAGTCTTAATCATTAACTAGCCAAACTTATAGGTTACAACTGATATATGGTAAACTTAAGGGTTTAATATGATAATTATCTTATTTGAGGGATTATATGATCATCATACAAGGTATAGGGTTTACAAATGTCAAGAACGGATTTTAAGACTCTCTTTCAAAACAGTTTACACAAGCTTTTATATCTTTCATGAAAGACCAATACTCCCATGTAACATTGCTCGAACACAAACTTAATGAGACCATGCATACAATACTTTTAATTCATGACACTTAGTTTCTTACATAAAATCACATCTCGTGTATGCGTACAACACACTTAGTACTAGCTCGTTATATACTTAATCAATGGTTATTAATGACCCCCAAACTTACTATTTTCACATGAAATAACAAATCAACACACACAGCTTAAAACCCTAATCGACTCATAATCATGACCTAGGGTTTCTCTCAAACTTTTAGCACCATATTAAATACACGTTAAATTGACATGTTACGGATTTTAATGACTTATCACCTTGACCTAGAACGTGTGAAAAACAAACCGAAGATAACTCAAAACCCATGCCTACATTTACACTAGTAACTCACACCACCTTTACTTATATAAATCATGTTAACGAGACCAAAGTTTACCCGTTTCCCTTGCTTCAATATATACGCTCACACATGCAAACTCCAACTTACCCTACGTTGTTTCCCGACTCACAAACAAATCGGCACACACATACAAACACTTAATTACTTCTCTCACACGACACGTTAACTCTTGTTCCAAACATGCATGCATCGACACCATCAAGACCTTTTTAAAAGACTCACGCTAGGAAAACATGCATGCAAACCGACTCATAACCAAAACCACAACATCGCTACATACTACTCACATAAAATCATACGAGGCTCTAACCTTTTAAACCCTAATCGATCCCTAACTCCATGCGTCGAACTCATATAAATATAGCATCATATTCATGATTTTATGTGACGACGAGTATGTTACTTATTATGCGGTTCATGTTACACAAGGTTTTAACGTCACGACCCTTATTTACTCGCATGGCGACTCGACATGTTTCACAGGTTTAAAGTTAGTATAAGTTATACGTTAGAAAAGTTGGGACCAGGGATTCGCTTACCTTAGCGGGGCTCGAAGAGAAAACACCACGCACCACCACGTCTCACAGCTGCAGTCGAACGGAAAGAAAAGAAGAAAAAGAGCAGAAGCTTTTGGTGTCGTGACTTTTGAGAAACTAGGGTTTCATGTGAAGGGATTTGTGTTGTATTTATACTAATCGACCCATGGTGGGTTTTGTGTGGTATTCGGCTCAAACAAGGAAAATAAAGACGACCCGTGGGCTCGAGCTTGGGCTTGGCCGAACTTCCATATGCATGGTTTAATATCTTTTTTGTGAAATTCGACACATGAAACATTATGAGCGTGGCTTTACTTTTTGTCGTACCAAAAGTCGAATTTTATATTATGCACGTTAAGTCTTGATATCATTTATAAGTTAGATAGAATTTCATTTAATGAGTGTTGATTTATTTTACGTATTTTATAAATGTTAATTGTGAGGGTAAAATAGTCTTTTAACACGTTTTATATTTTTAGGGTTTTACATGGTCGGTCTTTTGGTGTAGTTCTTCCGCCTTGAAACCAATTGAAAAATCATTTGGAAAAACAATCAAGGTACTTGTGATACGAGATCAAAGCATTTTGTACCTTAATAGTTTTGATCATTTAGAAAACCTCCCCCTCAACATGTGCATATGATTTAGAAAATGTTTAGCACATTGAGGCAAGAGGACTTTGAAACATTTTCTTTGATCACAATTTTCATAGAAAAAGCCATTTGATTTTCTTTGGTAAATTCTCCCCCTGAATATGTGCGTAGGATATTTGAAATCATTTTATCACATAGAGGCAAGAGTTATTTTGAAGCACATTTACGATCACACAAGCCATTAAGAAACCATTCGCTCCCTGTCAATATGTGCATCAATCAATGAAAGAGTTTGGCACATATTAGAGAGAACTTGCACTTTAAATCAAAACGATCATCTTATATCAAGTTTCATTATTAAATCACAAATTCTCCCCCGATCAAAAATATTAAACCCTTTGAGATTTTGGATCCCAAGTGATTTAATAAGGTTTAGAAAACATGGGAGAAAATGTGGCCAGGTTTAAATACTCATCTCGTTTTTGGATAAATCCTCCTCCTCAACATGTGCATTGTGTATTTGAAATCGTTTGGCACATGGAGGCAGGAGTGCCTATAAAGGACTAAAACCGATTCCATTAAAACAGATAAGAGATTTAAATCACTATCTCTCCCCCGATCAAAAATTTCAAACCTCTTGAGATTTGTGATCCCAATTGATTTAAATCATTTAGGAAATTTTGGGGAAAGACGTGGCAAGATTTGATTTTGAAAAATGATCGAAATGGATCAATTTAAGACATTAAAGATTATTAGTGACATGTATGATTGTTTTAAGAGATCTTTAAGTAAAACAAAACAATTTCACAATCAAACAAGAACAGAAAAAATCTCATTTTGAAAGACCATGATTTAAAAGAAAAATCATACCATGACATAACATTAAATCTTTAGATCACCACTTATTATCGTACAAAACAGACTTTTATGAAGAAATATTGTTTGAAAATAATTTATTTTAAATCACTTTCCCCCCTCAATCGATGACCGTAGTCGTTGATTGAGTGACCTATGGTTTGATAAAATGAAGTCCGGTGATTTTCAAAATTAAGTCCAATTTATTTTCAAAACAAATATTTTTCCATTTTTCAAAACAATATTATTTAAAAGTTGTTTAAAGAATGGTATCATCACAATTATCCTGCACAAAGATACGTTAGGTGGTTGAGAAGCTCTTTGTTGCTTTGTAGGGCTTGGAAGAAAAACCGTCTGCTGATGCAGTGAGACTTCTTACGTTGCATTTTAATGCCAACTGAGGTCAAATTAAGCTTCGTTTCTTCAATCACTTAGAAGAAAACCATCTACTGATGCAGTGAGACCTCTTACGTTGCATTTATGCCAACTCTCATTGGAAGTCCAATTAAGCTCTGTTTCTTCATTTTTCAACCCAAGAAATAGTTACCCTTTCCTTTCGGCATCCAATCATCTTCATTTGTGGGATCCGGATCGGGAACATTCTTATATACCAATATACCTGCATATGTTAGTAAACACACATACAAATATATGGTGGTCGACATCACCCAAACAACAATAGACTAAAAAAAATCAATCCAACATATCAATCAGTTCATATAAGGCATGGGAATAATGTGTTAATCAAACTCTAATCATCTAATCCTAACAATCATATCCTAGGCACCTAGTCCTTCAACGTAGATTAACATCATTTTTCAGTTAAGCATTTAGGATAATTAGATAAGTCCAATAGATGATATACATTTGAAAAACATTCTCCCCCTCAATCAATGACTCTTTCTTTGAAAAGTTTAAAAGCGCTAAAGTCATTTATTGAGTTTTCAATTTTTTATGAAAACTCTGAATCTGATTGATTTTCAAACAACTCATTAACCACTAATTTGTTAAAACAAATATTTTTCTAAAGAATTTTAGATGGAAAAATATTTGAGTAGGAACAGCAGTCCTTCGACATACTTTCCTCATTTTGTTTTTAGGATAAGTGCTCGAAATATTTGAAAATTGGTTTAGCGCAACACTTTCCTTCCTTTGAAGAGCGGGTTGCTATCTGAAATAATAGCAAACCATGGTTTAAGCGCGGGTCACAGTCTGAGATAACTGCAAGCCATCATTTGAAGTGCGGGTACAGACTGAAATAACTGTAAGCCATATTTTGAGACATGTTTAGAAATAAATATTTACACCTCCTGCTCGAACTTCATCTAAAGTCCCATGCCATTATTGAATGACATTTCTAAGACCGTAGATGTTATCGATACCAGAAGACATGTCTAGAGAAAACATATTTTTGGTATTTTTCAATTTTCTGATTTTTATGGGCTTTTGTTGATTTTATATTTTTTATTTTGTTTTTGTTGGTTTTATATTTTTGTATTTTGCTTTTTGAAAATTATATACAAAGATAGAGAAATAGTTTAAGAGGATGATGATACGAGTACCGAGATAAGGAAATCCTTCAGCACTTTGTAGAAGATAGAAGTCATCATCTCTTAAACTTTCACCACCAAAGCATTCGAGGCTCTTGAATCATCGCAAGAACTTGAGCCATCAAAAATTGAATCTTTGGCAGCTTCCCCCCAAACCGACAAACATCGAATAAAGACCGTTTCCATAAGAAGTAGAGTTGAAGACAAAGCGGTCTCATTGAATGAAGCTCAACACCCCGAAGAACTTGAGAACACCGAAGTAACAAGTTGAAACATTGATCGTCTCAGTGGTTATCACATCTGGAATAACTGATTAAGACCGATCACATGAACCTGTTGTGCGTCCCCGATGTACACATTACTCTTCGAGATTGACCAGTTATCTATTTAGGGGAACAATATATCAACATCTTCATTTTACCAAGTGCATTCCAGTTATCTTTCATATTACCAATCATCCCATAATGTACACAAGTACCCAACTAGAGTAGAGACAACGACATCACAGTAACTAGTTGAATCACTGATCTTCTCTGCAGATGTCAACTCTGGAATAACTGATTAAGCTCAATCAAGTGATCATGTTGTGTGTCCCTGATGTACACAAATCTCTCCCCGATGGTTTGCGATCTCATCGAAATCATCATTACATAGTGTACATGAAGCAGTAACCAAAAGCACTTTATCATAATCATATCGAAGAAGACGATAAGCAATATCATCTCACACTCCAAATATTCTTCTCATATTTCTTCCAACTGAACACTGAAGTAACACATACCAAAAGTCTCCAGAGACCACTTCCCCCAAATAGTTGGAATAATACACCAAAGGCTACGAGTTAAACCCTGAGTTTCTCTACGGTTATGACCATTGTCTTTCCGGGATAACTTCAATCAGGTAGAAGTGTTAAGTTCATCATGTGTACTCGTTGAGCTTTTAGATATATGTCTCCTTCCCCCTTGCTGGTTTTGATACCTCAGAATCAGCAAAACATAATATACCCATAAACTTGAAATCTTGTGAGAAGAACTCAAATAGCCCAAATGAATCCTGTGAGAATCAACTGCTATAGAAACTCTCTCTCTGACTATCTTTATCAACCCATATGTAGACAATTTGAAGTGACCACTGTTGAAGAAAACCCGATATACCAAACTTGAAACTGAAGTCGAATTCCCGCATTTGTATCTTAAGCTTGCACTTAATGATGGAAGAACGGTGTAGAGAATCTATGCTTCAAGCAAATCTCTAAGTACTCACTACTCAAACAAAGTATGAGACATTAACACCTCTTGAGATTATCCACATCGTCATCAGCATGTGACACTGAGTAAAACAACGTAACTCCTAATAGTGATAGTTAACCAGGTCTTCAACCCACCTCATTGCGGTAACTAGATAAACCAAGACTTCAACTCAAATTCTTAAGCCTGAGCAAGTTATCAAATAAGAACACGTGTTTGTGAAAGTCAACTTCAATCTCAAATAAGTGATAAATGATTAACTCTGAAGTCATCAACTTGTGTCAAATGCCCAACACATGAAAACAACATACAATCGGATGTATATTGACCCACTGAATGAACCGGAACAAATGATTCCTCAACAACAATGCATTCTTCCTTAAAAGTATACATGTAGAGACGATCGGAAGACTCACCAATAATGTCTTCGAGTGGATGAGGTAGTCATTTTCCTTTAAGTTCATGTGGTTGATTTATAGCGTGCACATTGAGAGGAACAATAATCCATAAAGATTTGGCAAAGGAATACCAAAGAGCGGATCATTATTCATGAACAATAATCCGTGAAGATTTGGCTAAGGAATACCAAAGCGGATCATTATTCATGAGTGCAACTGCAATATTATGATAGTCATTATCAACGCCTTGAGGAATAACTAGAGATTGGGCTTCTTGAGTAGTCTGAGAAGTACTTCTTAGATGATCAACATAGATTGTAGGTTGGAAATACTCATCAAACATATCTTGAAACAATGAATCCCTAACAATAAATCCCATTTATCCTTAGTAAGTGAAACATTAGGCATTGGAGGAGAGAAACATGAAGTTCCCATCAACATCCATCAACATGTAGTAAATTCACTCTTCTCCCCCTCAAAAATTGCATTCGAAGTTGCCATTTTTGATTTAACCAAGTGAATAAGAATATACACCAATGAACGTAGATCCACTTGATGACTGAATGAGCATGGGAGAAACATGAAGCTTGTTGATGAAGAATGTCGATGAGAATAGACATAAACATGAAGATTTCTCTTCTTCTGAAGATAAAGCGCACTGAAGTGTACACCTTTCTTTTCTATGAGGAACGGGGCCTGAAGTGTTATCTGCAGACGCCATAGTGTTGAAGAACGAGGCCTGAACTGATGTGAACAGACGTCATTTCCAGTTTGAATATCAAGGTTGAGTTACTTGGACCCGTGAGTTATGAGATATCAATCCATTTGTTATCCATACTTTAAGCCGGTCCATGTAATGAAGGATCGAAGCATCTGGCGAGTAAGGAATACCGCACTAACATTACAAGCTTGTTTGCATATATATGGGTTAGTGACATTAGTATCCAAACTCTTTGGGGCTTCACGGTCAACCTTGATTTTGCCATTGGAAAATAGCTTTCCGGTAGGTATCCACCTAAGTCCAGCATCGTTAAACATTCTACCAGATGGTATCCACTTATGGCAAGGTCTATGATTGTTGATATTCTTATGAATAGTGGAAGACTTATCCTTATTCCTAGTTTCCAAAGGTTTTGTAGTTGGTATTCATCTAGGCGAAGTTTTGGTTTGTTTTGCTTCATATCCACAGAAGATGACTTAGTGAAAGTCCTAGACTTAACAGGTTGAACCTTTTCCTGAGCATTTACTTTCTTCAGGGATTTTGTAAAGCAATTATCATGATTTCCCCTAAAGATGCATTTCATACAATTCGAGCAAACAGCTTGTTTGGATTTAGAAAATGATCTAGAGTTCTTAGAGTGATCTGCTATGGGAATAGCTTTATTCGAAATGTAACTACTCTTAGATCCACGCCAATCCCTAGTCTTTAGTTTAGTGTTCCTAGGTAATGGTTTAGAACTACTAGCAGTGCCTTGAAATCTCGAAGAATTCATCACTCTAGGTCTTGCACCTAAAATTCCGTCTTTTTGAATTTGTGCCTTCTTTCTAGCCATTTCTAGATAAGAGTTCTTATACAAGTCATTCATAGCATTTTTCCTAGGCAAGTAAGGTGAAGTGACTGGTTTTGTCAAAACTTGTTTCGCATCAACTTGGGAGGCAAACCGTGTTTTTGAAAATTTTGGTAGTTCAGATCTAAACGCATTCAGTTGTCTAATAACTGGTTTCCCCAAGATTGATGGTTTTGCAAACTTAGTTTTCACACTATTCCCTTGTTTTTCAGCTCATTTTTAAGGCAACAATAGTGAAACTCTTTTCCTGAAGTTGAGCTTTGAGTTCATCAAATTTTGCTATCAAAGAGTTTGTTTGTTCCATTGAGTTTGTTCTAGCTTCTTTGACAGAGTCACTTAGTTCTATGTGATGCTTTCTTAAAGACTCATTTTCCTTTAGTAATTTGGCCACACTAATTCATCATTTCTCATTTGAATATTATCAATAGCATTAACATCAGAATTACTTATAACCAAATTACTTTTCACATGCATATCAGAAATATGTTTCTTCAAATTGTTAATAGTCGAGTTGTTGGCTTGAAGCTGAGCTTTTAAATCATTTATTTCAAAAAATTCATGCAATTCAGGAAATTCCCGATTTTTACATGGTTTCTTAGTTTGAAAACTTTCCTCTTTACTCTGTATCGCAATTTCAAGTGAAATGCAATGTTTTTCAAGTTTTGAGAATTTGTATGAAAGTTCATCAAAAACCTTTTTATCAACCATATCATTCGTTTTAAAATTATTAGACTCAGCCTTAACCAAGGAACATTTATCAGAATCATGTTTAGCATGAAGATCAGAATGTTTAGGTACCTTAACATGTCACTATGTTGATCGGTTAAGGGTACCTCATCAGATGACACACCACTTTCAAGTCTGTGCGATCTGCATCTACATCATGTGTAACAAGAGTCCTGGACCGCTGGCTTGTCAAGCTTATCTATCTCTAAGCCTCTGTATTCATGTCAGTGATCCATCATCTGGTGCTTTACCAGACTCATCATCATTTGTTGTCTCTGACATTCTACATTCAGCAACACCCGATTCTTCAACAGATACATTACCCAACTTATCACAACTATCTCTCAGCACGGACACTCATCACTTTTTCATGTCTGAGTAACTTCCTCAATATACTTTCCCACATTATCCATGAGTTGGATAAGTGTCTCTATGAACATGCTAATTTCCACTCCAGTGTGTCTCTTAAAAGACATTTCAGTTATGTCTTGATCATAATCTGATGTAAATTCCCACAATGAATGACTGAAATTGGTTGTAGATCACTTGAAGTGCACCTAGGCTATCCTTTTGAACCATTTCTTTATCAAGTTGTTGTTCCAATTGTTCTAAGTTTAAGAATAATGTGCTATTGAACGTTGATAATTCTTGAGGAAAAGTGCATAACTGTTCGTTCACTTCCCATAGATAGAAGTAATGTGAGGTGTGAATGAAGTTGTCTTTGCACAGCATTCATAACATTGGCCGGTGCATTTCTGTATTTTCAGTCACGAACCGGAGATATCACATCCTCATTGTGATTCAATCATCTTTAACCGTTCGGTGTAGCAAATATTCTCATGATTGTCTCAGACATCATACAATTTAAGTACATCTGAAATAACTGGGTCAGTAGTGTAAGACATGATATTGTAGTATCCACGGGATTTTATAAGTCTATGATTTAAACCGAGAAATAGAATCTTTCGCGGGATTTTACTAAAATCAAGACCAAACCGTTAAGCAATGACCAATGGAATGTGTTAAGATGACTGATGGATTGTCACAATGATAGACAATTGTGTGTTAGGACTTATGATTGTTTGTAGGATTAGCAGAGATGTTGTTTGGTTGAGATTTGGGTTGGTTGATGCACAATTTTACAGAGAAATTTAGGTCTAAAAACTTAAAAACCTCAATAACTTCGGTTCAGAGTGGATTCTTGCCATTCTCCTCGTTCTCACGGTCGTTTTGATGGGTAGAACGCTGAAAATGGAGTTACGGATCAAAAGTTATAGCCGTTTGAAGTTTTGTCGGGAAAAGTCAACAAGTCGCTAAGAATTCTTGAACCAAGTCGCTAAGAACAAGTCGCTAGGACCCAAGTCGCTAGAGACAACTCGCTATGAACCAAGTCGCTAAAGAGCAACTCGCTAAGTGGCCTAGTCGCTAAAGAGCAACTCGCTAGTAACAACAGAGACAAGTTGCTAGAAATTTTAAAGACAAGTCTCTACTACCAAAATAAGAGCCAAGTCTCTACGAAAATAGGCTACAAGTCTCTGCCAAGTCTCTGAAAATAGGCACCAAGTCTCTACTGAAAATAGGCTACAAGTCTCTACGCCAAGTCTCTAGACAAATACATTGAATCTGGACATAACCACAAGTCTCTGAAAACATATTTGCAAGTCTCTACAAAAAACATAAGCGCAAGTCTCTACGAAGAACATAACCACAAGTCTCTCTGAGAAGAAATATAACTACAAGTCTACGAAGAACATATTCAAAAGCACCACTTTCCAATCCAAAAACAATCTAACCACACTGATTCAAGCCTTCCAAATCAAAACCTCAGCACTTATAATGATTCTAAACACAAAAGTACAATCAAAATTCAAACTTTAACACTAGAAATAGTCCAAATGATGAAAATACCACTAAACTTTTTCAACCCCAAAAATCATATAAAACCACTAGAAATCCAAAAATCATATAAAAGTGCAAACTTTTAACCTTAGTAGCCAAATAAAATTTGAACTAGATGAGTAAATAACCAAAAATTGAACAACAAAAACCCAACAATAACCAAACTAAAATCGGAGCACACACAATATCCAAGATCAAACCATGGCTCTTGATACCATTTGTAGGATATTGGTTATTGTTTTAATCAAAGAACATGTCTAGTTGAATCAAACAAGAAGATTTTAGAGAGAGAGAGATGGGTGGGATACTTTCTAGAGAGAGAAAGATATGAGAGAAAAAGAAGTTGTATGATTAAAAGAAATGAAAGCACCAACCCTCTCCACATGAGGAGAGGGCTACTTATAGTTCTTACAAATAGCATACGCCTCTGAGTGTGGATCAGGGCATACATTGGGTAGGAACTGTCGGTCCTCACGGTGTTGCTCTAAACTAATTAACTAACTAATAAATAACATAATTAACTACAAGTCTACGAGCTAACATATGCTAGACTATAATTAGGGTGACCGACACTTTAACATGGAATTTCCAATTCCTAAAACTTAATGTTGTCATTTTGTTCTAACCATGACACGGTGTCACTTGCAGCATAAATGAATAAAAGGGTAATAAAAAGCTGCCCATGTTCAGACATTCTCATTTCGGTAGGCGGTGATGAAATATGTAATATATATGTTGTGGCACTGAAATCGATAACAGTTTGACAACAGCCGTATCTTGGGGGCATTTATATTAATACATCCATGGAAAAAAATCTTTGTTCAAATGTATTCTTACAAATCTGATCCTCCATTTTTTTTACTGATATTCCATTTTATACAATAGTCATCCTTATAGTGTCGTATACGAGTATATGAGGTCTAAGTGCTATAAGTTGTATATGATTGTGTTAGGTCACCATATAGATGATAACACAAACATAACAATGATATAGAAACAAGAGAAAGAGATAGATTGGTCGATACTTTCACAAGATGAATGAACAAAGGTTTAGTAGCATAAAATGAAAGAACCAACACCCTCAAGTGAGGGTTTACAATAGTACTTATAGGAGAGGGAGATAGGGAAACATCTAGTCCCTTCCTCTTAGTCATTTGGGCCAAAGTCATAGGCCCATGGGCTTACTACATAAGCCTAGACATAATTACTAACATATAATCCTAAATACTTAACAACCTATTACATAGTTAATGACCGACACTTGATACTAGTTACACGTAATCCCAACAATCTCCCCCTAAGGTTTGGTCATCTAGGTTGCTTGACGTCTTTACAGCCATCTTCTTTCTTTTGAGTAGATGTGCTTTTCTTTCTTTAACTTTTTCAGCTTGAAGTCTCATGATACTTTGTTCTTTGTTCTTTGTTGTTGTGGTGATAATATGTTATTGTCTGCTGTTCATCAACCTCTTTGCACGGTGCTTCACGTCTTTCTCCACCATGCTCATACTTCTTTTGACTTTGAATCTCCAATTTTGTGTAGTTCTCAAGTCTTTAAACTTTGTAGATTCTTTGACTTTGACATAGAATCATCTTTAACTTTGTGTTGCCTTTGAATATGGTTAGAACTTTCATGTGATAAGATGTTGGTATGAGCATGTGGAGATGAAGTGTTGTTGATGATAATGGTGGTAGTGAGGGTCTCTTCTGGAACTCCGGATCTCTAACCCTGCATGTAAATAATTAGCAATAAAGCTCGCGACGTAAGAGTTCATATATTTTGTACAGGTACATCCCAGATCATTAGCACGTTCTTTGACGAATCTTAGACCAGATGGTCACTGGCATGTCCCCGTACTTAAGATCTTCACTGTTGTTATGAGTCAGCCGAGTATACCGAGGTATCACTCCACCATCAGACCGTTTGAGACCACTGCGAACACTAAGCGTAACCCACAAGGGATTACCGAAGTGACCTGTTGTTAGGGATTTTTTTATGTTGACTCTGGGAGGAGTTTCCATTCAATCACAAAGGATTACATGTGTAAATCCCCTCATAAATGTTCTGGCAGATTACTAGGATATGTGTAGGACTCTAGAATTATATCACTTGTTTCCTTATAGTTTGAATAACAAGTGATGAAATATTTAGTGTTCCTAAGAGATCTTTTGATGAATCTCATGGCTCTAGACTCGATTAGTGCACTTTGGTTTTAGTATTAGGAGACTGGAGCGGTGTCTCCTGTTTCAATATCAACATCAACACATCTCAGAGTAGAGGTCGATAGATTATGTGGTTCTCGTGAGAATTAAACAAGTTCTTTTGAGAGAACTTGAGTGGCTTAGAAGGTTTAGTGCAGTGCATCACTAGGTCCATGACATCTTTGTCTTCAATACCGGTGTTACCTTAGTGACAACCAGTAGCATATTTATTGAACCCGGTTTCTGCCCTAAGTTGAATATATGGTGGGCTATTTCTTTTCACCCTTTTCTTTAACTTTTCTTTTTAATTCTTTAACTCCTTCTTTCTCTTTTTCTCATATTCTCCTTTGTTCAATCATACCTAAGGACTTCTAAATCTAACTATGGGTATTGTCCTTGGGTAGATCCCTCCGATTCTGGCGGATCGTAGGACGCATTTTTCCTAACCTTAGTCACCTTATAACTCCATGACTATTCCCATGTTGCCATAAAACCCTTTTCTTGAAAATCTCTCAAAGTGTTTGTGATTATCAAACATATTTTATTACCACTTTGAGAGTTTTTTATTTTCAGAAATACTCCCTCTCCACATGTGCTTGTATTGTTTTAACTTAAATATGCACAGTGAGGGTAGAGCTCGCACTTTTGAAATGATCGACTTTCAATGAACTTAGATTGATTCGAGACACGTTTACATCACTAGTGAACTAGCTTGAAATTATTATCCATCCTGGTCATGTCCAAAGAAAGTTTCTCGGATTGGTACACTCTACTCAGACAAGTCCAATTCGAGACACGCTTACAACACAAGTTAAATCAGCTTGAAATTATTACCCGTCCAGGACAAGTCTTTTCGATTAATGACATTTGAAGTTCGTCAATCCATGGGTTATTTATGAGTTTGAGCACTTTGAGATTTCATACAATTCACAACATATTTTTGATCACTTTTATTTTTCTCCCCCTCAAAAATGGCAATTAATGTTGTTTTTGAAGAAATGTTGACTGAACATATGTCCATTCTGAGTTTTACGGGAAGAGTTCAACAAGAAATTTTCATTTGAATAGATTTTTTTGCAAATACTCCCCCTCAATAAGTGATAATAACTTTTTGAGGTTTTGAAATAACGAGAAGGAATACTTGTTCTTTTGAGCAGAATTATGAAAAACTAAAAATTTGATTAGTACTACTCAAAAGTAAGAAGCTTTTGCTACTTATATTAGGATTGAGGCACTGAAGCGTACATCAGGGTCCTTTCTTTACAAGAACAGGTTGTACACTGTTATATGTGTACAAACCATTGTATAATCAACAAATTCACAAATACAAATCAAGAATATTCAATCAATCCAAGTATTACAAAACACTAACCAATTACTCTGGACGTTGAAACGTCATAATCGAAAATCCTGGTCTTCCTCCGACATAGCTCTCCAGCCTCCTCATCTGATCCCGATGCTTCAACCTTTTATCAATCTTTGTTATAAACCTTCGAACCTCCCGTTGTTCTGATGAAGTCCAATGATGTCCACCCTTGTATAGCTTTATATCCTTCAACCGAGAATCCAAGCCATCACGAACCGATTTTAAGGTGTCGTCACAGAACTTAGGTATCTCATCAAATGCCATAAAACAGTTGCGAAGATAGGTACTTCTGTAGAAGAAACCGAATTTGGGTTCTCTGATAAGAGTGTATTGTTAATCCTTGTTGATTTAGTTGAAATGAAGGAGTGTTTTGATGAGATTAAGTTGCTTCTGATAACTTTCCATGCCTAGCTGAAGATCTTCAACACGTTCTTGAATTATCACACTTCTGATGAAAATGAGAAAGGAAGTAATGAAAGCCAGTTGTATCTCTATTGGAAACTGATGAATTCTGCCTTAGACCTTGAGGAGGTACATATCCTCAATGTCGTTGAGCGTAAATTTTGGAAAGCCACCGAGAATTCATATACCTTCTCATCTTGTCTTTTGACCACGATCCACTTCTAGTAGGAGTAATCCCACTTTGTTGCAGAAGAGCAATGACATGATGGCAATTTAATGATGATGCCGACTTCCCTGAGTTGTGTTCTAATGGTTCTAATGACAGAAAAATCCTACCTTTCTAATGATGAATTCCCAACAATGCATCTTTGTCGTATGTCACCAGTTTGTCAATGAACAAACTAGTAGCATCTTCCCAATTCTTTTGTGATATCTTGCTACCGGAATGTTGAATGGAAGTTGCATTTTATCAACTTTGCTTCCATGTTTAAGAAATTCTAGATCAGTGTTGAAGAAGAATCTAAAAGGGATCTTGGGTTGTTCAGGTTTACCGATCAGTGGTAGTGGCTTGGTCCAGTCTATGTAGTAGGGTACATGGTTCTTTGACGTGTGGTCTACATTGAACTTATGGTTGAGCCAATCGATATCATTCGACATTTGATAAGGATTTAAAACGTACACTTTTAGGGAGTCACTTAAGCCCTAAATTGACCACTTTTATATCCAACATCGCTAATTCGCTCTTTTCAATTTTAGGTCTCTCGAAGCAAAATGTTGGAATGAAGTTTTGGAAGAAAAGGAGCAAATATATGAAGAAAATAGCAGTCAAGATCAAGCCACTCAAAGCCGATCAATGACTCGATGTGGCCCTAATCAGGGCATGTCATCCCTCTATGATGACTTGATCAAAACATGCACGCTGACGGCTTAGTGGAAATTTTGGTTATAACCTCGACGGCCACGCTTTAAAGAAGAAGGGCATCACTACCGCCATCCTTTATCTATATCTACGAATCAAGATGACGTCCCAACTAAAGACCGGACGGAGTCACAACTCAAGGTGACGCCATCCCATCACACTTGGCCTGGGCGAAATGCTAATGACGGGCGAATACTGCGATCCCATGGTGACGTCGCCGTAAGTCTATTCTAGAATCGATGCGCATTTGGTAGACTTTTGGATAAAAAACCCTAAATCATTTGTAGTCTGAATTGAACAGTATCTTAGGGTCCCATACCCTATTTTACACATCGAGATAAGTATTTTAATCCAAAGTAACATTATGTCTATCCCAAATTTGATTGATTGTGTGTATGCTTGCTTGTTTACAATGTCTAGCTAAATTTCTTGTGTGTTTGCTTAGATATATGAAACCTAGTTATTGATTATTGTTAGGTTGTTTCTTATCTTAAATGTAAATTGGCTTAGGAGTGCAACTAGGCATCATTCATGTATTTAATGTCAGTATGCTTTATGATGTTGTGGCTTATGAATGAAATAGCTTAGGCTTGCAGACTTCTTATGTCATAAACGAGAGATAACCTCAAAGAACTAGAGGGCACGCATACCCTACCACCTTAGGAATACAACGCATTAAGATAAGGTGTGACAATTCAACCGACCAATAAAATATAACTAGGGAGTAATAACATCTAGGTAAACACATTTTTAACCATCATATACAGCACACATTAAATAGACATAGCTACCCGTAGTAACTAGATAATTAGATAGTTAGATAAGTAGAAGTAATCGGTAGAAGTACCACCCCCCAAACCAATTGCCCTGAGATTTTACCTTAGCTTTCTAAAAAACCAATAAAAAATAAAAAAGAATCATCCTCAACCCCCACCTTCTCGTCATACATTTCTTACTAGCATTCCTATTCCCTAGAGAACGATATCAATCCCCAAGGTTTGCCTCCAATACTACACTACAATGATTAGGTTCAACGCCTAGAGGTTGAAAAGCTTGCTCAAGAAAGGAAGTTTCCTTTGACCTCTAAGCAGCCCACGCGCATCAAGTTTTGCATGTCACGGAATAGAATAGCTAGTTAGATCTCAATCTCGCTTAGGTTCCTTGCTTGATTCCTATCAAGTAATATTTTTTCTTATTTTCATTAGCTTCCTTGTAGTTTATCCCCCTTCTTCGTGTCTTTGTTCGTAACCCCATCACTTTTCATCATGGAAGGTGATAACCACCACCAATTGACCGGCCAAGAGGCCATACTCTTGGTGAATACTCTGTGACCGAGCCATCAAGGCTATAGGAACACTATTGAGCTCCCATCAAGCTCAAACTATGCCTCTACGATCCGACAACTGCTTCCGTTGGTGCAAAATGGATGGACATTCCATGGACTTCGCTCAAGATCCTAACGATCTCAAGGACTTCCTTAAAATCGGACTCCATCGACCTTGATGCTCACACGGGAGACCACGACTTGGCGTGTCTCTCCACTTCCATCGACCAAGCTAGTAGTTGGCTTGAGCGACTTCCCACCGGATCCATCTCAAGTTGGGATGATCTCACCACTTGTTTCTAATGTTTCCTAACGGGAGAACTACCAAACTTAGGAATGACATCATATGTTCCAACAATGTCAAGGCAAACTCTCTACTGCAGGTGGACTCGACAAGAACTTGCTCCATAAAGTCCCTCATCACGGCATCGATCTTTGGCTTCAAGTCCAAATCTATTACGATCGTGTCAATTTCCCAACTAGACAAACCATCGACCAAGCGACCAGTGGCAAACTTAGTGAAATCACCGCAGAAGAATCATGGGGTACAATAAAGGACCTTGCCCTCTATGACAATGAATGTTGGAATGACCCTCGTGAGTTGCCCAAAACCGTCAAGGCAATATCCTTGCCTCCCATTGACTCACAAACTTCCAATCGTAGGATGCTCGAACTTGAAGATCAAGTCAAATTCCTAATGAGCTCCTACGAGAATCCTAAGCCTTCACACCAAGTAAACAAAATCACTCTACCTTGTGAATTATGTAGTGGTTCCCACGACACTCGTGATTGCACAAGACTCCCCAAACAAGCTTTTGCGGACTACACCTCCACACGTACCGACGGAGCAGGAGAGAAGTGGTACACTTTCAAGCCCGAGCAAAACAACTTAGGAAATTCCTACAACCCCTCATGGATAAATCACCCTAGCCTTAGGTGGAGCCAAAACTCAAAACCGTCCCAAAATAACTCATCTAGTCCACCCAATAGGTCCCAACCAAACCATACCTCCTACAACAACCCTCCGAACACCAGGAATTCCATTAGTCTCGAGGCAATGGTGTCCAAATTCATGTCATCTCAAAAAGCTCGATTGACTAAGCTTGAAGCCAATTTCAAGCAACGACAAAGCGAGATGACAACCAAGCTCGACGCCCTCTTAAAAGCCTTCAATGACCGGGATATTGGAGCACTCCCAAGTGACACTATAAAGAACCCAATAGTGAATTCGATTTCATCGACTTCATGTTCTTGCTTACCAAGGGAGAGTGCGTATCCATGCCCTTTACATCCAAAATTCCACTCGGTCAACGCCATCAACACAGGTTCCAAACAATCCCTCATGAGATACCAAGGACCTGAGCCAATGGTCCATCCAACTCTTGAGAAACCTATCAACCAAGAACCCAAACCCATTCTAGAAGAGGAGTATAAGGAGCTTCACCAAGAAAAACCGGTTCTTGAAGTCTTAACTCATGCACCTTATTATAATGCTTTAAAAGAAAAATATGAGCAAGAACTAAAATTAGGAGAACGTGGGTCCGGATTTGTGCAAAATAAGTTACCTAAGAAGTTAGATGATCCTAGTCTATTCATTCTTCCATGTAGAATTGGAAATTCCAAATCTTTCGACACATTAGCCGACTTAGGATCAAGCATCAATCTTTTCCGTTGTCCCTCCATAGAAGCCTTAACCTAGGTAATATAGAACCAAGTAAACCATCTTAGGTATAGCGGATGGTAGTATTGCATATCCGGTAGGGATAACTAAGGACATGGTAGTGCACGTAGGTCGATTAACTCTTTTGGCGGATTTCCATGTGTTAGACATGAATAAAGACCCGACATGCCCATTGTTAGTAGGAAGAGGATTCTTAGCTACCACTAGTGCCATAATTGATTGTAATATGTCTAAGATAGTGGTAGGAGAAGGGAATTCTAGGTCAATTTACGATGTCAAGAAGCATATCTACTACAAAGAGGATGAACAAATACCCTATGAGATCATGTTGGATAGAAAATCATCTAGATATGGACCTTGGATTAATGGAGATTTTGTAAGTCCTCAACCACCTTTCTATCTAGAAGAGAAATTCATAAGTAACTCAACTCTCCATGAACAAAAATTGACTAGGGACATTGAAGTGAACCCGTTTGAGGATACCTTAGTGTTTAGGAAGATGACCAAGTTCCTAGGAACCTTGCCCATTAATCTTAACATGAATAAGTGGAAAGTTGAGAGTGAGAAGCCTAAGTATAATTGGAGTTGGGATAGACCACCTAATGATGGGAATGGAGAATGGCATATTAGGATGACAATCTATGATCCTGACGGAGAAAAGTTTGAAAAGGGATACCGGACTAAGCGTACCAATAGGAAGTTAAAAGATAAGTTTGATCCCTATGACATTCTTGAGGATAAACTTACTTACATAGGTACGTAGGAGCACGACTTCGAGTCTAGCTACAGGACTCATAAATAAAGAAAAGCGCTTTGTGGGAGGCAACCTATGTTTAATTGTTTGCTTGTTTTGTGTCGTATATCTTTTTCATTGCTGTTTATTCTCATGTTTGATTTTATGAAAATGCTTTATTTTGTCTTTAACCTCGTCTTAATTACATATAAAGGTATTTTACAAAAAGATAAATGTAGAGAAGATCACATACGTTTTTGAAGAACATGAACATGAGAATTACAATTAGTGAAATTGATATATATGTGTGTTTGTTAGAGTCAAATGCTTGTATCGAGTCATAATGGATGTTTTGCAGGAATTTTTCCATGTTTTAAATATGTAATTTTTCCAGAAAACGCAGCATTTCTGGGACAACTCGACGGCGTCAGATTAAAGCGCCGACGAGTTAAGCGTAAAACAATTTATCATTTTTTCGCTTTATGTGCTACTTATAAATTTTTCGAAATTCCCAGGTCTTAATTTTCCAGAAGAACTGCAAACATCCATTCTACAAGCATTATATCTTACTTGCTTTCTAGTGTAGTTGTGTCATATATAGTTTTACCGCTGATTTTACACGAAGGTTTCGTTTGTTTTCTTATAAGTGTGCAGGTTATATTTGGCAAGAAGAATAAACACAACATTAGATGAAGTTTATTATTTATGCATTCTTCTTGAAAAAGAATTGAACCGCAAATTCACACGGATCCTACCGAGCTAATCAGGGGAGTACTAGTTTCTTTTCCTTACTTACCTTCCTTTATCATAACTTTGATACTTTTGGGGAACATTGGGGACAATGTTCAGTTTAAGTGTAGAGAGGGAGAATAAAACGGGAACTTAGAAACTATTCAGTCACTTGATTATTTGTCTTGTCCTTGGTAATTTGTATAATAAATTATGAGAAATATTCGTTAGGGAAATTTTAGCACCAAATTTAAAATATTTTATGATATGTACGAGCTAAACTTTAGTCTTAATAAAGCGTCTCATGGATAGGAATTATATGACTAGCACAAAAACCGTTTACCACTCAAATATCTAGTTACTTGCATGGTTGCTAAGTCGAGTCATATCTTTTGTACACGGTTTTGGGATGATTGGGACTCATGGGTAAAAGTAATATTTTATTGAGTAACGGGAAAGAACGATAAATTCAAATTCCCTTTGTCTACGTAATTAAATACACCAAGTGTTTTGATCTTTTCAAATCAGGTCAATTAGAGTTAGAGAAATAAAAACTCAAGTGTAGGGATGCTCTTATAAATCCCTTATATTTTGATGTTATCATAGAGGATGGTAGAGTAAAAATGTATGCAATATATATATATATATATATATATATATATATATATATATATATATATATATATATATATATATATATATATAGGGTAAAGTTAAAATAAAAAGACGAATATCCGTAAAAAGAATAAGAAGATTTTTTTTTTTAAATTCTCCAAAAATTCCAAAAAAATTCCACAAGATCGGGTTGTTGGTGCATAAAACTTTTGTGAAAACGTTTTTTATAATTTTGAGTTTTGATACGTTTTTGTTAATGCACAAAAAACGAATTTTGATGCGCAAAATTTTCAACTTGTTTTAGTTAGATGCGCAATGTTATTTTGATGAAAAAGTCAAAATAAGTTGGGTGCAAAACCAATTTTGATGCACAAAAAACGATTTAATGCAAAACGTATTTTTCATAATTTTTTGGGAAAAATATCCACTTTTAAAAAAGTTTTTCACAACTTTTGATGCACCATCATACCCAATCTTGTGGAATTTTTGGGAATTTTTCGAGAACTTTTTGAAAAAATCTTTTTATCTTTTTACGGATATTTGTCTTTTTATTTGATCTTTATCCTATATATATATATATATATATATATATATATATATATTTTGTAAAAGAGAGTGTTCAAAAAAAATGAAAAAAAAACATACGGGCTACCATCCTACATCTATCTTTATGTTTATGTTTTTAAATTTATATTTGTTTTGTTTCAAGTTATCTAGAGTTAGTGAGTCTAGTCTTGGCTTAGCAACGCCACGCTTTTCATGCTTGTAACATAAGATTTTTGACTTGCCACCACTAAATATCTCATATCCAAAAAAACCCTCTGTTTCCCTACCGTAAGCCTAACATTACAACCCTTGTAAAGACCTCTTAGATAGTTGTTCCTAGGTGCTTACGCCAAAGCGGCGGAGGTTTGATCTAGTCTCAAGCTTATGGTAATCTATGTACTATGCCAGGTAATGAGTGTTTATCTTCCATTTCCATTTATTATATTTCACATAAACCCGAGAGATAAGAGAATCCAAACACCACTTGTGAGGTACTAGTGTATAATTTTCGTCCTTGTTATGACTATTGCAGTGCTTTTACTTGTTATGAACTATTTTAAACCAATGCTTCATGCCCCCTAACTTATAAATTGATTGGCCAAAAGAACATTTGCTTGAGGACAAGCGAATACCAAGTGTAGCAATATTTGATAAGGATTTAAAACGTACGATTTTAGGGGGTCATTTAAGCCCTAAATCGACCACTTTTATATCCATTACTGCTTAATTTCGTTCCTTTTCACTTTTTAGGTCTCTTTGAAGCAAAATGTTGGAATGAAGCATATTTGGACAAAAAGGAGCAAATACATGAAGAAAATGGCAAAGTCAAGTTCGAAGCCACTCAAAGTCGATCAACAAAGACTGACTCGGTGTCCCAATCAAAGGACGACGCCGACCCTCTATGATGACATGATCAAAACATGCACGCGATGGCTCGGTTGAAATTTTGGTCACATAACCTGATGGCGTCACGCCTTAAAGAAGAAGGGCGTCACTCATAGTTTTCATCTCAGAGGGCCCAGATCTAGAATCAAGATGACGTCCCAACTGAAGACCGACGGCTTCACAACTTTAAGGTGACGTCGTCCCATCGATGACTTAGCCCAGACGAAACCCTAATGACGGCGAGCTGACGGCATCCCATGCAAAAGGTGACGCCGTCACAAGTATAAAACTATTTATAGAATTCGATGTTTCTACATTTAAAGAGGTAGACCTTTGGAGAAAAAACCCAAAATCGTTTGTAGTCCGAATTGGAGAGTATCTTAGGGTCCCAAACCCTATTTGACACATCGAGATAAGTATTTTAATCCAAACTAACATTATTTCTATCCCAAATTCGATTGATTGTGTGTATGCTTGCTTGTTTACCATGTCTAGCTAAATTTCTTGTGTGTTTGCATAGATCTATGAAACCAAGTTATTGATTATTGTTAGGTTGTTTCTTATCTTAATTGTAAATTGACTTAGGAGTGCAACTAGGTATCATTTGTTGTATTTAATGCTTGAGTATGCGTTATGATGTTGTGGCTAATGAATGAAATAGCTTAGGCTTTCCGACTTCATATGTCATAAACGAGACAGAACCTCAAAGAACTAGGGGGCACGCATACCCTACGACCTTAGGAATACAACACGTTAAGATAAGGTGTGAGAATTCAACCGATAAATAAAAGATAATTAGGGAGTAATAGCATCTAGTTAAACACATTTTTAACCATCATACGAGCACACATCAAATAGACATAGCTACCAGTAGTAACTAGATAATTAGATAATTAGATAAGTAGAAGTAATCGGTAAAAGTACCACCCCCAAACCAATTATCCCAAGATTTTACTTTAGCTTTCTCAAAAACCAATAAAAAGATAAAAATGAATCATCCTAAACCCCCACCTTCTCGTCATGCATTTCTTACTAGCATTCCTATTCCTCTAGAGAACGATATCAATCCCTAAGGCTTACCCAATACTACACGACAACGATTAGGTTCACTGCCTAGGAGGTTGAAAAACTTGCTCGAAGAAAAGGAAGTTTCCTTTGACCCAGAATGCACTCCGTACGCGCATCAACATTGGATGGACAATATTTTCGAGATGATACTCGAGCTCAATAGCAATCCCAGATCATTCCTTAGGAAGGTTTAAGGCGTCATTCTTGATCCTTCTGAGTTCTTTCTTGTTTAACTTCTTAATTCGAAATTGACTCTTTAGCTTCTAGACATGCTCCACAGTTCAACCATCCACTGGTTCTTGATCTTTCGCAAGTGGTCGTTATATCTTGACCAATTTATCGAACCAGTCATATTATTCTGTGTTTTCATTGTCTACCAAGCGACGACATCTGATTTCTTGCTTTTACGGTGTAAACAAAGTGATCACCACCGGTGTAAACAAAGTGATCACCGGTGTAAACAAATGACGATGGTCCTGGTCTAGGTCTAGGTGAAGGTTGAAGCTCTGGTTGTTCGAAGTCATCACCACCGGTGTAAAGAAAGTGATCACCGGCTTTTGGTACAGACTCAGACTTTTTCAGTTGATCAATTTGTTTTGGCTGGGTTGCTGTTGGGTTTGTGGTTGTGGAGGGTTTGACTGGTGGTTGTTGCTGTGATGATGATCCACCGTCCTTCTTTTGTTTCTTCGCGTTTGGATTTGGATCGTGTTCATCATCTTTCCTCGATCTCTTATATTTTCCCGCATCATCCTTGCATGAAGTTCTTAGTTGTTTTGAAACTAGAAGATCATAAAGGTATTCATCTTCTTTACTCATTTGGGCTACTCTCCCAGCCATATTTGTCACGAGTTGAGCGATGATATCTTCTTCGATGACAGCTAGGGGTTTGACTAGCATAGTTTTCATAATAACCGGTGTTGTATTGACAATTTCTTTGGTCATGTGTTTAAGCATTGGATGCAATTGTCTCTTCAAAAGCTTCTCTGTAACAGCAGGAATGTTCTCAGAAAGGAATTGCTCAACATAGTTGATGTTAAGCTTTTCCATTTCTCCTTGAACATCTCTGGAAAGGAACTTCTCGATTTCTTCCTTGGATTGTTGGAAAGTTGACATTTGTTGTGTCAAGTCTGTGACCAAGCCCGAGAGTCTGTTGACTTGTTATTCAAATTTGGTCTGCTTTCTCGTTCGATCTTGACTCACTGCCTTTTGAACTTTCGCCTTGGCATGGGACATCCAAGTGTCAGCTTTCTTCTTGATTGATTTTGTTGATTTAGATGTTGTTTGTGTTGGTGGAGGGGATGACTGAGTAGAAGATTCAGACATGGTCGAGGTATCTTTTGGTGGTTTAGAAGAAGTTTTAGGGTCATGTTTAGGGTTGTCGAGAATGTAATCATCTACTTCCCTTTTGAGTCTTCCCTCTTCTGCCCTTTTAGCCTCTTCGGCTTTCTCAGCTTCTTCTGCTTCTTGACGCTTTCTTTCCTCTTCTTCCTCTGTTGCCTTCTTTATATCATCTTCAGTTATCATACATCTGCTCATCATCATATTGTTTTTGTTGCTCTTCCTCTTTGTTTGTAACCATGGTGGTGTCACCCTTGTCCTTACTGGGTTGATTAACCGGATCGGAAAGGGGTTGAGTGACAGTTTGTGGTTCTTCAAGAGGTGGAGCCCCACTGCTGGAACCTCCTTCCCTACCGGGTTGAGTAATAGGAAAGGGAGAAGATTTATATTCCTTTCTGCTCTGTTTCATGACCGCCCATAGATTTCGTTCATTTATTTGTTCAGTTGTTAGGCCGAAATTAGGGTCACGTTCTTCTTCAGTTGCTAGTTGTTTACCCTTGTCGGCCTGCTCTTGTTCATCGTCAGTCTTTGCATCATAAGAGTCTATGTCCTTTTCAAGTTCTTCAATACTGGGACTTTTCTTTTCCTCTTCCTGCTCTTTCACTGGTGCTTTGGCACGAACCTCCTTATATATGACAATTTCATTTGATTCGGTGTCTGAGTCATCTTCAGGTTGAGATGCTGGTTCTGGAGAAGGCTCAGGCTTGACAACTTGAAGAGGTACCCTCCTCTTCTTGTGCTTTGGCATTGTGAGCTTGATTTGTTTGTGGTACTTCTTGAGCTACCTGCTTTCTTTACCTTCTTGGATCTTGTCTTGATTGATGAGGCTTGTGTGTCTTCGTTAAGAAAACAAACACGTTAAGCCTTATGAGCTGCATCATAGTACTTGTAAGACGTTGATGTTTTGACGTTTTTGGTTAGAAGGAAATTAGGGAGCTGGGCACCTTGTTTACGAGTGCTTGTCCCCTGAATCCTAACCATTCTCAAAGTTGGCTCATTCTTCATTATGTGTTTGTCCTCATCATCAAGTCTTTTCGGGATATCATCGAACTTCTTGAGAAGGTTGTTGATGATCATCTTGGTTTATCTGACAAAAGGGATCTTAGAACCTCCCTTTTGGATGTGTTGCATCACGTCCTCCCATATGAGGCTTGCATAGTCAATGAGCTTAACATTAACCATCCCCCATAAAATTTGCAGATGTGGCAGCTTAGGGTGTTCATGACCGTTGTCTCGGCTAGATACTGACTTAGCAATGATGATGTGGAGAGTTCTTTATGGTTGCTGCATGTACTTAACATCTACTCTAAAGTGAGTAGTGATGATACCCACAGACTCATCATAGCTGATGTCAACAAGAAATTCCAAAATCTCCTTCTTAGTTGGAGTTTTTACACATTCCTCTGGAAAATTCATGGTAGATAGAAGTATCAGAGAGCGAAGATCCTCGATGCTAACAATGACTTTACATTTATGTAAAGTGCACTTGACAGATTGTCCCCCTTCATCCTTCTCAATGGTGTTCCAGAACTGGTGAATGTAGAAGTCAGGGATTGATGCAGATTTGGTCAACATAAACTTGTAGGGATGTGATGTGCTAAGTGTGTACAAGTTTTAAATTTATGAAAACGAATTACCAATTTTACCAATAACACATACGAGCAAGTGCACTCGTCCGTTATAACAAGATTATAATGGTAAGTCGGGATCGTTCGCAGGGATTTGAGTGAATTTGATTAACAAGTTTGAATCAACTAAGACAATCCAAAACATATAACAACGCAAGTAGATAATGAAATTCAGATGAATAAAAACTACACTTGCTTAAACTAATTTCTTATCCATGATTAGTATGATTGTGTTAACTTCTTAACATGTTGGTTGTGATAATTAGTTGGTGTACTAATCTATTGTTCTTACAAGTTAAACCTTCGTCAAGATTTTAGTTCATAAAAAAGCATTAAGTTTAACCAATCAATTCAAGATCAATTCAAGTTTCATAAGTTTACTTTCATAAACTTAAAAACAAAAACATCCACTTGTTTATCAAATTTGCGTAAGAAATGGTCAATACAAAAGGTAACCGATTATAGACAAAAGGCTACAATTGATAATTAACAACTAATCTTATGACCTTTTATATGTTTCCAATCAATCCAACTTGATAATCAAAAAGCGTCTTTATTACAACCACACCTTAGTTCCTTTGTTTAATCAAGAATAATAGGTAAAAACAATCATCCATAGACAAAATGATTATAACTAGTTGAACAACAATAAGTTCTTTCGACCTCGACGATTATTATCAACTAGTCAAACTTGATTAACAAATGTCAATATGAAACTTTAGCACAATTGGATCTTAGAATCAACTTGAAATTGAATTAAAACATGTTAACACAATCACTAACTAATCATATGATAATCAACATCATTTAAGCAAGTGTATAAAGAAACTAGCCACTCATAGCAAACATGAACATAAACACAGAACTTTTAACATTAGAAAACATGATTAAAAGTCTTACAATGCTTGGAATAAGATTACAAATGGTGAAGTAATGATTCCCAAAGTATTGGGGTAGACTCCTTGGTGTTTTGGCCTCCAAATATAGAACTTCTGGAACTCCTCCAAACTTTCCTGGACTTCTAAGGAAGAATTTGAGAGCTTAAGAGCTTAGCTTGATTAGTAGAGAGAGTTGTATTGAACTGTGTGTCTCATATGCTCACAAGAGGTCTCTATTTATACTAGTTCCAAGGCCTAGGGTATTAATTGCTGAACTTGGCCACCAAGGAGTTAGGAAGGGACTAGAATACACCAAGGGAAGGACCTAGAATCGTTTGGATGCAAAGGGAAACTTAGTGATGAAGATTTGGCAGAAACAGGCTCTCTAACCGGATCGGTCACATGACCAACCGATCCGATTGATCTTCTACAAGGTCTCCAACCGCTTCGTTACATGCGACCGAACGGTTGGATGGCTCTCAAGCACTTTTTGGTCGTCTTCCAACCGACCGTTGAAATTGCAACCGATCCGTTGGTCCTCCCGAAGTTACGAAAAATTGAACTTTACTGCTTTTGACTTGTAGAACTTGGTTCTTCAATCACTTTGGTCTGCAATGGTACTTGAGATATTGATTTGTGCTTGACATGCTTCACTGAAACGGGAATCTTCCAATTGTTGAACATTCCTTTACTTTCCTTCCGTTTCCCTACACTTGGTTATAAACACTAGACAAACATCTTTTGAT
This sequence comes from Chrysanthemum makinoi, assembly GCA_910596185.1. Taxonomy (NCBI): domain Eukaryota; kingdom Viridiplantae; phylum Streptophyta; class Magnoliopsida; order Asterales; family Asteraceae; genus Chrysanthemum; species Chrysanthemum makinoi. Next base: position 83,948,025 of record OU343218.1, on the reverse strand, counting down.
GCGATTAAGCACTGAAATTGTACAAATATAACCAAATAACATATACAAAAGCACACATAACGCTATTGAAAAAATGTACAATCTGAGCGTTATCAAATTCCCCCACACTTAAACTTTTCTTGACCTCAATCAAATCTAGGAAAAACATCCACTGGTACAAGATCATGATTACAAAAAATGTGATGCAAATCTACCAAGTACAAGTACAAGAGAAGATTCATCAATTATGCTTTTAAGAGCGAAACTTTCAAGATGTTTGACAATATCCAATGATTTTCTTTCAAGATGTTATCAGGATGATTGAGTAGAATATCCAAGATGATTCAGAGCATGAGAAGTTGTTAAAATCAACACGGCGGTTGTTTTTGCCAATGACTCATATAACCTTGTGGGAAGGTGTTTTCCATAGTGAGTACTTCCGGGACATTAACAACAGCTTGTTGAGCAACCATTGTTGTTATCTGAAAGACATAAGTTATAGAAACAGACATCGAAAGACACAGTGTGTTAGCATTAGTCTGATTCATTTCCTAAGTCCTTGTTTGATGTTGATATTCACAATTGGATGTTCGTTACACATTGTCAATCACATTTGTCCTTTTACTTTTAGTTGTGATGATAATTTTAGTGAATGTTTTAATTTTGAAGTATTAATACCCATTTATCACTTAAACACAACATTTTTAATGTTTTATAGACTTATTCGTAAACTTAGGCACTTTGTGAATTGTGACTTATGCGTAAACCATGAACTTGTTTGTAAACAGTTCCTTATTCGTAACCTGGAACCTTACTCGTAAACTTTGTGGAAAACTAGAAGGGGGGTTGAATAGTTTTGCCGATTTTAAGTTGATTTCAAAAACTTCAGATTTGATATTATGTGAAATCGTATGGATGTTGAGAACGTATAGATCTAATGATAATGCAAGCAAATAAATAAAGTTAAGGGATAGAAAAGACACAACCGATTTATAGTGGTTCGGCTACAAGGTCACCTTCCTTGCCCTACTCCACTCCCCGAGTCACCTACTCGAGAGTTCAAGCACTATGTCAACAAACTCCTTCACTTGGCGGAGAAGCCTTCACAACGTTGCTTACACTTTTTCGGTACAAAGCTAGATACCGAGTCCGTAGCACGGTGGACCAAACCAACACAACTATTACACAACAAATATGTGAAATATCTTAATACAAGATCTTCGCCAGAAATCTTGAGTGACAAATCAATCAAGGACCCCTTGCTTGGATGACTTGAAGAATGCTCGTGATCTCGCCTTAGAGAAGGACCTATATGAGGATCACAAATAGAAAGAAAGAAGAACAACTCTCTAGATCAAGTGATCTATATGTTAGAAGAGAATGAGAGTGTATGAGAGATTTAGTAAGAAGAGGGGTGAGTTAGAATGAAGAAATGGCTCTCTATTTATAGGCAAATTTCTCCTCTGTTCCACGGATCCCACGGATCCCTACCACAAGGGATCCGGCTAGCACAAAGCTAGGGATCCGTGGTCCGCTCCTCTTTGCCCATGGGTATTTTGGATATGGGTCATGGGTTATGGGTTGGTCCATGGGTTTTCTTTAGATTCAATGTATCTAAGTATACATTGTATCAAGTCTTCTTTGGTATGGGTTTAAGATCCATGGGTTATGGTCCATGGGTTATGGTTTTACCCATCCTAATAAACTATTACAACAAATGCTTAATTATTACATTTTTGTATTTAAATGGCTATATGTAAATGCTTTACAAAAATAACATGTATCCTCATAATTTACTTAAGATAACATTACATTTGTTATCAACAAAACACAAAGAGATCGCAAAATATTAATAAACGTTTTTACGGTTTATTTGTATTAACAATCTCTCCCCTTTTGTTGATGACAAAACATAATGTTATGATGAGTAAAACTTAAGAATAGATGTAAGTTTTGAAAGCCCTAAGTTTTACTTCTTCTCCCCTTTTTGTCGAAACAAAAAGTTAACCCTTGGAAGAAATAAACAAACTCCTAACTCCCCTTGACGGTAGCTCCCCCTTGTTTGGGGCGTCAAGTGAAGAAAAATAAAAATTCCTACAAAAAGAAAGGTTAGTAACATGCTTATATAATCTTGTGGTTGTCGAGAATCAAGATTGGGAGCCAAGGTATGTAAACAAGGCCTTGTAATAAAACAACAAATTGTAGTGGTATGTATGCCACTTACAAGCATGTAAAAATAAGAACAAGACTTGTTCTTGAAAATGACTTCAAAAGAAAAATAATACTAAAAGTAGAAAGTAGTAGTAGTGATTCCTTCCATGCTTGCATAAGGTTATGGATGGAGGTTTTGATGAGTAATGGTATTGATGCGATCAAGGATGAGGTTGAGTATGAAACGCATTTCTTCCCTAACTTCTATTGCAATTTTCCTAGTGGATTGGCAATGTTCACAATGTAAATGATGTGGGTAATGAGTGCGGAAGTTTTCGGGTTGTTTTGATTTGAGTTTTGCGGAAGTTGTGGTGGAAAAATAGGAAAATATGGATGAATATCCGGAATGTTAATAAATGGTGGTGGAAAAGAACCTAGATGTTCTTGTAATGTGATGGGAGCTAATGGTGGTGATGTTTCAAGATCTTGAAAGATAGTATTTGGAGATGTGGGGGTGTTGAAAAGACTAATTCTTTTTCTTTAGGTTGGTTAGATCTTGTTGGAGTCTTAAGGAGTTCCAAAAGAGTTATTTTAGGTGGTGATGAAGTTGGTGTACTTGTTGGTGATGAGGGTGGTGCTATAATGGAAGCATCTTGTGGTGAGTTATTTGTTGAGGATGAACCATTTGAGGTTGGTTTTGCTAAACAACAAGATCGGATACTAATCCGTGCGGATATCCTAGCATTTGATTGTGGTATTTTGGATGGTGGAAGTACAAAGGTTTGGATATCATGATTGTTTGTACTAGATGATTCTCCTAAAGGGTTTTTGGATGACATGATGAAGTGTGTTTGTGAGAAGGAGATGGAGTATGCAAGCATTTTGGGAGTTATATATATAGAAAAACAAAGCATTGTAATGAATGCTTGACCCAAAATGTGGATTAAAATCTAATGATTAGATATGAATTCAAGGCATGTGATCATGAGAACACAAGCATTAAAGAGCATACTCCTAAAAATGAAACAAATGTGGATTTTTCATCCAAAGTGAAAAAGAAAATAGAAGTTGAAAAAAATTACACGGATCCCACGGATCCTTCCTTGAGGGATCCGCCCAAAGAATAAAGGCTGGGATCCGTGGGTTCTGTGTTTCGAGCAAAGACAAAATTTTCCTTTTGGAAACATTTTTTCCTAGTGTGTTCCTATATGCAAACTATTTGGAGTTTCGGTTATCTCGACCCCTAAAAATAAATAGAAAATAAACTAGAAGTATAAAACCATCCTATTGAGATAACCCGAAAACACATATTTAGTACATGAGTACGTAATTTTGTGTTATCAATGCTCCTAATTCATTGTTGCTTAAATGAATGTAACCGAAAACACATATTAGTTATGTGTCCCCTTTAGCATTCAAAAGACATGAGATGCAATGAAAACGGGTTTTACTTTGTATTAATAATGAAAAGCGATTTGTCCTAGACGTGAGAAATTGCTTTTGTGAAATTGATACGGAAGGTATCATCCTTTTAGAAAACATTGTGAAAGTAGGCTTTCTTTAAAAAAATAAGAAAACTATAAGTGTAAAAACTCATCTTGGGTTTTGAAAATTCCCGTATTGTTTGTGAGTTGTGTGTAAAATAGAAATCCTAGACTCAGAAAGAGGAAGGCTAGTGTTTACATACCTTGTAGAGTCAATTAAGTTATGACGTTTGTTCCATTAGACCAAGACCAAGACGAAGTAGGTTGAATTGTTCCCGCTTCAACGGTTTGGTGAGGACGTCGGCTATGTTGTCTTCGGATGCTACCTTCTCAATAGAGATGTTCCCCTTTTGAACATTGTCTCTTAGGAAGTGATGACGAATCTCTATATGCTTTGTGGGAGAATGTAATACCGATTCTTGCTTAAGTCGATTGCACCTTTGTTGTCACATAGGATGGCTATGTCGCTTAGATGGATGTCGTAGTCTACTAACGCTTGTTTCATCCATAGTGCTTGTTGGCATGCTTTTGCCGGCGGAGACGCATCGTACTTCGGTTGTTGATATTGCAAGTGCCGTTTGTTTCTTAGAAAACCATGATGTTAAACAACATCCCATAAAAGTACATACCCCACTTGTACTTTTTTATCAACGTAATCACCGCATGGTCGAATCTGCATATACAATTGTTTCTACTCCCGTGCCCTTAGGATACCATAATCCTAATTGTGTTGTACCCTTAATATATCTAAATATCCTTTTTACGGCTTCTAGGTGTGATATTTTAAGGTCTTCTTGAAACCTAGCACATAAGCAAACACTAAACATGATATCCGGCCTACTTGCCGTGAGGTAGAGAAGGCTACCTATCATGCCACGATATTTAGTATTATCAACGGATTCTCCGTCCTCGTCTTTTGTGAGTTTGGTGTCGGATGACATTGGAGTCCTAATTGGTTTTGACTCTTCTAGACCGAATTTCTTTAACATCTCCTTGATGTATTTAGATTGATTAAAGAAGATACCATCTTCTACTTGTTTTATTTGTAGACCAAGAAAGAAAACTAAGTTCTCCCATCATACTCATCTCGAACTCGTCATGCATGATTTTAGAGAAATCATCACACATGTCTTGACAAGTGGATCCGAATATAATATCATCTACATATATTTGTACTATGATTATATGTGACTCTCTTTTCTTAGTAAAAAGTGTGTTGTCAACTAACCCCATGGTGTAGTTGTGTTTAACTAGAAATGACTTGAGTCTATCATACCAAGCTTTTGGAGCTTGTTTAAGACCGTAAAGGGCTTTCTTTAATTTATACACATGTTTGGGTTTTTCAAAATCAATGAAGCCCGGAGGTTGAGCTACATATACTTCTTCATTTATGACACCATTTAGAAAAGCGCTTTTGACATCCATTTGATAAAGCTTTAGATCATTAGCACAAGCATACGCAAGAAGTATTCTTATAGACTCTAATCTAGCCACGCGGGCGTAGGTCTCATCAAAGTCTATTCCCTCTTGTTGGTTATACCCTTGAGCAACGAGTCTAGCCTTGTTCCTAGACACTACCCCGTTTGCATCTAATTTGTTTTTATAAACCCATTTGGTTCCTATTATGGTTTGATTACTAGGTGGAGGGACAAGTGTCCAAACATCATTAGAAACAAATTGATTTAGTTCTTCTTGCATAGCCATTACCCAACTTTCATCTTTTATGGATTTTTGTGTATTCTTAGGTTCTAAGGTTGAAACAAAACAAAACAAGCTACTTTGGTTCTGAACTTGAGACCTTAATGTTCATTCGTTTAGTTTTCCTATGACTTTATCTACAGGGTGATCTTTGGACTCTTTAATGTTTACTATTTCATCACTTAGAGGTTCTTCTTCTTCACTTATCTTTTTCTTTATTACTATGGCTTCACTTTCTATAATCTCGTCATCGACAAGAGGTGGAGAGGGTTTGGGTGGACTTTCATCAAATTTTATATTTAATGACTCTTCTACCTTCATTGTTTCTTTGTTTAATATGACGTAAGCTTTGCTATTTGGCGAATAACCTAAAAAGATACCTTCGGTTGATTTAGGATCAAATTTTGTAAGGTAATCTTTAGTGTTAAGAATAAAACATTTACTACCAAAGACTCTAAAGTGATTTAAGGTAGGATTTTTGCCTCAAGTAACTCATATGGAGTTTTTCCTAAGATTGGTCTAATCAAGACTCGATTGAGTATATACGTTGAAGTATCAACGGCATTACACCAAAATTTTGAGGTATGGATTGTTCATTAAGCATGGTTCGACTCATTTCTTGTAGAGTTCTATTCTTTCTTTCTACTACCCCTATCGATTGTGGAGTGCGCCAGAAGTTGTGAGTAATACCATTAGCGTCACAAAAGCTCCGAATTGCACTTCATTATCGAATTCCCTACCATGATCCGTCCTAATAGACACTATGGGACTTCCTAGTTGTCTTTGGATCTTTTTGCTTAATATTTCAAAATAGTTAAAGGTTTCCGTTTTGTTCTTTAAAATTTTGTCCATGTATACCTAGAGTAGTCATCCACTATTACCAAAGTGTAGTAGTTGCCTCCATAACTTTGGATAGCGGATGGACCAAATAAATCCATATGTAGTAATTCTAGACACCTAGTTGTGGACACCATGTTTTTAGCTTTATGACTCGAATGAGCTTGTTTTCCTATATTACAAGCATCACAAAAATGATGTTCATATTTTAACTTAGGTAGATCTCTTACTAGATCTTTGGATGATAGCGATTGAAGAAGTCGCATGTTGGCGTGACCCAATCTTCGATGCCATAAGGTCCAAGTATCATCCATAGAGGTAAGACATAGTTTGTCTTTAGGTTCATTACCGATTTTAATGACATAGACTCCATGTTTCCTAATTCCTCTTCCTATGGTTATGCCATATTTTAGTATCTTACTACGGTTTTTAAAAGTACATTGCACTTTTTATCACATATTTGTCCTATACTTAAGAGATTAAAGTTTAGGTTTTCTACGTGACACACATCGTTAATGGTTAGAGATTTGTTAGAAATGATACCTTTACCGATGATTCTACTTTTGCTATTTCCAAACACCACATTACCTCCATTAATGGATTCATATGTGGAGAATAGATCCCTATTGCCGGTCATGTGCCTTGTGCACCCGCTATCCTTGACCCATTCATCGGGGTCTAGGTCGACCTTTAAGCACACCTAAAACAATAATAAACTCAAAAGTTTGGTCCCCATTTGTTCATGGGTCCATTAGTGTTAAACATTCCATTCATGTTAGACATGTATGGATAAGATGAGTATGCATTCCATGGAGCAAAGTTTTGAAAAGGAAAACCGTTTTGCATGTTTTGATTCCATCCCATTTGATGGTTACTTTTCGGGTAAACATTATTAGGTCTCCTAAATGAGTTAGGTTTTGAAAAATATGGAGCTTTGTTTCTTGCAAAAGTAGGATTATATTTTGGAGGTGGTTGTCTAGTGGTGACATGATTTGGTTTCTTCCTATTAACTATGACAAACTCAGTTCTAGATGAAGAAGCTATATTATTGCTAATGTTTGCTACTGAGATCCACGGATCCCTTTTTCTACACCGCCGGTTCCCTTTTTGGGGATCCAGGATCCGCCACAATGGCTGGTTTTTCTAGTTCTTTAACAAATTTTGTTTCTTTACTTTCACTAGTTGATGGATCAAGTTGTTGACTACCTAGACCCTTTTGATTGTTACCAGTTTTAACGCTATCGAGTATTGTATCTAAAGTGTTCGTGCTCATTCTAGCAATTTTAGAATCTAAGTGATCCACTAGTGTTTGAAGTTGAACGCAAAGTTCACATTCACCACTTGCTATTTTACCTTTCTCTAAGCGTTTTAGTTTTGCTTTTAATTCTATGACTTCTTTATCTAAACGTTTATTTTGACTCTTTAAAAGCTTGTTTTTGTTAACTAGTTTTAAGCTAATATTGCATAGTTTATCATATTCATTATGCAATGAGTCGTCATCAAGTGATGAGCTACTATAGTATTCGAGACATACCTCGTCATTTGCCATAAGACAAATTTCTTCATCCTCCTCGTCGCTCATTCCCCATGCGCCGCTCACGAACGCCTTTTGATCATCCCGTTTGGGACACTTACTAATAAAGTGGTTTGGGTCCCCACACTTAAAGCAAGTACGATCATCCTTTGGCTTCTCTTCCTCTTTGCTTTTCCGAAAGCCTTTCTTATCGTCATACGGTTTTTTGACGTATCTACCCTTTCTTCTAAAGAACTTTTAAAGTCCCTTACCGCCATAGCGTACTCTTCGTCGTCACTACTCAAAGAAGAGTTCTCCTCATCGCCCGAAGCCTTTTTGGCTTTAAGGGCAAGAGATTTGTGTTTCTCTTTCACCTTTGAGGCTTCTGAATCTTTAGCAAGGACAAGCTCGTAGACTTTTAGGTTGCCTATGAGTTCATCGAGGGTGAGGATTGTCAAATCTTTTGACTCTTCGATCGCGTCACCTTGGATCTCCACTTCGATGGAAGTGCCCTTAGATATCTCCTAACATGGTTACGGCTAGAAAAGATTCATCAAGTGCTTGTAAAGATGTAATAATAGTATTAAAGTTAGCAAATGAATGATCTATAGTTTCTTCATCCGATATTGAAAATTGTTCATATTGTTGAACAAATAAATCAATTTTATTATTTTTAACTTGTTGGTTGCCTTGATGAGTTACAACTAAAGAATTCCAAATTTCTTTAGAGGTTTTTAGCATAGAAATTCTTTTCAATTCCTTTTTCGTAAAGCATTATATAAAACCATTTTTGCTTCACTATTTTAGAAAGCTTTTTCTTCATTTCATCATTTAGTTTATCATGAGGTATGTGAACTAAATTTCCTTTATCATCATTTGAGGTAGCCTCAAAATCACCTTCAACAATAATGTACCAAAGATCAATATCTTTAGACTTCACATATGTTTCCAATCTATTTTTCCAATATATAAAACCATTAGTTTCAAGTAGTGGTGGTCGTTGCATAGATTGCCCTTCCTTATAATTTTCAGAACCCATAGTGATCGAAAAGTTTTAAAATACAATTTTATTTTAAAACTTTTATAAACTTAGCTCTTGATACCAATTGTGGAAAACTAGAAGGGGGGTTGAATAGTTTTTCCGATTTTAAGTTGATTTCAAAAACTTTAGATTCGATATTATGTGAAATCGTATGGATGTTGAGAACGGATAGATCTAATGATAATGCAAGCAAATAAATAAAGTTAAGGGATAGAAAAGACACAACCGATTTATAGTGGTTTGGCTACAAGGTCACCTTCCTTGCCCTACTCCACTCCCCGAGTCACCTACTCGAGAGTTCAAGCACTATGTCAACAAACTCCTTCACTTGGCGGAGAAGCCTTCACAACGTTGCTTACACTTTTTCCGGTACAAAGCTAGATACCGAGTCCGTAATACGGTGGACCAAACCAACACAACTATTACACAACAAATATGTGAAATATCAAATACAAGATCTTCGCTACAGAAATCTTGCGGAGTGACAAATCAATCAAGGACCCCTTGCTTGGATGACTTGTAGAATGCTCGTGATCTCGCCTTAGAGAAGGACCTATATGAGGATCAAAAATAGAAAGAAAGAAGAACAACTCTCTAGATCAAGTGATCTATATGTTAGAAGAGAATGAGAGTGTATGAGAGATTTAGTAAGAATAGGGGTGAGTTAGAATGAAGAAATGGCTCTCTATTTATAGGCAAATTTCTCCTCTGTTCCACGGATCCCACGGATCCCTACCACAAGGGATCCGGCTAGCACAAAGCTAGGGATCCGTGGTCCGCTCCTCTTTGCCCATGGGTATTTTGGTTATGGGTCATGGGTTATGGGTTGGTCCATGGGTTTTCTTTAGATTCAATGTATCTAAGTATACATTGTATCAAGTCTTTTTTGGTATGGGTTTAAGATCCATGGGTTATGGTTTTGACCCATCCTAATAAACTATTACAACAAATGCTTAATTATTACATTTTTGTATTTAAATGGCTATATGTAAATGCTTTACAAAAATAACATGTATCCTTATAATTCTACTTAAGATAACATTACATTTGTTATCAACAAAACACAAAGAGATCGCAAAATATTAATAAACGTTTTTACGGTTTATTTGTATTAACAAACTTGAATTCTTATTCGTAAGCTTAAGTCTAGGGCGTAAGAATAGTCCTTATTCAGAAGAATAGATCTTATTCTTAAACCTTAGGCTTATTCGTAAGAATAGGCTTATGTGTAAGAATAGTGCAAATTCGTAACCAACCAGGCTTATTCGTAAGGAGTCTGCTTATTCGTAAGAATAAGGTTATGCGTAAGAATATGCCTAATTCTTAAGAATTGGCCTTATTTATAAACATTTCCAAGATTGCGAATTTCTTTCCAAGTTTACGAATTTCTTTCCAAGAAAAGAAATTCGTAAGTCACTGTAGACAATCTTCTTCGTAACATTTTTAGTCTTATTCGTAAACTTTTTGTTTAGTTGTAACCTTTGATTTTTTTATGAATTTCCTTTTTCCTGTTAATCACAACATCAAATTCATTGTTACAATGATATTTTAACACCATCAGATCACAACAAAAACACTTTTACAATTTATCAAGTAAAGATGGTCTTATTTGTAAACTTCCATAAACCTTAAACCCTTAGTTTACGAACAACTCATTAACAAGACATATGAAAGTTTAGATTGTTTATGTGAGTTCTCAAGAAGTATTAAAGTGAAAGGGAACAAGTTTTAAAATATTTTATCCACAGAATAAAGATCTAGTTCCTGAATGTGTTCTTAAACCCTAAACATACAATTTTGAATTTCAAGTTGTTTCTGGTTTAATTCATGTGTTCAAACAAGTTACTTATCACCTTAAAACACATTCTAATCAATCCAACTTGATAATCAAAAAGCATCTTTATTACAACCACACCTTAGTTCCTTTGTTTAATCAAGAATAATGGGTAAAAATAATCATCCATAGACAAAATGATTATAACTAGTTGAACAACAATAAGTTCTTTCGACCTCGACGATTATTATCAACTAGTCAAACTTGATTAACAAATGTCACTATGAAACTTTAGCACAATTGGATCTTAGAATCAACTTGAAATTGAATTAAAACATGTTAACACAATCACTAACTAATCATATGATAATCAACATCATTTAAGCAAGTGTATAAAGAAACTAGCCACTCATAGCAAACATGAACATAAACTCAGAACTTTGAACATTAGAAAACATGATTAAAAGTCTTACAATGCTTGGAATAAGATTAAAAATGGTGAAGTAATGATTCCCAAAGTATTGGGGTAGACTCCTTGGTGTTTTGGCCTCCAAATATGGAACTTCTGGAACTCCAAACTTTCCTGGACTTCTAAGGACGAATTTGAGAGCTTAAGAGCTTAGCTTGATGAGTAGAGAGAGTTGTATTGAAGTGTGTGTCTCATATTCTCACAAGAGGTCTCTATTTATACTAGTTCCATGGCCTAGGGTATTAATTGCTGAACTTGGCCTCCAAGGAGTTAGGAAGGGACTAGAATACACCAAGGGAAGGACCTAGAATTGTTTGGATGCAAAAGAGGAAACTTAGTGATGAAGATTTGGCAGAACAGCTCCAACCGATCGGTCACATGACCAACCGATCCGCTTGATCTTCTACAAGGTCTCCAACCGTTTGGTTGTACCAAATGATCGAAGCGGTTGGATGGGCGTCTGGGCACTTTTTTGGTCGTCTTCCAACCGATCTGGTTGCTATTGCAACCGATCTGGTTGGTCCTCCTGAGTTACGAAAAATTGAACTTGACTTCGTTTTGACTTGTAGAACTTGGTTCTTCAATCACTTTGGTCTACAATGGTACTTGAGATACTGATTTGTGCTTGACATGCTTCACTGAAACGGGAATATTTCAATTGTTGAACATTCCTTTACTTTTCCTTCCGTTTCCCTGCACTTGGTTATAAACACTAGACAAACATCTTTTGATGCGATTAAGCACTGAAATTGTACAAATATAACCAAATAACATATACAAAAGCACACATAACGCTATTGAAAACATGTACAATCTGAGCGTTATCAAATTCCCCCACACTTAAACTTTGCTTACCCTCAAGCAAATCTAGGAAAAACATCTACTGGTACAAGATCATGATTACGAAAAATGTAATGCAAATCTACCAAGTACAAGTATAACAGAAGATTCATCAATTATGCTTTTAAGAGAGAAACTTTCAAGATGTTTGACAATATCCAATGATTTTCTTGCTTGATTAACATTTCAAAACACCTCACGAAAAAGGAACGAAATATAATTCACTCAATCACTCAATTTTTAGTGAAGTAACAGGATAAATCACACTCATTGCTCAGTCATGATTAGATTATTACCGTAAGCTTGTACAAGAAACAAAACTCCACCGACGTGGCGTGAACACCAAGCAAAAACATCTAAAGAGGAATTTTATTCAGGTTATAACGATAGGCTTTGGGTTAAGGGCATGGATAAGGCATGGGATTATTTATGAAATTGGTGTAAAAATAAAATAGAATCAAGTCTAATACCCGTATTGCTAGCTACCAAACAATCCGAAAACCAATAAATGATTATAGCTTCATTTTCTTTCCTTCGGATTTCCACAACTCCTCGCTTTTCTTCACCATGATAACTTTTCTTTGAACATAGCACATTGGCTAATACATTCATACTTTCATCATTTTTTTTAACTCATATCTGTAAAATGGCTCAATCAACTAACAAGATGCGGTACTCATAATCATTTGAACAATATTCACTTTCTGGGTGACTAGCAACCAACCTATTAGACATTGATAAGGGTTAGGCTAAGGTTTAAAGTGTAAAATCTTTTTGTATTTTTCTGGACTTATAAAAACGAAAAGGATGGCTCAGAGGGTGTAACTAGAGGTATCTAGTGCTAAAGATGAGCGCTAAAAATGGGTCCATGTAGGTGGTTAACTAACCGATGTGGCTAGCTAATATAGAATGATATGAAAAATGGAAGGCCATTTGGGTTAAATCCTAAGGTGCCTCTTTATCACACGAATTCACTTATATCACACGAATGTGATCTCATTGCGGTCTGGTAATGATTTACAAGTACAAGTTCTAGAATAAATAAAATCACCGGCACACTCATAGCAAAATATTCAAGCACAAAAAATATATGCTTTGTATAAAACAGGCTCAAATCCTCACAATTTAGTGGAAAGTGCTATAATTTGTGCTAGCAAATGTTTATCGATCCTAGAATGGATTGCAATACTAATCGGAACACATCTTAAAGTTTCAAATATTACCAGATTTACCAGTGGTTTGATCCAGTTATTCTAATATATTATCCTAAAAACGTGAAAAAAAATAACTATATCACAAGGGCAAACAAAATTTTAATTTTAAGCCTAAAAACTCTAATTTTCCTATTCAACCCCCCCCCCCACACACACACACACACTTAAGTTAAACATTGTCCTCAATGTGAAAAACGAACTTCAAAGTATAGAAATAGGGAAAATAGAGATGAAACTAGATATTCAAATGAGTTTGTCAGCTTAATTTTTTTCATTCTTAGCGTCCACAGGAGTAATCATTACCTGCACAAAATCTTATAAACAAAAGAGTTTTATTATGATGTGGCACCCCCCCCCCCCACACTTAAGTTGAACCAATGCTTTAAACTTTGGGGCGTGACCACAGAAAATCAAATCGGAAACACACGGGTTGCCTCCCGAGAAGCGCTTGTTTTTATTACCGAGTCATCACCACTCGAATCTTCTCAATTCACTTGGCCACGGATACGCCTTGAACATTTTGAAAAGTTTAGGGATATACATGAATTCTTCACCAGTAGCATCAATATCGTCCCAGATGAACTCAGCAGATGGATTCCAAGGAACAATTTGTGGGATTCTTCCTGGAAGAGGTGCTACAAAGTTGATGGTTTTGAATTCATTTTCGGGGGAAACTGTCTCAACTGATATTTCATTCATTTGCTCCTTATCGTAGTATAATTTGATTTGGTGCCCATTAACAATGAAACTTCCACATTGTTTGTCATAAAGTTCGACATAACCGGATGGATATCCATGTTTAACGATATATGGTCCAAACCATCTTGGTTGTAATTTAGGAGCTTTGAATTTGAATTTCATGTTGAAGAGCAGAACTTTATCTCCAGCTTTGAATTCTTTTTGAACTCTTAGCTTTTTGTCGTGATAAGCTTTTGTTCTGGCTTTATATAGTTTAGAATTTTCATAAGCTCGGAGTCTTAATTCGTCGAGTTCATGAAATTGCAAGAATCTCTTTTCTCCAGCTATTTTGAGATCATTGCTACAGTTTCTGAGAACCCAGTAAGCATGATGTTCAACTTCGAACGGCAAAAGGCAAGTTTTTCCATACAGGAGTCTGTAAGGATTTGTACCAATAGCAGTTTTATAAGCCGTACAAAATGCCCACAGAGCATCGTCAAGTTTCTTCGACCACACTGAAGGATTATCCTTCACTATTTTCTCGAGTATTCTTTTAAGAGCTCTGTTGGTGTTTTCAACTTGCCTACTGGTTTGTGGATGATAGCAAGCGAATCGATGATGAACTCCATATCTTTTCATGGTTTTCTCCATTTGTTGGTTACAAAAATGGGTTCCTCGATCGCTTATCAAGGCTTTGGGTATTCCATAACGAACAAAGAGCTTTTTGAGAAAATTAACGACAACGCGAGCATTGTTTGTTGGTAAAGCTTCAGCTTCTGCCCATTTGGACACGTAATCTATAGCAACGAGAATGTATTCGTATTTGTGGGACTTAGGAAATGGTCCAATGAAATCTATTCCCCAAATATCGAATATTTCACACACTTGAATGCTTGTCAATGGCATTTCGTCTCTTCGCGAAAGATTGGTGATTCTTTGGCAAGCATCACAGTTCTGAACAAGTGTATGTGCTTCTTTGAATATTGTTGGCCAATAGAATCCAAAGATCAAAAACTTTTTAGCTGTGATTGAAGGACAATAATATCCCCCAGTAGGGCCATGATGACACTCGTCAAGAATCTTGCGGGTTTCGGAACCAGAAACACATCTTCGGATCATTCCGTAAGGACACATTTTGAAAAGATATGGCTCTTCCCAAAAATAGTATTTAAGTTCCGAAAAGAATTTGCTCCTTTGAGCGTGAGTTAAACCTTTTCTTAGAATTTCTCCAGCGAGATAGTTCGCAAAGTCAGTAAACCAAGGATCGTCATTTCCATCGATGGACATGAGAGTTTCATCGAGGAAGTAATCATCGATTTCTTCTTCCTTTAACTCCTCAAGATCTGGGTTTTCAAGACGTGATAAATGATCAGCGGCTAGATTCTCTGCTCCTTTCTTATCTATGATCTCGATGTCAAATTCTTGGAGTAGCAGAATCCATCGGATGAGACGCGGTTTAGCATCTTGCTTGGTGAACAGATATTTGAGTGCCGAGTGATCGGTGAACACGATTGTTTTTTAGAGCACAAGGTAGGATCGAAATTTGTCGAACGCAAAAACTACGGCCAGTAATTCCTTTTCTGTGATAGTATAATTTTTCTGAGCACTATTCAGTGTCTTGCTAGCAAAATATATGGGCCGAAAGTGTTTTCCTTCTCGTTGGTCTAAGACGGCTCCAACAAAGAAAATCGCTAGCATCGCACATAAGCTCAAGGGTAGTGACCATTAGGTGAAACCATGATCTGAGCACTAGTTAGTTGAGATTTCAACGTTTCGAATGCTTTTATGCAATCAGCATTAAAGTCAAAGATAGAATCTTTCTCAAGAAGTTTTGTCATTGGACGAAATATTTTAGAAAAATCTTTGATAAAGCGACAGTAGAAACCGGCATGTCCAAAAAACTTCTAACGGCTTTGATGTTAGTTGGTGGTGGATGTTTCGTGATAATGTCGATTTTTGCTTTATCTACTTCCATGCCTGCACTGGAGATCTTGTGGCCAAGCACAATTCCTTCGATCACCATGAAGTGACATTTTTCCCGTTAAGGAAAAGATGTGCAGCCGATCTTTCGAAAGCATTTTATCAAGATTTGAAAGACAAGCTTCAAATGAGTTTCCTCAAGACTAAAGTCATCCATAAAACTTCCATGGAGGTTTCGAGCATGTCTTGGAATATTGCTATCATACACCTTTGAAAAGTCGCAGGTGCATTACAAAGACCAAAAGGCATGCGCCGATATGCGTAGGTTCCAAAAGGACAAGTGAAAGTGGTCTTTTCTTGGTCATTAGGATCGATTAGAATTTGAAAATATCCTGAAAATCCATCGAGGAAACAAAAGAATTTATTTCCCGCTAGTCTTTCAAGCATTTGATCCATGAACAGGAGTGGAAAATGATCTTTTCTGGTGGCTTTGTTTAATTTCCGATAGTCAATACAAATGCGCCAACCAGTGATAGTTCTAGTGGGAACTAGTTCATTTCGTTCATTAGTCACAACCGTCATCCCTCCTTTCTTGGGAACACAGTGAACGGGACTCACCCAAGGACTATCTTCGATTGGGTAAATGCTACCAGCATCGAGAAGTTTTATGATTTCCTTTTTAACGACTTCTTTCATGTTGGGATTGAGTCGACATTGACGTTCAACAACTGGTTTGATCCCATCTTTGAAATTTATTTTGTGTTTGCAGAAATTGGGACTAATTCCTAGGATATCGATGTTTTCCAGCGAAAGCTTGTTTGTGATTTTTGAGGACAGAAACTAATCTTTCTTTCTTATTGGCCTCGAGTAACGAAGATATGACTACTGGAAGAAGTAAATTTTCCTCCAAGTAAGCATATTCTAGATGATCAGGGAGAGGTTTGAGCACGAGATCTGTTGGTGGTTCTTCGATAGAGGATTTTATTCTCATCTCGTCATCAAAAGTTATTGCTCCAAAATTTTCTTCCTCCAGTTCTTCCTCCTCCGTGTTATCTCCTTCGAATTCTTCTTTCATGAAATCATCAAACTCTTTGTCAAAGTCTGTTTCATTGATTTTTTAGAAGTAGTCATGAATGGATCGGTTTCATTAAGTAATGCATCCAATTCTTCGTCAGTGACTTCATCGATAACATCGATGTTGAAACAAGTGTCATTACTGGAATGTGGATAGCGACGCTTTATCGATTAGAAAGGTGATTCGATCTTCTCCAACTCCAAGGTTGAGTTCTTTTCCTTTCACTTTGATGATTGCATCGCCGGTATTTAGGAAAGGTCTTCCTAAGATGAGTGGGACTTTACTATCTTCTTCTATTTCTAAGATTACAAAGTCCACGGGAAAAATGAATTTACCGACTTGAACAAGCATATTCTCAGCAATACCTACAGGATATTGATAAGAATGATTTGCTAATTGAATGCTCATTTTTGTTGGTTTAAGGCTGTTGTTGCATAATTTGGAATACAGTGAATAAGGCATCAAATTGATACTTGCGCCAAGATCGGCTAAAGCATCGCATTGAATATTATTCCCGAAAGTGCATGGAATCAGAAAGCTTCCAGGATCTCTGAGTTTTGGTGGGATTTTATTTTGGACAATGGCTGAGCATTCTTCGTTAAGGAAAGTAGTTGATATTTGCTCTAGCTTGCTTTTGTTATTAAGAAGTTCTTTCAAGAATTTCCCGTAATTGGGCATTCCGGCTAAGACATCAACGAGAGGAACATTGAGTCTAACCTCTTTGATTATTTCGATGAACTTCTTATAACGTTCTTCCATTTTTTCTTTCTTAAGGCGTTGAGGATATGGAATTTTTGGTGTGTATGCCTTGACAGATGGTGTGGTTTTCTTTATGGTGGTTTGAGTTGTATTGGTTTCCTCAGCTTCATCCTCACTATCTTGGGTGATAGGAGTATTTTCATTAGGATTTGGTGGTGGATCATACGAGAGGTCACTTCTTGTGAAGACAAAGATTGATATGCTCATTTCTCGTTTGTGGTGGACGGTACGTCTTACCATTTGATGGTTTTGGGTTGGATTGGGTGTTACTTGGCAACCGAACGGATGGTCGAGAGGAATGTTGGTCAGAAAGTCTACCAAATTTGTTTTCAAGATCTTGGATAGATGCTTGATGATTTTTCTCGTCCTGCTCAACTTTGGCTTTGAGATTGAAAAATTGATTTTTGATAAAATCATTTTCAGATTTTTGAGTAGCCACGAATTCTCTCATGGTTTTTGAATTCGTTTCTTTCATCTTTTTTGTCGAATTTGGTGGTGGCGGATTGTCGGTTTGGTTGAGAATCACGCTTGTCATCCTTGGTCGGCGGTCTGCAAATTTCCGAATTTCGACCGTAATAATTACTACGATATCCTCCTCCACGATATCCTTCTTGGACATAATTCGCTTCTCCTTCGTTAGGTCCACCCATAGGCTTATCGTCGCACTTCTCGGCGATGGGTGATTTCCTCCACAATTGTTGCATCCATCTCGCATTTCCTTCACTTCTTCTTTGATATCTTTGTATTGCGAGTCGATTTTTGAGGTTAAGGCTTCCATTTTCTCCATGAGTTTTGAGGTATCGGTGTTTTCGACAAAAGCAACGGTTTTTCAAAGAGGTTTGGTTTTGGAATCTTTAGACCAATCGAGTTTGAGAAGTACTCGATCTTCGAGTAATAGGTGTGCATCGTTAGGAGTCTTATAGAGAAAATTCCTCCAAAGATCAAGGATGCCTTGAGACATTTCATCTAGTCCATGGTAAAAGATTTGGATAATGGTTCCTTTGGATAATCCATGTCCATGACAACTACGGAGCAAATCTTTCATCCGAAGCCAAGCTTCGACAAGTGATTCGTTGGGATTTTGTGTGAAAGCACGAATTTCTCCCATTAATCGATCAAACATGGCAAGTGGAAAGAATCGGCTTACAAAGGCTTGCCTCATCTCCTCCCAAGTGTTGATAATTCCTGGGTTAATTCATTGTACCATACTTTAGCATCTCCGAAAGTGATGATGGAAAAAGATTGAGTTTGATGGCATTGACATCGGTGTCACCATAACGGAACATGCCATAAATTTTGATGAATTCGGCAATATGCTTATGCTTGGATCGGCCAGCATACGCCATCGAATTGACGGTCTTTGATCATGGAAATATGATGACCCTTCACGGTGAAGTTGTCACCAAGGTTGACAGCAACAATAGCACTCCCAGGGGTTAGTGCTACGGCTTGGTTGGTTCCCCACATGGGTTGATCGTCCGCCATGGGAAAAGGTAAATTGGTGAAAGAGTTGTAAATGACTTTGGCTTCTACGAGGTTATCAAATGGTGGTTTTGGTGTTCTAGGTACACGATTTTCCAATGGTATGAAAGGTGTTCTTCTTCTTCTTCGAATCAAACGTTCAGGGTTGGTAAGAGGTGAAATTGGTTCTATTCCCGCTGCACGAGTGTTCATACAATGACCTAGAGAATCCAGTCAATATCTAAACACACGGACAAACAACAAAAACAGTTTTCTTGACAGAAAAGGGTAACCGGATCGGTTGCGAGGAGCGACCAATCGGTTAGATCAGTTTGGCTGGGTTAAAGGCGTAACCGGTTCGGTTGTGAGGCAACAGGATCGGTTCAAGTTTCTGAGAAAAATATTTTTTTTTTGGAATGAACCAATTGATGAGGATTCAAAACTTGCTGAAGAACAATCAAATCCCCGGCAGCGGCGCCAAAAACTTGATGTGCTATGTGTGTACAAGTTTTAAATTTATAAAAACGAATTACCAATTTTACCAATAACACATACGAGCAAGTGCACTCGTCCGTTATAGCAAGAT
Organism: Chrysanthemum makinoi; assembly: GCA_910596185.1. Taxonomy (NCBI): domain Eukaryota; kingdom Viridiplantae; phylum Streptophyta; class Magnoliopsida; order Asterales; family Asteraceae; genus Chrysanthemum; species Chrysanthemum makinoi. The sequence goes on along the minus strand of OU343218.1, from coordinate 83,928,545 downwards.
TATGAAGGTAAGTCGGGATCGTTCGCAGGGATTTGAGTGAATCTGATTAACAAGTTTGAATCAACTAAGACAATCCAAAACATATAACAACACAAGTAGATAATGAAATTCAGATGATTAAAAGCTACACTTGCTTAAACTAATTTCTTATCCATGATTAGTATGATTGTGTTAACTTCTTAACATGTTGGTTGTGATAATTAGTTGGTGTACTAATCTATTGTTCTTACAAGTTAAACCTTCGTCAAGATTTTAGTTCATAAAAACAAGTATTAAGTTTAACCAATCAATTCAAGATCAATTCAAGTTTCATAAGTTTACTTTCATAAACTTAAAAACAAAAACATCCACTTGTTTATCAAATTTGCTTAAGAAATGGTCAATACAAAAGGTAACCGATTATAGACAAAAGGCTACAATTGATTATTAACAACTAATCTTATGACCTTTTAGATGTTTCCAATCAATCCAACTTGATAATCAAAAAGAATCTTTATTACAACCACACCTTAGTTCCTTTGTTTAATCAAGAATAGTGGGTAAAAACAATCATCCATAAATAAAATGATTATAACTAGTTGAACAACAATAAGTTCTTTCGACCTCGACGATTATTATCAACTAGTCAAACTTGATTAACAAATGTCACTATGAAACTTTAGCACAATTGGATCTTAGAATCAACTTGAAATTGAATTAAAACATGTTAACACAATCACTAACTAATCATATGATAATCAACATCATTTAAGCAAGTGTATAAAGAAACTAGCCACTCATAGTAAACATGAACATAAACTCAGAACTTTGAACATTAGAAAACATGATTAAAAGTCTTACAATGCTTGGAATAAGATTACAAATGGTGAAGTAATGATTCCCAAAGTATTGGGGTAGACTCCTTGGTGTTTTGGCCTCCAAATATGGAACTTCTGGAACTCCAAACTTCCCTGGACTTCTAAGGACGAATTTGAGAGCTTAAGAGCTTAGTTTGATGAGTAGAGAGAGTTGTATTGAAGTGTGTGTCTCATATGCTCACAAGAGGTCTCTATTTATACTAGTTCCAAGGCCTAGGGTATTAATTGCTGAACTTGGCCTCCAAGGAGTTAGGAAGGGACTAGAATACACCAAAGGAAGGACCTAGAATCGTTTGGATGCAAAAGGGAAAACTTGGTGATGAAGATTTGGCAGAAACAGGCTCTCCAACCGGATCGGTCACATGACCAACCGATCCGGTTGATCTTCTACAAGGTCTCCAACCGTTTCGGTTGCGGGCGGCGACCGAACGGTTGGATGGGCGTCTGGGCACTTTTTTGGTCGTCTTCCAACCGATCTGGTTGCTATTGCAACCGATCTGGTTGGTCCTCCTGAGTTACGAAAAATTGAACTTTACTTCGTTTTGACTTGTAGAACTTGGTTCTTCAATCACTTTGGTCTACAATGGTACTTGAGATACTGATTTGTGCTTGACATGCTTCACTGAAACGGGAATCTTCCAATTGTTGAACATTCCTTTACTTTTCCTTCCGTTTCCCTGCACTTGGTTATAAACACTAGACAAACATCTTTTGATACGATTAAGCACTGAAATTGTACAAATATAACAAAATAACATATACAAAAGCACACATAACGCTATTGAAAACATGTACAATCTGAGCGTTATCAAATTCCCCCACACTTAAACTTTGCTTGACCTCAATCAAATCTAGGAAAAACATCCACTGGTACAAGATCATGATTACAAAAAATGTGATGCAAATCTACCAAGTACAAGTACAAGAGAAGATTCATCAATTATGCTTTTAAGAGCGAAACTTTCAAGATGTTTGACAATATCCAATGATTTTCTTTCAAGATGTTATCAGGATGATTGAGTAGAATATCCAAGATGATTCAGAGCATGAGAAGTTGTTAAAATCAACACGGCGGTTGTTTTTGCCAATGACTCTGTTATAACCTTGTGGGAAGGTGTTTTCCATAGTGAGTACTTCCGGGACATTAATAACAGCTTGTTGAGCAACCATTGTTGTTATCTGAAAGACATAAGTTATAGAAACAGACATCGAAAGACACAGTGTGTTAGCATTAGTCTGATTCATTTCCAAAGTCCTTGTTTGATGTTGATATTCACAATTGGATGTTCGTTACACATTGTCAGTCACATTTGTCCTTTTACTTTTAGTTGTGATGATAATTTTAGTGAATGTTTTAATTTTGAAGTATTAATACCCATTTATCAATTAAACACAACATTTTGAAAGTTTTATAGACTTATTCGTAAACTTAGGCACTTTGTGAATTGTGACTTATGCGTAAACCATGAACTTGTTTGTAAACAGTTCCTTATTCGTAAACTTGAATTCTTATTCGTAAGCTTAAGTCTAGGGCGTAAGAATAGTCCTTATTCGTAAAGAATAGATCTTATTCTTAAACCTTAGGCTTATTCGTAAGAATAGGCTTATGTGTAAGAATAGTGCAAATTCGTAACCAACCAGGCTTATTCGTAAGGAGTCTGCTTATTCGTAAGAATAAGGTTATGCGTAAGAATATGCCTAATTCTTAAGAATTGGCCTTATTTATAAACATTTCCAAGATTACGAATTTCTTTCCAACTTTATGAATTTCTTTCCAAGAAAAGAAATTCGTAAGTCACTGTAGACAATCTTCTTCGTAACATTTTTAGTCTTATTCGTAAACTTTTTGTTTAGTTGTAACCTTTGATTTTTTTATGAATTTCCTTTTTCCTGTTAATCACAACATCAAATTCATTGTTACAATGGTATTTTAAAACTATCAGATCACAACAAAAACACTTTTACAATTTATCAAGTAAAGATGGCCTTATTTGTAAACTTCCATAAACCTTAAACCCTTAGTTTACGAACAACTCATTAACAACACATATGAAAGTTTAGATTGTTTATGTGAGTTCTCAAGAAGTATTAAAGTGAAAGGGAACAAGTTTTAAAATATTTTATCCACAGAATAAAGATATAGTTCCTGAACGTGTTCTTAAACCCTAAACATACAATTTTGAATTTCAAGTTGTTTCTGGTTTAATTCATGTGTTCAAACAAGTTACTTATCACATTAAAACACATTCTAAACAACATTTACACATTAGTTCAATACATAATCAAAATACCCAAATGTAACGCATGAACCCTAATATTCAAAATCCATTAATGGGTGTTTCTGGTTACGATTAAGATTTTGAAACATGATTAGGACTCAATAATGAACACTTCCCACCAATAATCTTTATCCAAAAGACACATATTCAAAAAAACCAAAATCGGTTAAGAACCTTAACTTTCAAAATCAAATTGTGGTTTATCCAACCGTTGGATTGAGTTGTAATCAAAAACCATTGTTTATTTTTGTCTTAAGAACAGATTCACACTTACAAATTTTTGAAAACAAGCTCGGATTTGAAGAATGAGATTGTGGTTTGTTGATCTTGGTTGTTAGAAATTAAATGTGTTTTGCAGATGTGAGTAAATGCAAGTCAAAAACTTGTTTTGACTAAAAATTACTTTGAAAATTTGACACTTTTGGTCCTCAAACCACCAATCATTATAAGTTTTGTCCTTTAACTCACAAACAATGTTAAGTTGCAGTCATTTTGGCAAAATACTTTTAAATGCTCCCCCTCGACTTTTGACGAAATGTCTTTTATACCTTTTTGAGAAACATTTAAGTCCGAGGAGGGTATTTAACCATGAAAATGTTCCAACACAATTGATAAAACAACATCTTTTTGGTAAAATGCAAGTACAAAGTTTTAAGTAAACTTTTAAAATTTTCATTCTCCCCCTCAACACTTGTTCATATAAAAAATGATGAAATTGTTTAAAAGAACAAAGTGTTGATGGAAATTTTGTACTTGCATTGTTTTTTTTTTCACAAAAGAAAGATGAAAAAATCTCTTTGGTTTTCATAGGTTTTCTATTTTTGTATTTTGATTTTGATAAATATTTACAAAAATGGTTATGGTGTTTGACGTGTTGAAGATTGTTGTAAAAAAAATCTGCTCTTCTTGAGTCAAACACCGCATACCAATTCGATGAACCAAGTCAGCAAATCTTGCGGGTGACAAGGCTTTGGTGAATAGGTCCGCCAATCGGTGTTCAGTACCTAATAAGTATAATTCAACCATTCCCTTCTCGACATGTTCTTTGATGAAATGGTAGCGAAGAGCAATATGCTTTGACTTTTAATGTTGAACAGTGTTGCACAAGATTGCAATTGCACTTTTTGAGTCGTAATACACCAGAATCTTATCGAATACGTAACCATAATCCATGAGCTGCGTTCTCATCCAGATGACTTGAGCATAACACGTAGATATGGCTACATATTCTGCTTCAGTTGATGATAACGATGTGCAATCTTGCTTCTTCGATTGCTATGACACTAGTTTGTTACCAAGGAATTGTAGACCGCCAGAAGTACTTTTTCGTGTATCTAAACACCCTGCATGGTCATCATCTGAAAAGGCTATTAGCTGAAAACCAAAATTCTTCGGATACCATATCTATCAATTAATGGTTCCCTTGATGTATCGAAGGATTCTTTTAGCCTCTAAGAGGTGTCGTTCAGTTGGTCTAGACTGATAGCGAGAGCAAAGATATACAACAAAGACTATGCCGGGTCTGCTAGTTGTTAGATACTTTGTAGGGTCAACAAGTTTCCCATGTAAATCAGCGTCCAGTTTACTGGATGATGCCATTGGTGTATTATAGGTGTCACATGAGATCATACCATGTTTCTTAAGAATATCAAGAGCATATTTGGACTGACTTAAAAAAATACCACGGGATGATTGATGAACTTGAAGTCCTAAGAATAACGTTAGTTCACCCGTCATTGACATTTCAAAATTTATTTTCATTAGTTTTGCAAAAGTGTTTGATTACTCTTTATGGGTTGAACCAAAAATGTTATCATCCACATAAATTTGAACAATTAAAATGTGTTCCCCGTGATATTGAATAAACAATGTTGGATCAACGGATCCTTTGGTAAATTTATTGGCAAGCAAAAAGGCTGACAATTTATCATACCACACCCGAGGGGCTTGTTTGAGACCGTATAGAGCTTTGTTCATTTTGTATACAGGATTCGGGTACTCTGGATCAACGAATCCCTCTGTTTGGCTAACATACACTTCCTCCCATAATTTCCCGTTCAGAAATGCAGTTTTCACATCCATTTGGTAGACGGTGATGTTCATATGAGCCGCTAATGCCAAAAAAATTTGAACAGCCTCAAGTTTAGCAGGCAGTGCAAATGATTCTTCAAAGTCAATACCCTCTTCCTGACGATAACCTTTAGCCACCAGACGTGACTTCTCACAAATAACCGTTCCTTCAAAGATCTACCTTATTTTTCCAAATCCATTTCAGACCAATAACATAGACCCCTGTTGGTCGTTCAACCAATTCCTATACTTCAAGATGTTTGAACTGATTTAACTCTTCTTGCATGGATTCTATCCAGTTGTCATGATTTATTGCTTCTTTAATGTTTTTGGGTTCGGTATTGCTGACGGTGAGAGTATAAATGCAGTTTTCACAATCGGTGTGAAGGCGTTGTCTTGTTACGGCTGGTTGGTTAGGGTTGCCAATAATGTCTACTAGATGATGATATTTTGTCCATCTATTTTTCGAGGGTTGGTGTTGGGATACATTGTGTAGATTGGTGGATCCAGATGGCTAGTTGATGATTCTGCAACATCTGGATTGGCTGTTTCTTATGAAAAAGGGTTAAAGAACGCATTTCCATCATAATCTGCGAGTGTAGGTACATTTTGGTTTAATGGATTATCATCTTGGTCATTGTCATTGGAAGCAGTTTGTTCTACTGTTGTTGGAGAGTCGACTGGAGGTGCATCAACAACAGTTATTGTTGTTGTTTCAGGTGTATCTGGTATTGGCTTATTATCAGGTTGAGTAGCGGAAACATTGGATACATCTGGAGCACGTTGATCGAAATCTTCATTGAACAGTGGAGCAAACAAGGTTTCCATTTGACGACGCGTGAGTTGAAGTTGTTGGTCAGCTGATGATTCTGGAAAGTTTAGACGGTTATGCCCTGGTTCTAAGTTGTTATGCTCAGAAGCCATCTCTGTGAGCTCATCGAAATTAGCATGAATGGTTTCCATAATTTCTCTTGTACGACGGTTCCAGATTCGATATCATTTTGAGTTTTCACAATATCCGACAAAGACACCAATGTCAGCTTTAGCCTTGAGCTTTCCAAAATCATCACGGTCATTATTTGGATAACAAAGTGCACCAAATACATGAAAGTGTTTTAGGTTAGGTTTTCGGTTATGGACTAGCTCATATGGTGTTTTGTTGTGGCGTTTGGTGATCATTGAACGGATTTGGGTATAACATTGTTCTTGCGGCTTCCACAAACTTCCGGTTTCGTCTTTCGACAACTCCATTCTGTTCGGGTGTTCTTGCAATTGATTTTTAATGTTCAATTCCCACTTTCTCATAGTATGTCTGAAGAGTTTGATTCAAGAATTTAGTTCATCTATCCATTCTGACTTGTCTGACCGTGTTGCGAAGCTGAAGCTGAACTTGAATTTTCGTGAGAAAGTTGACGATCATTGATGGAGCTTGATCTTTACTTCTTAGAAATTAAACCCAAGCCCATCTGGAATAGTCATCAACAATTACAAGAATGTAGCGTTTGCCGTTAATCGTCTGCACGCGCATCGGGCCACATAAATCCATGTGAAGAAGGTGAAGTACGTGTTGAGTATTGTTTTCAACCTTTGAAGGAAAATGTGCACGGGTGCTTTTTTCTTTTTCACAAGTTGAGCATAAGTGGTCTTTGGAGTACCGAAATCTTGGAAGTCCTTCAACTAATTTGTGTCTTACCAGATTAATTATGGTTTTGAAATTCGAATGAGAAAGTCTTTTATGCCACAACCATGATTTTGTAGATGTGAATCCTTTTGCTCCTCCTGAAGATGCTCCGTTCGAGAACATATTTGCTCCTGAATCCCCTTCTGAGGCATCTTCTTCAGGGGATCTAAACACGGCTACCTCAGTTCCCTACCCTCAACCACATGAACATCTCAGAAAATGGACTAATGATCATCCGATTGATAATATTATTGGGAATCCTTCTCGTCCGGTATCCACACGAAAGCAACTTGACACCGATGCCTTGTGGTGCTTTTATAATGCCTTACTATCCAAAGTCGAACCCCAAGATTTCAAGACCGCTATTGCTGAGGATTGTTGGTTTAATTCAATGCAAGAATAAATTCATGAGTTTGACCGACTTGAAGTATGGGAATTAGTACCACCTCCAGACTATGCAATGATTATTGCTCTCAAGTTGATCTATAAGGTGAAACATGATGAGCATGGTGATGTTCTAAAAAATAAGGCATGGCTTGTTGCTAAGGGATATGTTCAAGAGGAGGGCACAAACTTTGAGGATTCATTCACACCGATTGCTCGAATAGAGGCTATCAGAATATTTCTCGCTAATGCTGCCAGCAAGAACATGATAGTCTACCAAATGGATGTGAAGACTACTTTTCTAAACGACGAGTTGAAATAAGTAGTCTATGTTAGTCAACCAGAAATATTTGTGGATCCCGGTCATCCTAAACATGTCTATCGTCTGAAAAAGGCTCTTTAAGGCCTAAAGCATGCACCAAGAGCATGGTATGACACTTTGTCAAAGTTCCTACTAGCAAACGGATTCTACAAAGGTGTTGTTAATCCTACGTTATTCATTCGAAAAACAGGCAAACATTTACTTCATGTTCAAATTTATGTTGATGATATCATATTTGCCTCAACCGATCCTATGGAATGTGACCGTTTTTTAAATGAGATGACTTCTAAATTCCAAATGTCTATGATGGGACAAATGTCGTTTTTCTTAGGATTACAAAGTTCTCAAAGTCCCAGAGGCATTTTTATAAATCAATCTAAATATGCTAATGAAATTATAAAGAAATTTGGATTTTATTCTAGTGACCCTGTTGACACTCCCATGGTGGAGAGAAGAAAATTGGATAAGGACCTCTTTGGGATCCTGTTTGATCAAACTAAGTTCCGTAGTATGATTGGATCCCTATTATATCTCACTGCCAGTAGACCAGATCTTCTTTTCGTTGTATGCACGTGTGCTCGGTATCAGGCTAAGCCTACCAAAAAGCACCTTGAAGCGGTAAAACGGGTCTTTCGGTATCTCCAAGGAACCATTAACATGGGAATCTGGTATCCGAAGGACATCTCCATGGCACTAACAGCCTATGCGTAATGCTGACCACGCAGGGTGTCAAGATACACGTCGAAGTACGTCGAGAGGTGCTCAATTTCTGGGTGATAAATTAGTGAGGCGGTCTTCAAAGAAGCAAATGAGTACATCCATATCTTCCACAGAGGCAGAGTACAGTGCCATGTCTGCATGTTGTGCTCAAATCTTATGGATGAGATCCTAGATGTCTGACTATGGCTTTGCATACAAAAAGATTCCTCTGTACTGTGACAACAAAAGTGTCATTGCTCTTTGCTGCAACAATGTCCAGCACTCTCGATCAAAGCACATCGATATCCTACATCACTTCATCAAGAAACAAATTGAGAACGGTGTGGTTGAACTTTACTTCGTAAGAACTGAGTACCAGTTGGCGGATATCTTCACTAAAGCTCTTCCAAGAGAACGGTTTCAATTTATTCTCCTGCGACTTGGTATGAAGAGTCTGAAGCCAGAAACACTCAAACGGATTCAGGAAGAGAATGGGGAGTAATGGAGTTGCTTCGTATATCACTTGTACATATTTAAAACCAAAAAGAAAAATAGAAATATATAAAACCTATAAAAACCATTAAAAAATCAGAAAAATAGAAAATACCAAAAATAGTTTTTCAAGGCATGTCTTCTAGTATCGATAACATTTACGGTCCTAGAAATGTCATTCAATAATGACACGGGTCTTTAAATGAAGTTCGAGAAAAATCTCATAAAGTTTTCAAAACATGCCTATATGGCTTGCTATTATTTCAGATATGCAACCCGCTCTTCAAAACCAGGAAAGCACATCGCCAAAAAGATGGTTGTTCCTACACAAATATTTTTCCGTCTATGATTCTTCAGGAGAGTATTTGTGTCTCACATGGTGGTAACATATTGTTTGAAATTAATCGGTCTTAAATTTTTGAAAATCAATCGGACTTGATATTTTCATAAAATTCATCACTCAATCAATGACTACAGCTCTTTTAATAGAAAACGGGTCATCGATTGAGGGGGAGAGTGTTTTCAAATTTTATATTTTCAAACTTTATATCATCAAAATATCGTCAAACATGTCTCCTTATACATTATAAGTAGTGAATAAATATTTGTTGTTATGTGTGAGTGTATGATTTTAAAAAATATTCAAAAATCTTTCAAATTTATCATACATGACACTAACATTCCCCCTCATAGATTGAGGAGGAGCATTATAGTGTTCCTTTATCAGTATTTATTGAATCAGGCCACATTTTCTCCCAAATTTCCTAAATTATTTAAATCAATTGAGATCCCAAATCTCGAAAGGTTTGAAATTTTTGATCGAGGGAGAGAATGTGATTTAAATATTAAATCTGATATAAATGTGATTGTTACTCAACCAGTTACTCCTTCCTCCATGTGCTAAACGATTTCAAATACCAATGCACATGTTGAGGGGGAGTATTTCTGAAAGATAAAAAACAATAAGGTAAAAATGCTTCGATATCAAATATCACAAGTACTTTGATTGATATTCAATTGGTTTTAAGGTGGAGTGAACAGTACCATATGACTGACCTTGCATTTACTTTACTGGAGTTATAAGGATGGTAAGGTTAGGTGTTCATTCCCACGATCCCACCAGAGCCGGAGGGATCTACCCATGAACAATCCACTAGTTAGTGTAGAAGTCCTTAGGTATGATTAAAAAAGGAGAAAAATGAGAATAAGGGAAGAGTGCCGACTGAGATAGAGCTAGTGCTGGAATAAACCCAACAAGGTTCTAGTAATGAAGTCTCGGTAAGCGTTGAAGGAGTTGAAGAATAAAAAAGAAATGTAAAGATAAAGGGTGAAAAGAAATAGCCCTCCAAATATTCAACCTTAGGGCGTAAAACCAGGTTCAATTCATATGATACTGGTGGTTACCAAGGTAACACTGGTATTAAATACAAGGCATCATGGACCCAGTGACGCAGTGCACTAAACCTTCCAGCCACTCAATTTCTCTTAAAAGGACTTATTTCATTCTCACGGGGAACCGATGTAATCTATCGACCTTTCTCTTAGAGATGGTTGATATTGAAGCAGGAGACCCTCTGCCTAGTCTCCGCATAGGAAAACCAAAGTGCACTATTGAGTCTAGAGCCAAGAGATCATCCATAAATCTCATTAGGACACACTTTCAATATGCTTACCGTTTCATACACCGTGAAAAGCAAGAAAATATTTATTAAGAGTCCTACGCATTATCCCTGTGGTATTGCCAGAACATCCAAGTGATACATAAAGTATTCACAATGAGGATGGAAATCCTTCTAGAGCCAAGATCAAACAATCTCTTGGTGGTTGACATGTGAAATCCTTCATGGATCAAACGTGTGACAACTGGAAAACAACAATGGGGCTATTCGCATTTGAATCAAACTTGTTCCAGTAAATGAATTGACGAATGCTTTTGGAGAACCCTTCGATGTGCTCAATAATTATTTTCAAGTAAATCGACGGCGCGTAAACTTTCAAACAAAAGTATTTGTGATTGAAACTTGATTTTCCTCATACAACTCTCGTCGTATTTCAAAAACTCCTTATCCAACAATACGCGGCTGTTTTTCAAATCAATTTCTCACTTAATCAGTGAATCTCAATTCGCTGGTTCACTCACTCCGTGTTGTCAACTTTGAGATGCTCCGGTTTGAGAACGGCTAGTACAGCTGCTAAACCCTGTCAAGGAGATTCTTAATTCTACACGGTCACGAGCGATTTATACCGTCAAGGGAATCGTGGTTCTTGCAACCCTATTCAACGAAAGTGAACAAAGACACTTTCGTTTGTTTATTGCTAACTGTTATTTGCAGGAACTCCCAACAGTTGCAGTTGATAGCGAATGAGATGTCAATTCATAACCACATGCTCACCATTTACACTCATAATCAAAGAAATCATGATAACTGAGAGACGTACAACACTGCTTTCGCAACTCTGATGCAAAATATCATGATCCAGAAAGGTGTGAGCATGTCGGTCTGAAAGTCACAACATCACATGGAGGCTTTGCTACGAAGGATGAGATGGAGATTTACGGTGGCATATGATCTCAATGAAAGCTCAAAGATCACTCAAGCTACAGGAACATTCATCTAAAGATCACTACTAGAAGTACAAAGATTGCGGACTTTGAAGAATCAAAGACTACGAGCTAGGAAATAAAATTCATGTAATAGAATGCTAGAATTCAAATTGTAATTTCTGGGGTGACCTCCCTTAGGGGGAGATTGTTGGGATTACGAAAATCCATATTAAAGACTCGGTCACCCTAAGTATCATCTAGCATAGGTTAGCTCGTAGGCTTATTAGTAAACGTTTAAATATCATAACACCATGGAGTCGGGTCGAGTCTTTACTCATTGTATGCCCGTTCCATAGCCCATAGTGGCCATTTATGTTTGTACTATATAAGCCGTTTCCTACCAAGAGAAAGGGTTGAAGGTTTCACATTAAGCTAATACACATCTATTTCTCTCACTAAAAAACTCTCCCAACTTCTCTCTCTATCAATTTTGGCCAAAACCACAAAGAATCATACGTGTTTGATTTTTGAATAACTTACAAAGTATACATTAGTTATGCCTATACTATCATATTACTGGATTGTTTACCTATCCCAAATTAACAGATTTTTTTTTTGTTTCTTTTTTAAAAATAGGTAGGTCGCTCGGGTAGTCATCCATACCCCCCAACAATTTATTTTGTATCTCCTCATTTGAATTACTGACAATGTAAACGTGAGTTATCAATGACTTTGACCACTGCTGCATGTTTGGAAATTTGAGTCATTAGTACTTGTATTTGGTCTTAGTCCCACATACACGTTAGTAGCATGAACACTGAAGCTTTTAAGTCCATACAACACTTGCATTGGTGGACCAAAGTCTTCTTCCCTTAGCATTACCATTTACCTATGTGGTCCTCGCTAGTCCCTACCATATATAAATGCTCAAATCATCCATAAAACGTAGCAAAATACCAACTTATTGTACAATATACAAGATATACTATAAAGTATAAATCTTCTTGAAGAATACTATGCCTTTCAAAACAGAAACAAATAATAATAATAATAATAATAATAATAATAATAATAATAATAATAATAATAATAATAATAATAATAATAATAAAGGAAAGTTTTTTCTTTCAATTCAAATCTTTTGAATTTCTAATAATAATAATAATAATAATAATAGTATGTGTATGTTTGGCGAAATAAGTTGGAGCTGGAGGTAGAGTTGGGGTTGAAGCTTATGTTATAAGTTGGATGCTGAATATTGTATTTTTATAAAGTTATTTAACGAATTAGTTAGAGTTAAAACTTATTAATATAAAATCGCATAAAAATAATCAAATTACATTCAGATATAATTCTAGTTTTGCATGCTAATCTATTATATTGTTGGAAAATTTAGTGCACTTATGGGAATAGTTCACACTTTGTAATGGGTTAGGAGGTACGGAGTGTACACCCATAAGGTCCATGAACACCCTGACTCTTGTAGTGGTTTGTATTGGTAGTGCTTGGTGAAAGTATTGTTGTGGTTACCATCGACATCGTGTTTCCACCGGCAAAGATTTCCATTGGATCGATGTTTCCAGCGGTGGTGTTTCCAGAACCGGTGATGTTTCACTAAAGTAGTGTTTACACCGGAAGCGTGGTGTTTCAATCAAGCGGTGTAACCACCGATAACACTATGAAAGTACCGATATAAATCGCTTAACGGTCTTGACCTATTCAAGTGGCGTTTCAATCGCTTAATGATCACGCTTAATTGGTCATGTAACCACTAACGGCTATAATGGTGATAATTATGAGGCTATTAATGGGCCGATTAATACTCACAATTCCATTGAACTAGACAAGAGCATTATCCTATAAATAGGATATCTGATTATGTATGAAAGACACACATAAAACGTAAACACTTATTAGCTTAAAGGGTTATAAAATTGTGCCTAATTCTCTAACTGAATTTGGTCTTATCCCAAGTAGATATTCGTGATACCCGGGCATTAGGGTGAATAGTTTACTTTGGAAAGTGATCACACGATTCCAAGTGATATCCGGTAAACCACCTAGTGGTATCTGTATCACGACCTTGTTGTTTGTTTCTGTTGAACAATTATTGATTATCTTTACCTCGGCTTTGGGCAACTCACGCCAACAATCAAAGTAAACTATTTTGTGATAATCAATGGCTGCTGCTGCAATGAAAAATATGGCTTCAAACTTTGCTAAGTTGGACAAGTTTGAAGGGGTGGACTTTAGGAGGTGGCGCGAAGAAGATGCATTTCTTCTGTCAAGCATGAGTGTGGTTTATGTGTGACTACTCCAATTCGATGATGGGGATGATGCTACGGTTGAGCGGATCGGGAGGAGGAGAAAATGGGAGAATGATGACTACATATGCAGAGGTCTTATTCTCAATGGTATGTCTGATTCTCTGTTTGATATTTATCAGAACTTTGAATCTTCCAAAGAACTATGGGATTCCTTGGATGCCAAATATATGGGTGAGGATGCATCAAGTAAGAAGTTCCTTGTTAGTAATTTCACAAATTACAAAATGACTGATTCAAGACAAGTTATGGAACAATACAATGAACTTCTTGGAATACTTGGAAGGTTTACACAACACCAAATGAACATGGATGAGGCTATCAAAGTCTCTTGTGTCATTGACAAACTCCCTCCTTCATGGAAAGATTTCAAGCATACCTTGAAACATATGAAGGAGGAGGTAACTCTTGTTGAGTTGGCAGTCATCGCACATTGAAGAATCTCTCAAGGTGCAGGATAATGACAAGCCAAAGAGTGGCAATGCCGGCTGGACCATCTGTTGTCAATATGGTGGAACATAACACCTCCACCGTGTACAATGACAACAAAGGCAAACGCAAGTATCATGACAACACAAGGGCCGATCCTAACAAGAAGGCAACACCTACTTGTTGGAAATGTGGCAAGACTGGTCACATTAAAAGGGACTGCAAAGGTGTTAAAATTAGTGGTAAAGCCAATGGATCGTGCACTAATGGTTCGGGAGTGGTGGTTCAACCAACTCACTAAAAGGTCCGAATATGTTTAATAAGTCTTTTCAGATTTATTATGTTACATATGTATCTGAATCTTTTTATGTGCGGGATGATGATGTTATGGTGGGTTGACTCGTGCAACAGTTCATGTGTGTAAAGATAGAAGCTGGTTCAAGACTTATGAGTCACTGAATGATGGTTCTATTCTTCACATGGAAATGAGTCAACACCAAAATTTTGGTGCATGGTCGTGGTTGTGTAGATCTTAGGTTTAGTTCTGGAAAGATTGTAACTTTGTTAAATGTTATTCATGTTCACGATATCGGGAAGAACTTGGTTTCAAGTAGTATTTTGAATAATCATGGTTATAAACAAGTTATTGAGTCTGATAAATTTGTGCTTTCCAAGCATGGTGTTTTTATTGGTTTTGGTTATTTATGTAATCAAATGTTCAGGCTTAATATTTCTATCGACAATGTTAATTCAAAGCTTTTGTGACCACTCGACACGATTCTAGCCTATGGCATGCAAAACTTGGCCATGTACATTATAAAAGAATGCAAGATATGTCTAGGGATGGTTTAATCCCTGCTTTTGACATGGACACTGAAAAGTGTAAAACTTGCATGTTGACCAAGTTAACCAAGAAACCCTTCGTGGTGTTAGTCGTGAGACTAATCTCTTGGAGCTTATTCACAGTGATCTGTGTGATTTGCATACCACTCCTTCTTTGGGGAATAAGAAGTACTTTGTGACATTTATTGATGATGCTTCTAGATTTTGTTATGTCTATCTTTTACATACCAAGGATGAAGCATTAGATAAATTCAAAGTGTTTAAAAGTGAAGTTGAATTACAACTTGGGTCTTTGATCAAAAGATTAAGGACCGATAGGGGAGGTGAGTACATGGATACTCAAGACTTTCATCTGTTGGAATAATCCATGAAACGACCGCCCTTATACTCCTCAAAAAATGGTATTTCAAAGGAAAAAAGGTGTGAAGGAGATGGTTAATTCCATGTTGTCCTATTCAGATCGAGTCAAGGGTTCGGGGTGAAGCTATGTTAACGGCTTGCTATTTATTAAATAGGGTTCCCAACAAAAGGAACAAGGTTACCCCTTATGAACTCTGGACAAAAAGGAAACCCAACTGAACTATCTCGTGGTCCGGGTTGTAGGGTCATTGTAAGACTCCACGATCCAAAGCTAAAGACTTTGGGTGAAAGAGGCATTGATTGCATCTTTGTTGGATATGCCGAGCATTCCAAGGCTTTTAGGTTCTATGTTATTGAACCTAATGAATATGTTTCAATTAACTCAATAATTGAATCAAGGGATGCAGATTTTGATGAGAATAGATTCTCATCGGTCCCTAGACCAAGTCAGAGGATTCCTAATGGAACTTATGACACTGGTGTATCGAGGTCCCGATGATGAACCATCGTGGTCCCTCGATGAGGTTGTGGTTCAACAACTGAACCCATTGCTCAGAAGAGCAAAAGGGTCAGACTCCAAAGTCACTTGGACCTCGAAGTTTCAACTATACTTAGTTGAAGGCACCGAGATGAGGTCTCGCACCAATACTCCTATTGCTTCATTGTTGAGGATGACCCCAAAACATTTGAAGAATCAATGAAGTCCCGAGGATATTGCTTTTCGAAAGAAGCAATTAATGATGAGATGGATTCCATCATGGGCAACAACACTTGGGTGTTGGTTGATCTACCACCAGGTTGCAAACCTCTAGGGTGCAAATGGATTTTCAAAAGGAAAATGAAGGTAGATGGAACTATTGAAAAGTTCAAGGCTAGACTAGTCATTCAATGCTTTAAACAAAAGTCGTGAATAGACTATTTTGATACTTATGCCCCTGTGGCTCGTGACGATTACCATAAGACTGCGATTGCCTTGGCATCAATTCACAACTGGTTATTCATCGGATGGATGTGAAGACAAACTTTCTTGAATGGTGAATTGGAAGAGAGGTTTATATGAACCAACCTCGTGGCTTCATCATGCCCGCAATGAAAACAAGGTGTGTAAACCGATTAAGTCTCTTTATGGACTAAAGCAGGCACCTAAGCAATGGCATCAAAAATTTGATGAAGTGGTTTTGTCTAGTGGTTATGTTCTTAACCAAGTTGACAAATGTGTATATAGCAAATTTGATGAATATGGTAAAGGAGTCATCATTTGTCTATATGTTGATGACATGTTGATCTTTGGCACTGACCAAAATCAGGTTGACTTGACAAAGGAAATTTTGTCATCAAGGTTCTCCATGAAGGACATGGGGAGGCTGATGTTATCCTTGGTATAAGGATTAAACATGAAAGTAATAGAATTTCTATCTCTCGGTCTCATTATATTGAGAAGGTACTGAGGAAATTCAATTACTTTGATTGTACTCCGGTGAGTACTCCTATGGATACTTGTGAGAAGTGATGCCTAATCATGGCAAGGTCGTATCTCAACTTGAGTATTCTAGAGTAATTGGCATGCGATGTATGCCATGACTTGTACAAGACCCGATATTGGTTTTGCGGTGGGAAAATTGAGCGGTATACTAGTAATCCTAGTGCTCATCAGCGGCAAGCGGTTCAAAGGGTATGAAGTATTTGAAGAGAACTATGGATTATAGTCTCTCATATACTGGTTACCCATCGGTGTTGGAAGGTTACACTGATGCAAGTTGGATCAAGATAACAAGACAACTCGTCTACCGATGGTGGGTATTCCTACTTGGTGGAGGTGCAATTTCTTGGGCATCCAAGAAGCAAACTTGCATCACCAGTTCAACAATGGAATCTGAATTTGTGGCTCTAGCGGCTACGGTAAAGAAGTGAATGGTTGAAAAACTTGCTTCTTGAGATTCCATTGTGGCCTAAACCTATAGCACCTATTTCTATCCGGTGTGATAGTGCGGCTACATTGGCTAAGGCTTATAGCCAGATGTACAATGGTAAGTCTAGACACTTAGGTGTCGGACATAGCATGATTCGTGAGCTTATCATGAATGGGGTGGTATCTATAGAGTTTGTTAGATCTCAACAGAACTTAGATGATCACTTGACGAAGGGTTCGGCTAGAGACTTGGTTATAAAGTCTGCTAAAGGGATGGGTTTAAGTCCAACTTAGTCAATGAATGCTAGGACACCCAACTCCCTCCTAAGGAAACTTGGGAGCTGAGTTCAATGTGGAAATCTGAACATTCAATGGACTGGAGCACATGTTTTATTTACATCCCAAGGTTGTGCTCGAGAACTGCTGAAAGGAGGATGAAGTCTTTACTTCTTAATGGTTAATTTTCTTTGAAAAAGTGCTTGGCAGGAGCATGACTAAAGAGGAACCACCTATGTAAATGTTGAAGTTTTGCCGCTTCAAGAAGCTTTGGACTTTTAGCTTTTACAACATTTATGAATTTGGATATGGACACATGGCTTGTATAGTGGAGCTGTTAAGTGTTTGAAAACTTGTGTGTATTTATCTTCATGTATTCAAATGGGTTGAAGGGTTCAATTCTTAGAACACCTTGATTCTCGAATATTTGAACGTGTAATTACTAAGATGGAAATTCAATCCTCATGACATTTTCGTTTATGCACATGTTTTGCTTGATGTTTATTTTTCATGCAAAGGAAGTGAACTAAATTTGGGGAGGATTGTTGGAAAATTTAGTGCACTTGTGGGAATAGTTCACACTTTGTAATGGGTTAGGAGGTACGTAGTGTACACCCATAAGGTCCATGAACACCCTGACTCTTGTAGTGGTTTGTATTGGTAGTGCTAGGTGAAAGTACTGTTGTGGTTACCATTGATTATCGGTGTTTCCATGCGATTTTCAATCTTTGGATCGTGTTTCCAAGTGATGTTTCACTAAAGTAGTGTTTACAAGCGTGGTGTTTCCAGCGGCAGTGTAACCACCGATAGCACTATGAAATCTTGATGTAAGTATCGCTTGCAACGGTCTTGACCTATTCAGTGGCGAGTTTCAACCGCTTAATGACCACGTTTAATTGGTCATGTAACCACTAACGGCTATAATGGTGATAATTATGAGGCTATTAATGGGCCGATTAATACTCATAATTCCATTGAACTAGCCAAGAGCATTATCCTATAAATAGGATATCCGATTATGTATGAAAGACACACGAAAACGTAAACACTTATTAGCGAAAGGGTTATAGAATTGTGCCTAATTCTCTAATCGAATTTGGTCTTATCCCAAGTAGATATTCGTGATACCCAGGCATTAGGGTCGAATAGTTTACTTTGGAAAGTGATCACACGATTCCAAGTGATATCCAGAAACCACCTAGTGGTATCCATTCTGGCCTTGTTGTTTGTTTCTGCTGAACAGTTATTGATTATCTTTACCCTGCTGCTGGGCAACTCACGCCAACATATATTTGTAACGGTGTTTAAGTAAATTGACTAACTAAGCCTCATACGCCTGTTTCAAGTGGTTTGGGCTTATGGAGGCTTATGGCTTATAAAAACTTTCATAAACCTTTGTGACAAACAAAACTTAGGAGGCGTTTGGTTTGCAATATGTTTTGAAAAGAATTGTAATCTATCAAACGAATTGTAATTTAATGAGTTAGAATGTATTGTAATTGTTTGTAATTGATGTATTATGTCACTGCGTTTGGTTGGATCCCAATGTAATGTAATTAATTTTTTTTTAAAAAGAAACTTAATAATAATAATAATAATAATAATAATAATCATTATTATTATTAGTATTAATAATATTCATTATTATTATTATTATTATTATTATTATTATTATTATTATTATTATTATTATTATTATTATTATTAGTATTATTTTAATATTTATTTAATAATAATAATTATTATTATTATTATTATTATTATTATTATTATTATTATTATTATTATAAAATTCTGAATCACAATGTAATTTAAAATTTTCCATTCAACTCCTTATGTAATTTAAATTCTCTCATTTGATGTAATTGTAATGACTGAATTACAATTACAACGCAAACCAAACGAAAACCAAACTGCTTATGTGATGTTTATAAATTACAATTCTCTCCATTTTGCGAACCAAACAATCTATGTAATGTAATCAAATTACAATTACATTCGATTATGTCAGATTACAACAAACCAAACACCCCCTTATTTGATAAGCTAACATATTTTTGAAGTTCAAACTCCTATAAGCGTTTATAAGCCTCGCACCAAACACAATATATAGTATTTATGTTTTTGAAACATATGTCAGTTTCATTGGGTCCTTGATTTTGATGTTAACTAACTGAGCCTTGAAAAGTAGATTTACGTTCAAAAGTTTTGTACATGTATCATTAAACTATGATAGCAATGCGACCCCTACACCAAGAAAACCATTTATTATGACTCGTTCGTTTTTTCGAAAACCCTTGGATTTGAATGTTTTATGTGAAGCGATATTTTTTCGAACATAAATGCCTTATTCATTGTGCTATATTTGTATTAGCAAAAATAACAGTATTTTCTTTTTTATCCAATTTTACGTTATCTGAACAGAAGTGTTTCTAAATAATTGCTAGACTCTTTATGTTTTTTGTTTGAGCAAAGCGAACAATTTGGTGTGATATGCATGTTTTTTTTTAACTTGAATGAAGGTTTCTATATTTTTTATATTGAGGGAGTTCCCTTTAATAGTATCACCTAATATTTACAATTTACAATTTACAATACTCATATACAATAAGCCAATCAGGCATTCTGGAAAATGATTCTATACATGCACAAAAATATGCCTAACAAGGTCATAAGTTGTGAATTTAAGCCTCCATATCATCATTCATTGATTAAATATAACTCACAACTAATGGTACTACGAATATCTTAAAGTAGTTCATTACTAAATCTAAACCAACTGAACTAAACCGAACACACAAAATAAGACCACGGCAACCTTAGTTGAATTAGATTCGTGCCAAAATCTTTTAACCGCATAATACGAACATTGCACCTTACTCTATGAACCCATAGCCAACATTGATTTCATTAAGAACAACAGTAGGAAAAACAAAGTCGAGACTAAAACTAACAAAGTCTAACAGTTACCTAAATGAAAAGGGATTCAAAATATAGCGACTCCTTTCATTATTTGGATCACCGGATAACGAACTTTGGGCCAACTAATGATCATTTTTGAAGCTGGACTATATCTCAAGATTCTAACATTGTCCAGTCCAATGACAATTGCCTATTATACAATAAATGCTCATAAACTACTAGTAGTTAATATAGAAGCAAGTCTTTATCCACCTGAATTAAAACCTCAATAAACTTGATAAAGGATGCTTAATAAAATAGAGATATGCTACAATATGGTTTAAGCTGAATAAAATAGGTAGGTTGTGCATGTCCCATTATTGTTAGAATGATGCATTATACCTAATCTCACCCTCATAATATGGTTTAGGTGGAAACATGAGTAAATAATGATTGGTTAGCTCTTGAACCATTTCTTTTTATTTCTTTTTTCCAATATATACTTATATAAAAGCTATAGATTCTCATATCCATGACATACTGTTATTCAAAGATGTAGCAGTTGAAGAACAACATGAATAGGAATACATATAGTGTGCCCTATTGTACAAGTGAAATACGTACATCTAACATTGAGCACACCATGTAAAGTGTAAACCAACTTTTGTGATACCAGTCTTCAGTGTTTTTTTTATTGTGGTGGGGGAAAGTTTAGATAATGTTAATTGTATAAAGATTTAGTGGTTATGTGTTCTAATCATTAGATTCATTTTGTATTTAAAAGTGGTTATATCCATCTGTTATTGGGGCCTAAATTTGCATCTTTTAATTATGGCGGCCGACATTAATTTAAGTTAAAAATATAGCTCTAGAAAAAATAAATTTAACCATATACTGTTTGTTTGAGTTTGGTTCAATAAAAATCAAAGAAAAACTAAAGATCAAATAAACCATTCTCAACCATTCATTTTTTCATCAAAACAATAAAATAAACTTTCACCTTCATTTTTAAAAATTAAATATCTACATAAGTTAATTGATCGTTAGAGCCGAAACTAATCATACCATCACGACAAGCATAAAATTATCTTTAATTTGATATCCCAAATCATATACTTTCAACTAAATTTTTTTCGACTTTTGTGGGTTTAGGGTTTCTGTTAGGGTTTAGGTATTTAGGGTTTAGGGTTTAGAGGTTTGACTTTTTGGGTAAGTAAGCTTTTTAGGAGTTAGGGGTTTAGGTTTCTTAGGGTTTAGCGGATAGGGTTTAGGTATTTTTGTTTAGCGGTTAGGGTTTTAGGGGTTTAAGGTTTAGGGGTTAGGATTTTTAAGATTTAGGGGTTAGGGGTTTTAGGGTAGGGGTTAGGGTTGTTTAGGGTTTAGGGGTTAGGGTTTTTAGGGTTTAGGGTTTGTAGTTTTGGGGTTGTGTTAACACAAAATAGTATTTTTTATAAATTTTCATTTATAGTGTAATATATCGAAACCCGTAAAAAACGATAAAAATAAGTTAGATGAAAGTACAATATTGGATCTCTATAGAAAGATAATTTTATTCTTTGTGAATGGTATAATTAGTTTTATCTAATTATTAACGGTTTGTGAGATATTTAATTTTTAAATATAATGGTAAAAATGAATTTTAATTAATTTGATAAAAAAATGAATGGTTGAGATTCATCAATTTGATCTTTAGTTTTTATGTGATCTTTATTGATCTCACCCCTATACTGTTTATAACTACTTTTCGAAACGGGATTTTATAATATGTGCCACAATGGCATATGTAACATAATAATTTTTTAAATTATGTTAATTTTCATATAGAACAATATTAAACATGATAAATGAAAGAAAACTAGGAAATTATTAATATCAAGTGATATTTAAATATGGCAACTTGTGTTTATTAAGTGGTTTTAATTGTGTACCATCATGACACAAATTAGAAAAAGCTTTTGAAAATTTGAACACGTTTGATTTGTTAACACTTATGCTATATAAAAGACATTATTTACAAATAAATCAAAACATATCTAATAAACAATTTCCTTTTCCATAATTATGGGTGTTCGTCGGTTCGGGTTTTAGGTTTGTAGGTTGTATGATTCAACTTTTTTCGGTTTGAAAATTTTAAAGTAAAAACCAAACCAATTATAAAACGGATTAAATTAAACCATACATCAAATTAGAATTCGGTTTGGTTTCGGGTTAAACCAAAAAACCAAATTTAAATAAACATAAAAATATAATTTAAAAGTCATAAATAAAAACCTAAAAGTCATATCAAATTAACAAATCAAATGGTCTCACAAGTGGTCAAGTAAATCAACAAAACAAGAATTTAAAAAACCAAAAGGTTTCACAACTTACAGGAAGTAAATGAAAGCGTAAAAAGATAAATTCTTCTTCAACACAAGTCCTCGGTAGTCTTATTAGCATGAATATTTCATATTCAAGCATCCAAACCTAATTGAATATCATAATTGTTATTTAGGAAGATAAGATAGAAATTATGTATATTTATATTATTATTTTTTATGTAGATAGAGATATTTGGTTTGGTTATATTTGTGTAAAACCATAAACCAAACCAAACACTAATTAAATATTTTGGTTCGCTTTTAAACCAAACCATACACTAATTAAAAATTTTAGTCGATTTCAGTCTGGTTTATTTTTCGGTTGTTCGGTGTCAAACCAACAGTGAACACCCTATCCATAATTAAGAAAGAAAATTTTAAATTTTTCATAAAAATCAACTTTTGCACGTTTAAGTATTGTTTATAAAAATTCAAAAGCTAGCTTCGGTTCTTCAGAGATTTAAATGTGCGCCAAAGACAATGTTTTAGCAAGTTGACATTGATAACTTTATATATGTCTCGTTTAAGCTGTTTAAAAGTTGTGACAAGTTGATTACTACTTTGGAGACTTTTGGGTTGTATAAATGGATTATTGTTGTACATTTGTATCATCGAATGTATTCAATTGCAAAATATGGCATGGAATTTGGTCACTGGCCTCCTTGATTTGCTAGTGAAATGAGAAATACAAAGTGGGTCAAGATTCCTAAACGAATACCAAAAAGTTAAGTGAATAGATAGTTTAGTAGAAAGCCTTTAATTAATGTTTTTCTTTATTATTATAACTTTTAGAAAGGCAAAAGCCTTCAATTATTGCATCGATATTTTTTGATTAGAGTATATTTCCAATGTGTAGATTTTAATGTTTTTATATACAAATGCTCCACATGTGTGACGTTACGCCTTTATTCATTAAGATGGATATAACTTGATGTAGCTAAACTTTATCAATTAAAAAACAAAAAATAGATGACTAAAAATTTCATCAAGAACTTGTGGTTTTTATCTAATTACTTTTATTTATCAAACACACACCTACAATTTCTAAAGACACACTTTGCATATTGCTACCAACTTGTGTTTGATAAACCTGAATATAAATTAAATAATATACGTAGCCAATGATAAGTCAAGACATACCAACATGTAACAATTATTAAAAGGTGATCCAAATCATCAAAGTGAAAATACTAACAAAAAATTGTCCAAATGGATAGGCAGTGAGTAGTATATGAGAATTCGTTAAGAAGGATCGGTATTGGCTTAAAACTAGTTGACATGTCATTCGCTGGTGATAGTTCACATCCTAAAGAATAAATGATGGTCATGATCGTCTTTTGCCATTTACGTACATAAATGTTGATGCATTTGTGATTCTCAAGGCCGGTGACAGTTACACTGACTGCCATCACTATCATTAAGTCATCACCACATTAGCTTTTGTCTCTTCAACTGACATCACCATCAACATAGTTAAATAACAAAACCAATATCACCACCCAAATATACCCCACGTAAGACATAAATATACTTCATAAAACACTCACACACACAAAATGAAGGAAAAAGAAGTCGGTCGCAGACGAACGATTTATGTTCCAAACTTGTAAGACGCGTCCTTGGAGGGTTAGTGTAGTAGAAAACGAGTCTTGGGAGTGCCACATAAAACGTAAGACGCATTCTTGTGGTATTTGTTGAGAAACAGAGGGTAGTGTAGAGAGAATGAAAAAGTGAATTGTATTTCATTAAAGGAAGAATGAGTACCGTACAAACTATTTATAGCATGCTACATGAGACTGAACTAACTATGCTAACTGTTACAAGATTAAGCTAACACTATAAACTATGCTACATACTGCTACAATGAACTAAACACTTGTTAAGAAGAAGCTTCATCTTTGGAGGAGTTGCAGCCCTGTGTATACTCTGAACTTGAGCTGTGTTGCATCTAGGAGTGTTTGGGACTGCAGTGTAGTTTATAGAGACTGCTATACTCTCTTTATCCCCTCCGCAAGTTAGCAATGTGAAAGGATCACATATGCCTAACTTGGATAGACAATTATAGTGAAGGACCCTGCTAAGACCTTTTGTGAGAATGTCTGCCAATTGAAATCTTGAAGGAACAAAACAGGGTTTGATTTGGCCTTGTTTGATTTTGTCTCTAACAAAATGACAATCTATTTCAATATGTTTGGTTCTAGCATGATGAATAGGATTGTTGGCCAAGGCTATAGTAGATGCATTGTCACACATCACTAGAGATGGAGTAGAGACTGGGACATGAAGATCCTGAAGAAGACATTTAAGCCAAGAAATTTCACAAGTACTATCTGCCAAAGCTCTGTACTCAGCCTCTGTTGAGCTTCTAGAAACAACAGTTTGTTTCTTGGACTGAAAAGAGATCAGACTATGACCAAGGAAAACAGCATATCCTGTAACTGATCTTCTTGTTGTGGCACAACTTGCCCAATCACTGTCACAGTAAGTGATTAATTGAAGAGGATTCTTGGTAGGGAAAAATAATCCTTGGGCTGGACAAAGTTTGATGTATCTTAAGACCCTTATAAGTGCAGCATAGTGAGAAGATCTTGGACTATGTGAATATTGACTTAAAGCTTGAGCAGCAAAGGATAAGTCTGGTCTTGTGATAGTTAGATAAATAAGTTTGCCCACTAGAGTTCTGTATGAAGAAGGATCTGGAAGGAGATAACCATCTGTTTCATTGAGCTTGAGAATAGGATCCATGGGGGTGGCTACAGGTTTACTGTCAAGGACATCTGCACATTCTAGGAGCTCAAGAGCATATTTCCTTTGTGTCATTACAAGACCAGAAGAGTTCCTTAAGAATTCAATACCAAGATAGTAATGTAAAGCACCTAGATCCTTTATGCTGAACTTGTTGTGTAAGTACTGTTTGATGGTGGTAAGAAAGGTAGAGTCTTTGCCAACTAGGAGGATGTCATCTACATAGACAAGTAGAGAAGTAAGACTGCCTTGATGCATGATGGTGAAAAGAGAGTTGTCAGCATAACTTTGTTTGAATCCAAGTTGAAGTAAACAAGTTGTCAGCTTCTCAAACCATTGCCTATTGGCTTGCTTCAAACCATATAAGGACTTTGTTAGTTTGCAGACTGTGTTGGGTGGAAGCTTGTGATTGTAGCCTTGTGGAACTGTCATGTAGACATCCTCATGTAAATCACCATGTAAGAAGGCATTGTTAATGTCAAGTTGTTCTATGTAGCAACCTTGTTGAACTGCAACTGCAAGCAAGGTTCTGACTGTTACCATCTTGGCTACAGGGGCAAATGTTTCTTTGAAATCAGTTCCTTCTTTTTGATTGTACCCTTTGGCCACTAGTCTGGCCTTATATCTTTCAACTGTACCATCAGCCTTGAGCTTGATTTTGTAGACCCATTTGCTTCCAATGGCTACTTTGCCCTGAGGTAATGTGGTGTAGATCCATGTCTTGTTTTGCTCAAGAGCTGCAATTTCTCCTGTGCATAGCCTCCTTCCACTTTGGGTCCTTAGAAGCTTGAAAATAGGAGTGGGGCTCATGGGTGGTGGTAACATTATAAATGAAATGCAATGTTTTTGATGATAAGTTTCTATAATTTAGGTAGTTAGAATGATGATGTTTTGTTGTGACATTGTGTAAGAAAGATTTTGGTAGATGATATTGAAAGCCTGTGAGAGTTTTAGAGATGGTTTTGGGTCTTGTGGATTGTCTCAGTGGAGGTGGTGGTATAGGTACTGCAGTGGAAGAAGTAGAAGGTGGTGTTGAGTGTAGTGATGGTTCAATGGATGATGTAGGAGATGGTGTTGGCTGTGTTGATACAGTAGTAGGTGATGGTGACTGCTGTGTAGAATGTCGTGGTGATTCAGTGACTGAGGGAGTGTGAGTATCTGTGTGAGTGGTTGATGGGTGTTCAGATGAGGTTATAGGAGAAGAATTGCTTGATGTAGGAAATGATGCAGGTGTAAGTGTAGATGTTGGTGGATCAGAAGTATATTGAAGTGGTGAGTTATATGGGTCTGGTTGGGTGGGGGTGTCAATGGTGGATTGAAAAGGAAAAATGTGTTCATCAAATGTGGCATTCCTGGTGGTGATGATTTTGTGAGTGTGTAAGTCATATAGAAGGTAACCTTTCTGATTTTGTGGATAGCCAAGTAATACAGTTGGTGTGGATTTGGGAGCAAACTTGTCTGTGGTGAGAATGTAAGCATTTGCCTTGCATCCAATGGTTCTGAGGGTGATCAAGTGATGGTGGTTTGTTGTAAAGAACTTCATAAGGACTCTTATTGTCAAGGACTCTAGAGGGTAGCCTGTTGGTGAGATATGTGGAGGTGAGAATGCAATAACCCCATAGGTGTAGAGGAAAATGTGCTTGAAAGTATAGAGCTCTTGCCATTTCTAAGAGTTGTTTATGTTTTCTCTCTACCCTAGCATTTTGTTGGGGGTATATGGACAAGATGTTTGATGGATGATGCCTTTTGATTGAACAAAAGTATTCATGGATTCACTTAGGAACTATGTCCCATTGTCAGATCTTATCCTTTTGATGGATGTATTGAATTGTGTGGTAACATAAATAATGAAGGATTGGAATGTGGTAGAAACATGATGTTTGGTTTGTAATAGATAAGTCCATGTGGCTCTTGAAAAATCATCAACAAGTGTTAGGAAATATTTACATTTATTGATTGTTGACTGTTTGTAAGGTCCCCAAACATCTAAGTGAACAAGTTCAAACAAAGTTGTAGCATGAGAAGTACTAGAAGGAAAGGGTAAAATATGTTGTTTTGCTAATGGACAAATGGTACAAATGGTTTCTGAGTTACATTTTATGAAAGGAGATAAGGTCTTGATCTTCTGAAGAACTGGATAGGATGGGTATCCAAGTCTAGCATGCCATAGTTGAGATGAACCAATGGTGGAAAGGATGGTTGAAGTAGTAGCAGTTGGTAAAGAGTTGAGAGTGTAGAGACCACCATGTAAGGATCCTTGAGTCATAGAGCCATCATGGCCCTGAAAAATGCACTGTTTGTGAGTGAAAGTGACTGATGAGTGTGTGGTAGCTGTGAGTCTGCTAATGGAAATGAGATTGTATGTGAATGTAGGAATATAGAGAACATCTGTGAGTGTGAGGGTTGGTGTTAGTTTAACTGATCCTACTGTATCAACTGTGATTTGGTGTCCATTGGGTAAAGTGACAAGTGTTGGATGTTTAAGAGTGTGAATGTCATGCATTTTATCAAGAGATATACATATATGGTCAGTAGCCCCACTGTCTATAATCCAAATATCTAAGAATCCATGTGAAAATGAAGCTATAAAAGAGAATCTACCTGCCATGTGTGGAAGAGTACCAGCAGTGAATTCCTTTGGATTGTTCTGGAGCATGAGAAGAACTTGATTCAACTGGTTTTGTAGTTGAACCATCCTTGAATACACAAATGGATTAGTAGCAGAAGTAGATGATGAGGTAGGAGGATCAGATAGATTTGGTGGTATGTCATTGGTATTTTCCTGAGTTGTTTCTTTGATTTGGAGGAGTGTATTTGTTGTGAAGAGGATGTCCTGGTGGATAACCAACAAGTTTGTAACATTCTCCTCCATAATGACCTTCCTTGTTGCAGTTAGTACAATAAACTCCTTTCCTGAAGGGACTCCTCTTGTAGGATGTGTTGTGGTTAGTTGAATTGTTCCTGGTGGTAGCAGTGCTCTGTGTTCTATGATTGGTAGTGGTGTGTAAGGCTGTTGGAATGGTGATGGTGGGTTTTGGAACATCTCTTTGGATTTCTTCTTGTCTCAACATGCTGTAAGCTTTAGACACTTGTGGTAATGGCTGAATTAGAAGAATTTGACCCCTCACATTTGTGTAACTTTCATCCAACCCCATCAAAAAGTTGCATCAGTCTTTTCCTTTGATCTCTTTCACCATTAGTCCTTCCATTTTCACAATCACAAGGACAAACACATGCATATGGTGCTTCCAATGCATCCAGCTCATCCCACAATCCCTTCAATTTGTGATAATAGAGCTCAATAGTGGTATTTCCTTGTTTCAAGTTTGCAATGTCATTTGATACCTGATAGATTCTATGACCATCAAGTTGTGAGTAGTGTTCATTTAGCTCTTTCCACAAGGCACTTGCTGAGTTTACAAAACTCAGATTGTTACCAATTTGTTCAGAAACTGTATTCAAGATCCAAGAAATGACCATATCATTTGCTCTCTCCCATAGTGATCTGATGGATGAATTGATTGAGGGTTCTTGAAATTCTCCATTGATGAGCTTGAGCTTGTTTCTTGCATTTAGTGCAATCATCATGGATCTCTTCCAAGAACTGTAGTTTTCTGATCCAGTGAGCTTCTTGGAGATAAGGACAAGTCCTGGATGATCATTTTGGTGAAAATAAAGAGGATGATGGACTGAATTGATATCATCATTGTTTGTTGTGTTTTGATTGGATTATGATGAGTTGTTACTGGTAGTATCAGTAACCATGGTGTTTAATTGATCTGGAAGTAAGAATCAGTTATGGTGAAAATTTTGGCGGGAAAAACTGTTATGAATGAATTTGAATGATTTTGTGTATTTTGATGAATGTTGTTGTGTGAATGATGATTAGAGTGATGTTGTGATGAATTTCTGATAAAATTTGATGAATTTTGATGATAGTAGCGGATTTGTGGTGGTTTGTATGGTGATTTGCGATGGTTAAAGTTTGTTGTGGTGGTGGTCAACGGTTGTTATGGTGGTTATAAGTAGTTAAGATGACCGGAGTTTGTTAGAGTGATCGGTTTGCTCTGATACCATGTTGAGAAACAGAGGGTAGTGTAGAGAGAATGAAAAAGTGAATTGTATTTCATTAAAGGAAGAATGAGTACAGTACAAACTATTTATAGCCTGCTACATGAGACTGAACTAACTATGCTAACTGTTACAAGATTAAGCTAACACTATAAACTATGCTACATCTTTGCTACAATGAACTAAACACTTGTTAAGAAGAAGCTTCATCTTTGGAGGTTGCGACCACATTAATACTCACGAACTTGGTACGTATTTGCATCTAGGAGTGTTTGGGACTGCAGTGTAGTTTGTAGAGACTGCTATACTCTCTTTAGTATTACTGCCACTAGTCTTAAGAATTCTCATTCAACTCTTTGAATAAAGTTTGTTTTCTAAAATATAAGAAGTGTCAGAAAAAGTAAATGAACACTTTTAAACTTTATCTTTGTTTAATTGAATGCAATCCGATTAACATTGTCTAACTTGACGTTGTCATGCATCAAATATATACAATTTTGTTAAACCTAAAACTAGTGAATTTTTTTTATTAAAGATCCGAAATACTTTGTATGGCATGTATAACAGCTTGGATTCTTTTAACCTAAAGTTTGTGAAAAAAACTATTGAAAGCGACATTTATTGAAAGTGATTGAGACTGATTTATACACAGATAATGGCAACTCATCTTTTTTTTAATCTATGTAGCGACGGCAAGATAAATGACAAAAAAAAATACTCTCCTGTGTCAATATTATTGTCTATATTTTTATTTTGGTATGTTTTAAAACAATTGGCTTTTTTTTTTTAAGTAAAAATTAGATAATTTAGTGAGAGAATATTTTATTTGATCGGCTGAAAATTAAAGTGTAATCACTTTTATAAAACTATGTGATTTTTGTCTTTTGACAATAATTTTAAAACGGAGGGAGTATTAAAACGAAGGATTTGCAACATCTTTTATTGAAAATGAAAAGTCATTCGCTGTGTGAAATATATAAAAAAAGAAATAGAAATATACTAGTAATATGCAAATTCTTTTTGGCCACGAAAGGGCAAATATATAAAAAGGAAAAAGAAACCTTTCACTTTAAAAAACTAAACCCACGCTACATATAACTCTCTTGAAACAAACAATTAAGCCTAAATAAAAACTGTGATCATCATCATCTTGTTTAATATCATGTTGTTTAATTAATAAACTAAACAGTTAAGAGAAGAATTTGTGTGGTGTTGAAATTACTAACAAAAGCAAAAACTGGTCAAAAATGGCGGCAAGAGAAACACCGACGACTTGTGAGAATTTGAAGGAGAATGTAACAGTTACCGTTCGCTTCCGCCCTCTCAGGTACCTCATCTTTAACTTAAGCTAGCTGCAACTTATTTTATACAAGTAGCTGTAATGATAATTTGGTAGAACACGTAAAAAAAATTAACATGTTTTATCATCCGGCAATAGATTACCAGATTAGCACTGTGAATGAAACTACAAGTACCGAAAGTTTTATTTACAAAATCGGAATATTATAATACGTAAGTGGTTACTGAATGACATTTGTGTATTTTCTTGTGGAATAGTCGGAGGGAAATACGAAAAGGGGAGGAGATTGCGTGGTATGCGGATGGAGAAACTATTGTTCGCAATGAGACTACTTCTTCGACGGCTTATGCATATGGTATGATACACTAATTTGCTATCATTGTGTGGTTGAGTTTTAGTTTTAGAAACTTTCAGTTAAAATGTTGGTTAAACATTCCCTAAGGGGTGAAATCAAGGCTATGCTTGGCAGAATTAGTTGTTAACTTAGCTTTTGTTTATATAGATGTGTTTAGCAATGTAGCTAGAGTTGTAGATGAAAAGTGTGAAATGACATATCCCGACACTCAAATAAGAAACATAACTGATTAAGGGGTAATTAAGCACTGTCATCCAAAAGAAGCTACTTTTTTAGAGCTAATTTTTTAAAAACAAAGCTTCAGCTCCATTAAGTTGCGTGCCAAATATAGCGAAGACCATGGAAGTACTGTAAAGGTAGAATTGAGTAGCCTGAGCACTAATTAAGCTGATCAGTGATCATATGGTATTTACTGATTCGGATGCTAGAACTGATCCTCTCAAGTTTGGACAAAAAGCATATATGATTGAGGTTAATTTAATGAGTACATAAGCATCTCTTTCAGCGGCTGTTATGGAATGTCCCAGTACCTAATCAGTTACTGTAAATAAGTGAAGTAAGATGACTTCTTACTCTGTTGTGAAACCTATTTGGTGTCTAACAGATATCGTTTTTTTTTTCCTTCTAGAATTTGTCGGCTCGCTGTCTGTTTTGTATTTTAAAGTTCATGGTCATGCTGTAATATCTGCATACATAATCTGAACTCTAGTTAGGATCATCACAAATTTGTACAATTTTTAACTCGATTTTTTTTTTTTTTTTTTTTTTAATGGAAACGTAAGCTTCCAGCATATCTCATCTTGTCCAGTGATAATTTATAATTGAAGAGATCAGAATGTTTGTATATAGCAGAAGTTTTGAAGAAGGTGATACACTTGTACTTTGTTACTGTTAGCTATCAAACCAATAGTACACATAAGATAGGAGACTTGTTCATACTGAAATGCTAGATTAGATTGAAGAACCAATCTTCTATAGAGTATGAGATCCAGTTTTAGATTCTCGGGATAAGATAGATTTCCTTGTTAGAATTTTTTTTATCAGCTTCATTCAATGTTCCCACCTTTTGTGCGGGAAGCTATCACGTCTTCCCCTTTTATGTTAAGGATCTTCCTTGTAAGGATTATCAAAATCCATATTGCATAGAAGTTTAAGCCAGTATTGTAAGGTTCCCTTTTTTTTTATTGCATTACTATTCTCATTTTTTTAAATTTAAATATGTATGCAGATCAAGTGTTTGGGCCTACAACCACTACGCGTCAAGTATATGATATTGCAGCCCAGCATGTTGTTAGCGGTGCCATGGACGGTGTCAATGGTATGTTATCTTTGTCCTTTTGGAGCAGCTTGTGTTTTAAATTAAATTCATATTGCAAGTGAACCAACACAAACACATTGGCATCATAATGTTAATACTGCCGCCATCCTCCACATAGATCCCACTATTAAATTATGATAACTCAATCCTAGTGCTTTTCTGACCCAATACTTACGAAATTATTCTTAGTCTTTTTATATCCCCAAAGCGTTTTAGCATTAGTAATATTTTACGGATCAATGTTGTTACCTCTTTCAATAGCGAAAGTGAACTTTATATTCTGGAAGGAATGAGTATTTTCTATCAGGATTAATAAGAATTTTGTTGCTTGAGATGGGGTGCCATCTCCGACATAGACCTTATATGCACCACTTGGATTTTTGTACCAAAAGGAGGTCACCATGTACATATAGAAAGAGCTAAACTATTTACATTATTTGTAGTGGACCAGAATATGTTAATCATTATACTCATTAGGAACTTACAAGGCTAACACTGAATGTAATCTCTTTGGTCAAATGGTTTGGGAAATAAGTATGGTAGCATCTTGACATGTTAACCTAAAGAATTCAGAATTAAAGCAGCACAAAGAGTTATATGAAATCATAGTATTGTCAATGTATGTAAGGGGACTAAAATTTTGTTATAGGCAGGTGGAGGATGGTTGCTTACATACAATCCTAATCCTATTATTATGTTATGTCTGCTTGCTAAGGATCTTTAGTTGTGTAAGATCTTTGTAATTTTTCCAACTGTCTTACCACTATAACCCAATTTCTTTTTGTGATCTATCATAAGATTAGGCACTATTTTTGCATACGGTGTGACAAGTAGCGGGAAGACCCATACAATGCATGTAAGTATCTTCCTAACTTCTACAGTCGTATGAATACATGTATTTATCAATTTATGTATTCCTGTGTATTTATCTTGCCTTTTATTGTTTATCCACACAAGACAGGGAGATCAGAGGTCTCCTGGAATTATTCCATTGGCTATAAAGGATGCTTTTAGTATCATTCAGGAGGTACGCATGATGAAACATCTAATGCAGATATACAAGTATTTGTAGAAATAATCATTGATGCGTCTTCGTGTATTTTCAGACTCCATCTCGTGAATATCTCCTCCGTCTATCATATTTGGAAATATACAATGAGGTGAGCACCTGAACTAGGTTTATGTAAGGACTTGCTACTTAAAGAGGAACCTGGTTCTGTTATCTTCGTTCATAACAACATAATGGTCGTACCTTTCCATTTTTATGTGTTTGCTATGTGTTCGCTATGTGTTCCCCTGTTGTTTCTCTGCTGTTACAGTCGAGGCAGTCTTGCTTTGTCAAATGTGGTTTTTTCATCTAACAATCTCAGCTTCTTACTTTTTGTATTCGTTGAGTTCTAACTGTATCTCTTGTCAATATAGGTCCCTTTTATTTTATTGTTTCTGTCTTGATATTTTCATTTTTGTCAGGTTGTTAATGACTTGCTGAATCCAGGAGGGCAGCATTTGAGGATAAGAGAGGACGGTCAGGTAAATTTCTATACATCATATACTGAATAATTTTTCACGTTCAATCTCCGTAGAACATCAACCTCGATGATTTTTCTATATTTTGTTATATTATTTTAATATAATGTAACTACCAGCATTTGTCATCATATAGTAGTTATCGTATTTAATGAATTAGTTAAATTTAGATGCTTTCTTATCTTCAACCATGTGATATGCTTATCCGTTGTAAGAAGTCAAAATTCATTAATAAAAATAGTATATGCAATGATTATTGCTGGCAGGGAACCTTTGTTGAAGGTATAACGGAAGAAGTTCTACTATCCCCAGGTCATGCCCTTTCCATCATTGCAGCTGGAGAAGGTAAATTTTTAATCTCAGGAAATTTATTGTATGGTTGAAGTCTATATATGTATTATGAGATGGTTTTTAGCTATAGTCTATTGAAGTTTTGATTACTAAAATTTTCGTTGTATGATAATATAAGGGCGTTGTTCTTTGCTAGTACAGAACAAAGGCACGTTGGTTCTACAAATTTTAATCTGCACAGCAGCAGAAGTCACACCATATTCACACTGGTAATTTTCTGTGTATTGCAAATTTAGTTAACGGTTGTGTCTGTTGCTTTATTGCTGATATAACACCATCTGATAGCTTCCAAAAGCATTTGTGCTTGTTGACATGAAAATAACAGCTGATTATACTACCGATAAATAGCTAGATATTGCTTTACAATATATGTGAGTGTGTGTATATGACTGCTAGAATACGCTTATAGTTGGAGTGTGCATCCGTGCATTACATAATATATCTGAACACTTCGTTAAACGTCTTATTACCTTCTTGACAGACAATTGAGAGTAGTCCTTGCGGGGAAAATAATGAAAACGAGGCTGTTAACTTGTCTCAACTGGTATGCCCCTGAAATTCATATTAGATATGTTTTTATTGTTAATCATATCAGCATTTGGCTTATGTAAAACGCTTACTTCCTTCATAATCTGTTTTTTGTTTTACTTCACTGTTCTGATTCGTTTGTTAATCTCAAACTACATATTCCTGCAAGAATATGTTGCATGTAGATTTGGTTAAGTAACAGTCATTTGCGTTTAACTTTGAATTGCAGAACCTTATAGATCTGGCTGGTTCCGAGAGCTCTAAAGCTGAAACCACTGGCATTCGTCGGAAAGAAGGGTCCTACATAAATAAAAGCCTTCTAACTCTTGGAACTGTGAGGCCTCAATCATTATCTTTACTTTATTATTATCATTTACACGAATGTCTACTGCTTCTGGTTGTCTTATTGAGTTATTCTTGATTATTGCTGTTGTCAAACCTACCACTACAATTCACACGAGGGTAATAAAACATAAACAAGTGTTATAATAAAAGGCCATAGTTCTTGTTAGGGATTCATTTCACTTTATTGGTTACGTTTTGATTTAAAAGTTCTTAAGTTGTAACTGTACAGGTCATATCAAAACTAACAGATGAGAGGGCTGCTCATATACCATACAGAGACTCAAAATTGACCAGGCTTCTTCAGTCTTCTTTAAGTGGTCATGGACGAGTATCTGTAAGTCTTTGTGAATACTTTGATAGAAGATGAAGCAAAACACTGCTCTTTACATTCATTTTGCTCTTTTTTCTTTAAGCTCATTTGCACCATTACCCCTTCTTCAAGCAATTCAGAGGAGACACACAACACACTAAAATTTGCCCATCGTGCTAAACATATTGAAATTAAGGCAGCACAAAACAAGGTAAGGGCTTTTTGAATTCTTCAACTTTAGAATATCTTTTATTGACAGTTTCCAGAACTAACCCTGTATATTTGTAGATCATTGACGGAAAATCTCTTATCAAGACATATCAAAACAAAATTCGATCTTTAAAAGAGGATCTAGAGCAGTTGCATAGAGACACTGCAACAGCTCCTCAGTTGAACGATGCTCTCTTCAGTGAAGAGGTTAGATTTTCTAATATTATTTCTAATTCACATATATTTCTAAACCTAAATAATACTTTTTTTTTTTTAAATAATTTTAAATAGATCAGCTCATTAACACGTCTTAAGCCATTCTAATTTTTATTCGTCCTGATTATTTTTGTTTTGATGCGATGCGTATAGCTAGACGATGGTCAAGTGAAGCTGCAATCAAAGTTGGAGAAAGAAGTAACTGAAGATGCTTTGTTAAGCCAAATACAAAATCTGACGAAATTGATTTTGGTCTCCAACAAATCTTTACCCTTATCCAGTTTTCCTGATCACACAGCTCCCAGATGCAAATATTCTTTTGGGGAAGAGGAGGTAATTTTGTACCCTTATCATTTTGTCAAACTTAGATATATGTTTACCTTTAATAGTTCTTGAAATTTGTGATTTAGCATGCTTGGTTAACAAAACGGGGAATGTATCTATGAATCTATCTATTATCTTTTGGAGAGATAAATACTTAACACGACATAATAATCTCATGAATGTGCAGCTTGCATATCTCCCACATAGAAGACGTGACTTAATATTGGATGATGAAATTGTTCAGTTGCATATTAATCTGGATGAGGGCACAGAAGCAAAGAATGATGCATTGAAGGAAGATACAAAGACCAAAAAGCCTGGACTGCTTGACTGGTTAAAACCACGGGTCAGTCTTTTATTGTGATTACGGTCAATGTGTGCTAGATATTATTGCTTGCTTCTAAATACAAATCTACGAAGGTGTTTTTACCCTATCACTGCATAGTTTATTTCTTCAAAGAACACTTACCACCTTCATTAAAGAATATGATACTCCACCATCTTATCATGCTTAGTTTTAGTATGTAATTAACTGAAGGTTTTAAGAAAAAACTCATCCCCATGAGATAGATGCCCGACTGAGGCTCAAAAGATTATCATGTATTGCATAAACTTTCCATAAAATTTTCAGTTTAGCGCTTATAAAAGCTCTTACTAATTATATTCATTTGACCTCAACGATGTCGTTGTAGTAAGAGTCTGACACTCTGACCCAAGATGACAAATGTGCTGCAAAGTCAGGGAGGCCACTCCTTGGTCGGATGTTTAAATTGAGAAAAACCATGATTGCTATTATGTTCATGTTGTGAAAGTCATTACATACATGGAGATCCATGTGAGCAAAAAATGCATGGTCACATGAATATGCTGTCGATGTCACACCCACACTAGTATCATCTGTATTTCCCTTCATATGTCTATTTTTATTAATACTGTATAACGAGAAATTTATTTGGTCACATAGTCCATGCACTTCCATGCTGTGGATTCGAAGCTACAGTTTTTGCATATTGTTTAGAGCTTTAAATAATTAGCCAAACATATCAGCATACGATGTGATATATATGCTCAATCTCATGTCTGATAATTTTTTGAAGTCTTGTTTATTGCTTATCACTAGAAACGAGACGATTTGACCAGTGCTGGTGATAAATCAAGTCGAGCAAAGTCTACAAGCACGTCTTCATCTGCTGCCGATAAGCCTGTTTTTCCAGTTGAAACCAGACACTCATACTCTTCACCGTCAGAATCTACATCTGTTGGATTCTTATCAGAGGCCAGAGAAGATCAAAACATAAACAAGGATGCCTTCTTGCAACAAGAAGCTCCTCTGGTATGTAGTTCTCTCACTTTGTAATCTTATTTATATGGATGAACCAGTTGTATCCCATACCTAGAAGTGGCAGGGTTGGTGAATTATGTCATATATGTGTTGGGCAACGGGTCAAAACTGGTTTGGCTGAAATGAGTCCCTTTTTAGTATGCATCGAAACAAGGTGGTCTGAATTTGGTTTCCCCGCTAACACTTTTTTCGTTATCTTTGTAATAACGTAAATTTTTGAATAAAAACAACTTAGGAGGTGGTATGCATTGAAAAGACTTTAGGCGAGTTTTAACCCGTTTGACCCATTGCCCTTTAAGCCAAAAAATTTGTTTAACCCGTTTGAGATGAAACACGACCTAAATCGACCCATAATAACTACATGGGTCAAAATTTTGTTCTATACAGACTAATAACGGACAGAGGTTAGTAGATGTTGGCAGAGTCTAAAGCTTGGATTCCCTTATGGTAATCATTGTAAAATTAAAGGAAGTGTACTGTGTACGGGGTTATATTTGAAATTTTATGAAAATTACTGTCAATAACAGTGTTCTACTATTTGTTGCATTTCATTTCATTGATTTGTTTGTTATGCGTGTATTTGGTTTCTCACTTTAGGCTTGTTACTTTTTGGTTTCTCTGTGCTAAGTTTCTTTCTATTTGTTGCATTTCAAGCCGTATAATATCGATTCTTCTCATTTGTTCACTAAAGCTGAATTTCATACCTTATGCAGTCTGTTTCAATGTTAGAAGCACAATTAAATGAATGCGCCATTGAGCTTGAGGTATGCCATTTTGTAATATGTGTGTTTCAGTTCTTGAACAATTGTAAAGGAATTCGCTATGGTTCCTTTTTGAGTAAACTAAAAGTTGTTCACCATCTTCTTTGGTAGGCTCAAGTGACAGATAATCAAGTGCTTCAGGAGAAGCTAAACCAAAAGGTACAATTTTTTTAACATGGAGCTTCTATCTTTCTTTTTTTGGTTTTCTTTATGAGAAGTGCGGTAGAATGAATCTATATTCCTCCAGACCAATGAATCTAAAGGACTAGAAGAAACAATCACAGCCTTGAAACAAGAAGTTTCAGATACACATGATCTAAAAAATGTTGGTGAACTTATCACGGAGACAGAAAATACAACGATCAATGATGGAGACATGCTGTTTCAGCAAGCTCAGGTTTGTTTCCATAGGACCACTTCTTACACATCATATTCGGTATTGAACCATATGTTTGGTAGGAAACAAAAGATTGAACACAAAAAGCATTGTTTATGTATTTCAGTAATTCAGCAAGAGAAATAAAACATTGGTTCCTGTATAATAGAACTCAAACAAAAAGTGAAAAAGTACAAGGCAGTCAAATTGCCTTCCTGGCCGTAGTATATGTGGCAATTTTAACCCAGATACCTATAAACAGGTGGGTTCGGTGTATGTTTTATCTCAACCCAACCTATCCCGAGTACCCTATCCCTGTTGACAGTACCAAATAGATATTCATTTTGACCTGGACCCATGTTGACCCATTACCCAACCCACCCATCTTCCCACATCTATTTGAGTATTTTCAAACAAGTTGAAATCTATATTCAGGGCCATGTAGTGTTATATATGTGCAAAATGCTGCATAAGAACATATTTTGATCATTTACCGATTTCCTTACAATCAGGCACTCGAGATTGAACAACTAAAAGAAATGGTGAATAAGCTTACAGAGTCGAACAAGCAATTAGAAGCTGAGAACAAAATCCTGGCTGATGAGAGCTCATACGCTAAAGAATTGGCTGCTGAAGCCGCAGTTGAGCTTCAGGCTCTAACCGAAGAAGTCATGAAGCTAATGAACCACAATGAAAAACTATCACCTGCATTAGCAGGAGAAAAACACTCCCCAGTGGGCCGAAAAACTATGGGTCCCACTAAGAGGAAGAAAGATCAAAGTCCAACACAGTTGGAGTTGAAGAGAGAGCTTGCATTGAGTAAGGAGAGAGAGTTGGCTTATGAAGACATGCTCTCTGAAAAGTACAAAAAAGAATCTGAACTACAAGAAATTGTAAATGAATCAAAACAGCGGGAAGCTTATCTTGAAAACGAGCTTGCGAATATGTGGATTCTTCTAGCAAAGCTAAGAAGTCCACAAGAAGATAGTGGTGGTTTAGAGATATGAAATCACATAAAAAGGACTTTTTTCATTAAAAATATATGGATCTGTACATGGCAAGTAAAGGGGTTTTCTTATATAGGTTTGCAATTCGTATGTAAATAAGCTGAGATATAAGAGTTTAAGAGGTTTGGGGTATAAATCAGTTTGGTTTTCTTGTTTTGATTTTACCCATATTGGGTTCATTATAGAGTTTGAGTAATCAAGTGTGACATCCAAGTATATAAGAGTTTAAGAGGTTTGGGGTATAAATCAGTTTGGTTTTCTTGTTTTGATTTTACCCATGTTGGGTTCATTATAGAGTTTGAGTAATCAAGTGTGACATCCAAGTTCCAGCGAGTTTTTGGTTGTAATG
The DNA here is from genome assembly GCA_910596185.1 of Chrysanthemum makinoi. Lineage (NCBI taxonomy): Eukaryota > Viridiplantae > Streptophyta > Magnoliopsida > Asterales > Asteraceae > Chrysanthemum > Chrysanthemum makinoi. The sequence goes on along the minus strand of OU343218.1, from coordinate 83,888,379 downwards.
TAAACATTGATGGTATGTTATTACTGTTACAAGCTACTGAGTTCGTAAAAATTTGTTAGCCAGCCAAAATGTACAACAAATGTGTGGTGAAGGGAAGCTTTTCATTGTATTTTAAATCCTCGTGTTTGACATTCATATATAACTATGATTCTTGCACAAATAGGCAAAAGTCATAATACACACATGTAAATAAGCAAATAAGCAAAATTTGTTAGCCAGCCAAAATGTACAACAAATGTGTGGTGAAGGGAAGCTTTTCATTGTATTTTAAATCCTCGTGTTTGACATTCATATATAACTATGATTCTTGCACAAATAGGCAAACGTAATAATACACACATGTAAATAAGCAAATTTGAGAGCTTAGCCATTATGTTTTGTATTGTTTGCACTTGATATGTGGAAAAAAAAACATAAAGACTTGTATTAGCAGGCACCTATGAACATGCAATGAAAACAAGAGGACCGCATCATATATACAAATGATCTGCTTACTTTTGAGTTTGTATTAACGTATGAACGAAAACTTAATCGCGATAGTACTACTGATAGAGATCAAATACATGACAAAACAGTTGTGAATCGACATGTTCACATAGACACGTCATCCAGCTATGCTCTGTAACTGCTGAACTAACTACATACTTTTATAACCATAAACCGATAGTTTGAGATGAATAACTTAATCAAAGATCAACCTAACACAATCCCATATGCAAAATTGAAAAAGAAAGAGACTACTTCACTACAATTTCTAAGAATAATCAATAAAGATACGGCTACAAGACACCCAATAGTGTGTTTAGAATCTGTAAAATTGTTCTCAAAGAACTAATCACATGTGATAATCATGACATCCCTCATGAAAACCATGTAGCATGACTTAATCAAATCAATCACATCATTTTCTTAGAACATGTGATTAAACCAGCATTTGAGCTATTAATTAAACCAGCATTCAACAAAAACAACGTACATGTGATAAGTATGTGATCATCTAGTTCTCTACCTAACTATGAAAGCAACTTCTGAGGATGTTGGGCATTGCTTATCAAAACTGCTTACTGCATTTCGATACAACATATCAGCAATATATAGTTGCTTACTCCAAAATCCAAACTGCTTATTCATAAAAGCAATAACCAAACCAGCATTTCATATTACCAAATCATAAACTATCTACAACATTTATAAGCAAAAATTCAAACTTGATCCAAATCATAATACTCTAGATCATATTATTTATCAATCAAGAGCAAGATCTTAATACAACAGTAATAAATAATCATTAATTCAAATCTTGAATAGCGATAATCTACTTATAAATCTTCAAATCCAAATCTAAGATCGGATTATTCCTCTCAAATATAACAGTTAAATATACTAAATTACAAAAACACAAACATGAAATAAAACACAAGATACTATAACCTCATCCTTATCATCATCATCATCATTCGTCAATTCGTTTTCGCAGCATCAGGAATCTGAAACAAGCCCCCACCAGGCGCAGCCCCACGAGGCGGCGAAAAGCCCAAAAACTTCTGCAAATTAGTGCGAATACTAATAGAACACAAGAAATACAAAAAAGCCATAGAACAATCAGTATAATCCTCCCCTTGCAAACCCCTATGACTCATTTTCTGCACAATCCTTAAAGGCACAAATGGCAGCTTAGCAACAGTCTTTCCCTCAAATAAGTTATTCAAAAATCCGAAAACGACGAATAAAACAAACGCAACAACGGCGCCTGATTTAAACTTAAACAAAGAGAGATCACGGTTGGATTCTTTAAGGTTTAGTTCAACACGGTCGAGTTTTTTAACCTTGGATGTTTTTTTGGATGTGGGGTTGTCTGTTTTCATGGTTTCGAGCTTTTTGGAAGCCCGGTCGATTGAGGATTTGAGAGACTTGTAGGAACTGGTGCGGTAGATTAAGATGTATGAAATAGCTTCGCAAATGAGGGCTGTAAAGAAGGAGATTAAGAGGATTGTGAGGCCGTCTGAGTATTTGGATGATGCGAACAAGAGTGGTGACATTGTTGTTGACTGTTTGATTGATTGAAATTGGATGTGTGTGTGTGAGAGAGAGAGTGAGTGTTTGGGTTTCTGAGGTTTTGATTTGATTGAGCCAAAGAAACCTAGGTATAGGTATTCTTGTAAAGTTTTGTGGTTTTTATTTATGCTTCCTTCACTCCCTAGAAAAGTAAAAACTATTTTCTTACTGTTAGGCGACTAGTGGTGCATACTAGCTACGGATGCACGGAGCCAGAATTTTCAGTTAAAAAAGGTCGTTTTTTATTAAAAAAACAGTAACTGTTGAGTTTATTATATATAAAATACAATAAAACATAAAGACATCAAGAGTACACAACGGAAAACTTAAGATCATAACAAATAAATTAATTAACTGAAAGTATGCGTAACGTACCTCTTGCGAATGTCAAATCTTTCGAGCAAAGCAAAACAACCCTCGCAAAGCAAAAACAAAGAAGCTTATTGGTGTAAGAATAATGTCTTACAACCACGCGTTTGCACAATAATAATTAACCAAACGAATCCAGCGATTGCTAGATCTAACACAAGTCCTCGTTTAAGAAAAACGAAACCAAACTCCCTTACTTATGGGGTGTTCGGCCGATTATAGGACAAGAGAGAGGAGATGAGAGATCAGGGTTAATTCAACGCATGTGTATGAAACCCTGAACCTAACCCTCTTTATATACTAGTAGGTAAACTTTGGGAACAAGATATGATTTAGGGCTTGGGAAGCCCCCCGGCCATGTAGAAAGCCCAAGGAAAACCCATAACTTTTCCAAGTTTTCCATTTCTAGTCCTTTCTCTTTTCATTTAACGGTCGTTAGTCATTTTTTCGTTAAATACTTAACGATCGTTAACCGGACTTAATGTGCAATAATTAATCGTAAACATAAACATTAATTATTAACTTTAATTCTCATTCGCTAATGTGTGCAATCCCGTGGTCACGAGTTCGAATCCGGACATTCACATGTTTGTAAATATATATACATTTCCAATCCCACTGGATATGTTTACAAACGTGAAATGACATTGGTTAGCGCCTAGCAACACGCCAATGCCCCCGGTACAACTCGTGTATGGTTTTCGGAGAAAAACCAAGTTTGATGATTCATCATCATATTCATCCTTTTGTTTCTAATACCATGTTAATAAGAATATGGATCTCACTCATTTCTTAATTAACTATTATGTTTCTCGCTTTATGTGATTGAATAAGATTACCAATTCTTCGAACATATTCCGAAGACCTTGGGTATGGCCATACAAACATCTTAACAATCCTACGAGGGGCCCAATAGTATAATACTTCAAAATGAATTTGAAGGAAACAAATCCCATTTTGACTACAAGCAGGATTCATAAATTTCGCAACACTTCCGAAAACAACCCTTATAACTACCAGTTACGTGTAGCGTTAGATTGCTTCACAAAATGCACTACATCCATGACATATCTCTTGTATCTCAAGTCAGAGGATAAATATCCATGATATACTTAATGACAAAGATCCATAAAGTATTATCATGCGGGTGGGATAAGTCCTATACTCTATACATTGAATATCATCGCGAATTAGTCATGCTACGCATCAATATACTTTCAAGTATATTCTAACTAATACTCAGATTTGTCTTAATTCAATAGCATTCCCATGTTATTGATTGACAACGGACTATTTAGAATAACTTAAGTAATTCAAGGATTTAAACATGTAAATATAGGATAACATCATAATAAATGAACAATAAACATAACAAAATATTTTATTTCATTTCAATAATAATGTTTAGAATATCCTTTTATCCAAATACTAAATAGATCAATGCATGATAATTCTTAGTTAATGAATTTTGCCACAAGTCATGCAACTCATACTTGTTGACAAGGCATAATTTCAACTAACTTTGATCTATAGGAATTTTGAGAATACTTATTTCAAAAATTCAATAAGTGAATTTCTTGTATATGTTTTACACATATCTTGATATTGTCATATCATTCCATAAGGTGCGTGATAACCTGAACCACCCTTTTATGACAATTATCTTTCAAAACCTTAAAGTTTTAAAGTATTCTTTATTCTTTAATGTGTAATGCAACTATGCTCTTAGTTGAGCATAACTCAACATGGTCATCATCAAGGATACCATTACTAGAATTGAGTGTCATCTCAATTATACTAGCAATATTGTATACAACAATATGCTCTTTAAACATCCGTAAACTTCGAACAGTTATAGTGTAATGTTGGTGCCTACCAAACTCAAGTTTGTTGGCAATGACAATTATGAAACAATTGTCATATAATCATCCATAGAATCTAGGAGCATCTCCAGATTGTGGAATGTGATTCTAAATCCAAACATATTTCTTTAAAATATTTATTACACTAACAACTTTCAATGTTGTCAAATCATCTTGTAATCAAGCATGACACAACAACTTTATACATAACATGATGTTCATGATGAATCTTCAAGTTAAACTTTAAGATCTCATCTATCTTGTCAAAGATATGTATTCATCATGTTCTATTAGACTCATTTATTTACCGCATATGTTTATAATAATAAACATATTTTTCAAGGTTATATATCTTATTTCCAAATCTTACAAACGAAGTTTCATTCCCAACTAAAACTTAATTTAAGTGGAATGTAGTTGCCCATACAACATATAAGATTTAAGAAAAAATAAATAATACTCCCACTAGCTTTCATGTACAATATTGTCCATATGATTTCTACACAAAGATTTAAACCACTAGGGTTTCCATCCTTTGAAGAAACTCATTTTCATTATTAAGATAAACCAAGTATCTAAAATTGATTATCTTTATGGACAAAGATCTCTACATTCATAGTATGATTGATTTTCCACAATTCAACATTTGGTAAATTTATCATTATGATTAACAAGCTTACCATGATCCTGTAACTCATATTCCTCAAAGATATTAAATATCGAGATATCCTTACGGATCTATGAATGACAATTCCATCATATTAAGGTCTATCATTTTCATGTTTAGCCTCATCATGATATTTGCTAGTGCATTTTAGAAGATTATGTATTTTGTAATTCAATCTTTCAAGATCTAAACAAAACTCCCACTTGCCTTTAAAAATTTAAAGATTACCTTTAAATAGTTTAGCAAGTAGAGCAACAATACATTGTTCTCTTTTGGGATATTATAAAAAACATTGACAGCTTCGACATTAGTTTGTTACAACTCACTCTATAAGTAGTTAAAGAAATTCAGAACTTCATTTATAAGACTTAATGTGATTCATCACATTCCATAAACAAATGGTGTCTTATTAATCTTCTAGGTTGGAGTCTTATTGAGTATATTCAATCTATACTCAATCTACTAACCTTAATAACTTTTGGAAGAAACTATAGTTATCTCGAATCAAACAATGCCAATAGATTTTGATTCTTCTAACTGAACATACCATAAAACTATAGTATTTCCTTAGAATTAATATTGTAAGAAAATCTAACAATATTTAAGATAACCATCTCCTCTTTGGCTTATCTATTTACCAACAAAGTAAAACTTAATGGTACAATAGAATTACCAAGTCAATTGCATACATTATAACACAAGTATTTTTGACCAAGTCAAAAGACATATCAGTTATAATCCCACTATACGTTATAAGTCTTTGATCAACTCATTGACTTCATGCATATGTCTTAAAACATAGCAAGTTAACGTCTTACTTTATATTCTAAGTCTTGTATTAAAAGACTTCATGTTTGTGACTTTACAAAATCATAAACATTTATAATTAAAGTAATTATGAACACCACCTCGGGTTTCAATTCATATTTCAAGTTAATATTTACTACATATATTTAAGTCATTCAACGAATACTCAAATTCAAGGTAGTATTAGATTACTTCATTTAATTATGTCATTCCATGAAATGTTCCATGTAAGAAACTGCAGAATCATCCATGCTCGTTCTCACGACACGTGGATATTTTACTTTGGGCTACAATCTAGTTAAGCGTTCTCACATAACATAAATTGTAACTACAAGTGTTTCTTAAATATTGAATGACATAAATATTTAAAATAAAGTAGTCTTTGTTATCATCTTGACACATGTTCTTAATAGGGCAATCATACATATATAAATGTATACTTCCTATTAGAATGTTATTCTCTTACTTTTACAAATAAGAGAATTCTTTTAAATCATATTAATATGTGTTGTACCTTGCACACAATAAGATTTCTCCCACTTGTGCATGGAACAACATCATGTAGCATATAAACAACACGATACACGTTAGTTTATTTGATTAATATGATTTGTGTCATAGATATAACAAGTAGATGTAGAACTATATTGTTTAGTAAGGAAACGTACACGATTATCCTTAAAACATAAGTGTCTACAATTGGAAAGTAATTATCTTTGAAGATAATCTGGTTACTACACAGGAAATAAGGCTTGTAGCTCCCAATCGAATTAGAAATCATTAAAACAACTTCTTATTCAGTAATGCAACACAAATGCTCCCACTGAATCTGACAACATTGTAAGTGTTGCATAACCAGTGAAAACAACTTGCTTGCTTTTACTTTCCTACACCTTTGAAGAACCATACGTAATCATTACTAAGGTACTAAAGGTGTATTCTACTATATGAATGATAGGTTATCCATCAATGTTATTAACTCGAAAAATTGGGTATGCAATTTCTTCCTCAACAAGCCTACCATCCCCATACTGGTATGTAGTACCTTTAAAGGCTAAAGCAAAACAACTAGATAAAAATATGCTAGTTTGCCTTTTACCAATTTTCGCGGTAATTAGTCTAGCTTCTAATCTAGTAACTCATATACATGTTTTCCAGTTAACCAACATTCATGTTGTTACAAAGGATTCATTCACCAAATGAGGGTAATGAAATCTTTATGGAAAATAAGTTGTGCAATTCATTGCTAAGAGTTACATTAGAATTTAGACAATTCAAATGTTCCTATTATACCTTTCTAATTCATGAAAAGGAATAGGATTGAGTCTCATGCTTCTCTCATGGAAAAGAGATTTCGTTTGTCTTATCAAGAATTATTCTCGATCAAACATTTGTTTGAATGCTAGAATGGATCAATTTACTAATCAAAGACTAAACCACATTTACGGTTAAATGTTGCATTTATAAATTCAAAAGAATTACAAAATTCAATTTTAGTATTTTCGATAATTAACCTTTTCAATAAACAATTAAATACCCAAGGTTCATATTCATATAACCAATTAATTATTATTGAAAACTAGGATCCAAATTTTCATAATTTCATCACGTCGTTGATCGCTAGTAATGAACCTTATACAAAATGGTAGAGCTATTGCTCAATTGCCAATTTCAATTGCAATTCCTAGATTTATGGGATTTACATATAGCCAATATCAATCGCCATGTAAACATGTTTTATCCCATCTTATGCCTTGAGTTGCCATCTCACTACAAAACTCAATTAAGTTGTCCAACTTAAGAAAGTGCAAAATCGTCCATGCCCGTTCTCACGACACGTGGACATTTTACCCTTCGATTAAGATCTAAGTCACGTTCTCACGCAAATAGAAAGTAATCTTAGGTGTTTCCGTTTCGCTGGATGGCATATAACTTAAATTAAAGGGTAATAGTTTTGATGTTAAATCAAATATGTACAAAGATGTCATGCATTCATCTTTGTAGCATAGTTTTATTAAAACATTTATATCTTGTTTTAATGAATAAGCTTTTCATCATCAAACTTTAATTGAGGTATTGGGTTCACCAATCAAGGAATTTAGTGTTAATTATCATCCATTATACCGTACTTTTGCATAAGTGTAAACACTTAGTGTTTCAGATAATTACCACCAAGCGCGCATGGAATTAAAACTGATTAGCCCTTAAGATGAGCTTGCACAATTAATGGCTTACTAAGTAGCTCCATTCGAACTTACAGAGGGCGAGGACAGTGCGTCACGCTAAAGCACAACCTTAGACATCCTTTCGGTGTATGCGCACTTCTATAAACCCCTTTTATTAGTTCATTCTCATGGGTGAGCCTTTCAGACCATTTGTACCAAAGTCATCAATCAATTAAACGATTATGATTACTATTCTTAAAATTACATGTTTCACCATTGTTTAGGTCGGTTTATTTTTCTTGTAAAAATACCCTTGTTACACATAACAAACAAGCAAGTATTTATAAAATAAACAAATAAACAATGAATGCATAACAAATAAAAGTCATGCATATCAAATAGCCACATGCAAACGTGTTTGATAAATCCTATTAATAACCAATTCTAGATCTGTCAATATGCATATATTTAATTAAGACTTTCACCCGTTTTCATCTATGTACAAGGTGAACCACATGCATCGATTCATCGATTGCAAGTCAAAATTAAATACATACCACATAGCACATAATTGATTAAATTAATAATTATTGAGGTCTTCCCCAATTTTAGATCTATCATAATTTAGTGTATATCACTTAAACAAGAAAGACATACAATAAAAGCAGATCCATGATAAAACATGCATGTAATTATCATGGACATAAAATTACACTTAACAATTAATGCAATTAAATCAAAGTTACACATATACACATAAAGTTGCATGCATCTTAGGGTTTCTAATCCAATTAAAACAATAGTTTACAAAACCCTAATTAGGGCACCATAAAAAAAACGCCCCCTCAAAATTAGGGTTTAGGTTTTGCAAACCCTAGATCTAAGCATACAAATAATAACACATTCATGTTTATTTTAATTATGTGTTTCAATAATTAATTACTTGTTATTCAAGGCTCGTGATGCCACCTGTTGAGTTTATGATATATAAAATACAATAAAACATAAAGACATCAAGAGTACACAGCGGAAAACTTAAGATCATAACAAATAAATTAATTAACCGAAAGTATGCGTAACGTACCTCTTGCGAATGTCAAATCCCTCGAGCAAAGCAAAACAACCCTCGAGCAAAGCAAAACAAAGAAGTACTTATTGGTGTAAGAATAATGTCTTACAACCACGTTCTTGTACACACGAATTAACCAAACGAATCAAGCGATTGCTAGATCTAACACAAGTCCTCGTTTAAGAAAAACGAAACCAAACTCCCTTACTTATGGGGTGTTCGGCCGATTATAGGACAAGAGAGAGGAGAGGAGAGATCTAGGGTTAATTCAATGCACAAGTGTATGAAACCCTAGAACCTAACCCTCTTTATATACTAGTAGGTAAACTTTGGGAACAAGATATGATTTAGGGCTTGGGAAGCCCCCCTTGGACGGCCATGTAGAAAGCCCAAGGTAAAAAGCCATAACTTTTCCAAGTTTTCCATTTCTAGTCCTTTCTCTTTTCATTTAACGGTCGTTAGTCATTTTTCCGTTAAATACTTAACGATCGTTAACCGGACTTAATGTGCAATAATTAATCGTAAACATAAACATTAATTATTAACTTTAATTCTCATTCGCTAATGTGTGCAATCCCGTGGTCACGAGTTCGAATCCGGACATTCACATGTTTGTAAATATATACGTTTCCAACAGTAACGACTAACGGCAAACATCGATATATATTATAAAGAAATCGAAAGTAAACAATTTGAGTATTAATTTTGGTTATCACCAAAAGTAAGCAATAATACACACTTATTTTGGGTTACTTGTTTTTTACTTGTACATAATTTCACATCAATATATGATCAATCTGCTAATTTGTATACTTGAGCATGCACCTTAAGTATATGTGGATAACTTTTTATCCTTCGTACATATGAGCAACCAAAAATCTATGTTAACAGCACTTGCAACCATAACTTGGTTTAACCTCCTATCACGTAGGGGTGTCCATGGTACTAGAACCGTCCCGAACCGGAACCGAACCGAAAGAACCGAGAACCGAAAATAAGGAAAAAGTGGAACCAAGAACCGTCCCAAGTTTTTCGGTTTGGTTCTGGTACGGTACTCGGTTCCGGTACGGGAATTTTCGGTAATTCCCATGAGTACCAAAGTGTTAAAAAAATATGTTTGGATGGATGTGAATTTACGGTACTCGGTTCGTAGAACTTCGAAAGAAGTTGACAGCCTTAATAGTATTCCACAACTTGACTTACAAATAAACAAAAAAATAAATATCCGGTAATAGCAAACTCATTATCCACGAAAATAATTGCAAACTCGTTGAGAATATTATATATCAATCATGATGACTAGCTTACAATAACTTACATGGTTACAATATATCATGCAGTGACACCTTAATCGTTAATTGTTTCTCTACTTTTATCATTAAGTTTAATGAACAACAAATACCAATAGTTAATTACAACTTCTTGTTAGCTGTTACTGAGCAACATAAAATTATTCAATATGCGGCTATGCGCATACTCGATATTCCAGTTTAGAAAAAACTTACTTTCATATTGATGAATGATGTTTGAATCTTTGAATGAAATCAATGGATTAAAAGTTAAGGTTTATGGGTTTTTAGGTTTAGGTATGGTTTATATGTATTCTTAAAAGACCGCATACTTGCATGTACACAATATCAAATACAGACCCTATAAAATTACATATTTTCATAAAAGTCGGTTCTTTCGGGAAAGTACCGGAACCGGATGGTTCCGACCCGAACCGTCCCGGGAAAGTCGGTTCTTTCATAAAACTTTGACTGGAGACCAAGTTACAAGTTGGGCTAGTTGGTTCGATTGGGGATAGCCGAGCACCCGCTAGCCACCACATTGGCGGATAGGAAAAAAAAACCCGAACACGATAAGGAAATCGGAGACCCGAACTTTTTAGGGTGGAGAGGGGCAAACTTAATGGGTTTCGAGACGGGTTTCGAGGCAATAACGGGGATTATTAACGGGGTTGGAGCGATGACTGGAGCCAAGCATCCCGCCCCACCCCGATATAATGTATATACATATTATAATTCATATATTGTGTGTATATATGTATTCAATTTCAGTATTTGAAATAGTTTATTATATTTATTCTTTAAATTGACTACTTTTGTACAATGCTTAAAATTTTTGAGGTTTCAATTTCAGAGTTGAGATCAATATAGATTTCATATTTTTCACATATCCAATGAACTAATTTTAGCCATTCAATTTTTCATCAAAATTAATAAAAAACTATCTTCCACTTTTTTTTAAAAAATATATATATCTTGCAAACGATAAATCTTCAAGCTACATAAAATACAACATCACGACGAGAATTAAATTACGTTTCTTCAGATATGCACTTCTATATACTTTCGACAAATTTTTTTTATTTTTTTAAAAATAACTACGAGAAAAATCACATGTGATTTTTTTAGACAGAAATTTAGAAAAAAAAAATAGTCGAAAGTATATAGAAATACATATTTATAGAAAGATAAATTAATTTTCGTCTCGATGGTATGAATTTTTTTCGCGTGACGATTAACAGTTTGCGAAGTATTTAATTTTTTAAAAATACTGAAAGTTTACTTTTTTTTATTTTGATCAAAAAATGATTGGAAATGATTGATTCATTGGATTTATAACAAATATGAGATCTATATTGATCTTTTCTCTTCAATTCCATTGTCGCATCAATTCCCACGACTAACCAATAATTAACCAACCTCTAACTGCATATGTCTAACCAAGACATTTAGCCATCTCTCAGATCATCTTCAATGTAAGCATTAAATGTACCTTTTGCACTAAAATAATGCAAAATATATCAAAATCCCTCTTCAATGTAAGCATTAAACCTTGCACTAAAATAGTGCAATGAATAGTAATCAAGCAAAAAGCATTATATTTAGAACATCCACTATGTTAAATCTTTATAAAGAAGGTTTATAGTTTTATTATGACACTAATTAACAAACTTTGAACCTATATTCACTATGTATAAACCTCATAAAATTTTATAAAAATAATACAAAATTCAAATACATTAAATTATGAAGAGGTTTAATATTTTAGACCTATTCATCATAAACCTATTTATAAAACTATCTTCACTATGGTTTATAAGTTCTTAAACATATTCATTATTTTATAACCCTTTTCATAAACTACTATAGTGGATGCCATTAGTGAAATACTATCCATTGCACTAAACGCTATTTTTTGATTTAAAAAGTCATTACTTTTAATAATTCTTTGATAATTCACATATATGATAAAAGTAATTCATGCAAAAATATTATTTTGAATGCAATCGTTAACATGATCAAAATGAACCCGATATTGATATATTTTATTTAATCTTTTTTATTTATTTATTATATAATTATGTATATTACTTGCATTAAAGTATATTTAGTGCAAACTTTAGTGCTAACACATTGGAGTAAATTTTTTTTAATGCAAGCATATTCTTTAAATTTGCTTATTTAGCATTATGATAATGCAATATTTTAAATACATTTGAGATGCTCTCAAGGTGCATGATTCATTAAACCATACTCACAAAAAATTCAAGGATTTGAAATTACAGGTAAAACTCACTGCTATTTTTTAATACTTTGGTTAGCATATTATTATTACTATTTTTTAGTATCACATGTTTAGTTTTAAAAGAACCACATTAGAAAATGTATTTGAATACGTTTATATAGCTATTCTCTTTGAAATGTAATAAATTTCCCATGAACATGCATCGTTGTTTCAATCTCATGGTGCTAGTATTTTAGGTGACATGAAAACTTAATGTAACACATCAAACACAAATACTCATGTTGAAAGCAGTAAGGGACATGGAGAGGTAGTACATGACAATAACATACCACCGATGACTAAATATGTGGTTCAAAATCAAAATTAAGTTAATGATGTAGTTAATAAAGTCGTACAACAGAATACGGTGCGAGTATGGTGACGCATCAGGCCAAATAGGACACCTCATTAAGGACCCGATAAGATCCCTAATGGGGATCAGGACGAGTTTGGGGAAGTATCGCGCCCAAATGGGGCGCCCCGATAAGATCCCCAATGGGGATCGGGGCGGGTTTGGAGCACGTACGGATATTAAATCCTTCCTTCGAGCACTCTATGCTTATGTTAGTACGAATGTTCTTGACATCAATTTTTGATCCACTATTTTTATTTATTGATTCTTTGGTTGTACTAATCAATAATGGTTTGCTCCTTGTTAATACAAATATTTAATCTATCCCTTTTAAGCAATCTTTGCTCTTAAAACATTATACTCGACAGAATCTCGATACTATGATTTCTTCCATTACATTGACATCTACTTCTTCTTTCGACGTTTACTACGCCTTCTTGGTTGTCCCATCTACATTAATTATTAGTACGCGTCGGGGTTTATGGCCAAAGACTCCAAGACAACAAACTGCAGGTCGCGCAAGATCATCAGAAGAGTTACGCCGATGAGACAAATAAACCATTAATATCTCCGGTTGGAAATATAATCACACCGAAATTCTTGCCATAAAAGTATGTTATACACTTCGAGAAACAATGAAAACCAAACCCGAGGTACATTGAACTCTTCAAGAACATGGCAAGAGTTGGACCAGTAGCTTATCGTCTCAAACTTCTGCAAGATCTCAGTAGTGTGCACAACGCGTTTTACATTTCGAACTTGAAGAAATGCTTATCAGAGGAAATCCTCGTCATTCCATTTGAGAAGATTTAACTTGACGACAAACTTAACTTTATCGAGGAATCAATAGAGATATGAACCGTGAGGTTAAACGACAGAAGCCTAACCGAATCCTTATAGTCAAAGTTCATTGGAATTCTCGTCGAGGGCCTGAATACACATGGGAAAGAGAAGACACGATACGTCAGAAATACCCATATATATTTTTGTCAACATCGCTTCAACCTCTAAACACGAATTGAATCCCGGATCGGGATTCCTTTAAGGGGTACGGACTGTAACAATTCATAATTTCTGAGGTCATTATTTAATTGATTCCTTAATTAATCTTTTAATATTAAGTAAACTTGCTTTTACTAGTAGGTTATTTCGCGTACGTGGTAACACATACGTTAACTTAAACCGTCTCTAGACTATACTTAGTCCACATATTTACATTCCGGTTTCTATATTTTTATAATTCATATATCATACTTTTACTTTTTTGTTTTTACTAAAAAGTCGCACGTTTTACGTTTTACCCTAAATTGTGTAACTTTTAAACTTTACGAATAACCATTAGGTTATCCCGTACATATCAAAAAACCGTTCTTGAATATTTTTATATTACTCTAGACTAATTTTAGTCTATTTTAAATAAGTGCATGGTCATTTTCATACATACTCGTTATTTTCAGATAAATTATGTTTTACGCGTATTTAAACCTACGTTTCTAGGTTTTAACAACGTTTACGCGCTCCGTTAAACTTATCACTCCTTTAATATACTTGTTAGGTTCCCATATTGTAACACAAGCATCAATAGAAGAAATAGAAAAGAAGTGATCGGATGAACAAACACACACACACACACACACACGATATGAATTATGGAAGAGTTATGCGTAAAGGTGAAATGTGTGAATTGAACAACCAACCCTCAAGTGAGGGTTTACAAGGATTATTTATAGGAAGGAACTAGGGAAACATGCAAGTTCCCTTCCTTTCCTTTATGGGCTTGGGCCAAGGCTCATGGGCTTTCTACATAAGCCTTGGCATGATATCAAACATAAAAGCCATAATTAAGCTAACTATTACATATTAATTACGAACACTTGAATTCTAGTTTAGGAGTGATTCCAACAATCTCCCCCTAAGTGTTAGTGATTGATGATATAAACGTTGTAGGTGCTGATGTAATAGTAGCTTTGACGTCTTATGACATTCTTCTTTCTTGTGAGTAGAAATGCCTTGATTCGAACAATCTCCCCAGTGTAGAGAAATTGTTTCCTTTGAAATGTTCTGCTTGGACGTCATCATTTTCTTTGTTCTTTGATCTTTGTTCTTTGTGATGGTAGTGATTGTATGTTGTTGTTGTTCCGCATCAGTGTCCGCCGTTGCTCAGTGTCTCCACGTCTTTCTCCAACATGCTCACACGCTCTTTAACATTGGATTTGATGTGATGTAGTTCTCTTAGTCTTTAAACTTTGTAGATTCTTTGATTTTGACGAAGAATCATTCTGACTTTGTGTTGCCTTTTGAGAGAACTTCAATTTGCGTTGTTGTAGGCATGAGCATGTGGAGAATCTGCACGATCTTTTTCACCCCGCAAGCATCCATAAGAAGAAAACATGAAAACATGGGTTAGAAATAATCCAAATACACAAGTTTGAACCGAGAGTGTTAACAAAGATAGTGTGAAAACACAACTCTAATTCTCACAAAGGTCGTTCTTGAACTAGAGTCCCACAAGTGGGATAACGCGATGTAGAAGTACATCTACGTTCGATGAGTCGTTGAGGTACACCAAGCATCACCCCACCGACGGGATTGTTTGAGACACACTAAGCGTAATCCACGGGAGTTACCGAAGTGACTGCCGTGGTCGCATTTGATATTGACCATGGCGGGAGTTTCCATTCAATCACTGAGGATCACAATTGTGAACCTCTCATAAATGTTCTCGACAGATTGCTAAGATCTGTGAAGGACACGATAATGTATCACTTGCGTCCTTATTGTTGAACGGCAAGTGATAAAATGTCAAGTTTACCTATGAGATCTTTTGATGAATCTCGTGGCTCTAGACTCAATAGTGCGCTTTGGTTTTCCTGAGCGGAGACTAGGGAGGGGGTCTCCTTGTTTCAATACCAGCAATCTCTAAGAGAAAGCCGATAGTTTACGTAGGGTTCCCTGTGAGAATGAAACAAGCTTCTGTTGAGAGAAAATTGAGTGGCTAAGAAGGTTTAGTGCATGCGTCACTGGGTCCATGACGACTTTGATCTTCAATAACGGTGTCATCAAGTGATGACCAAGAGCATATGAATTGAACCCGTTATGCGCCTCTAAGTTGAATAATCTGGAGGGCTATTTGTTTTCACCCTTTTCTTTACTTTTCTTTTTAATTCTTCAACCCCTTCTTTCTCCGATTCTCATTTTCTCCTTTTTATGATCATACCTAAGGACTTCTAATTCGAACTATTGGTGTTGTCCCTGGGTAGATCCCTCCGGCTCTGGTGGATCATAGGACGGTAATTCCTAACCTTAGTCACCTTATAACTCCATGACTAACCTATGTTGCCATAAAACCATTTTCATGAAAAATCTCTCAAAGTAGTTATGAATAAAAGCATTTAATAATACTGTTGAGATTTAAAGATTTTGCATAAATACTCCCCCTCCACACGTGCATAAGTATTTTGACAGAAATTTATACGGTGAGAGAAGAGCGCGCACTTTTGAATTGATCAACTCAAGATAGACAATCCCCCGCGAGACATGGTTATGTTGCATAGTTGAAGAGTTACATTGTCAGCTTTTAGGTGACAACTAGCTCTAATAACTACCTTGAAGGTGTGGACAAGCCTCGAAAGGTTGTCAAACCCGTCAAAGTTCATGTCTACCAAGAGTTTCTCGAATGGTACATTCTACTCGGACAAGTCCTTTTCGAGACACGTTTACATCACTAGCGAACTAGCTTGAAATTATTACCCGTCTCGAACAAGTCTTTTCGAGTTACTAACATTTAAGATCTCGTCAATTCATTGGTTAAGTCTGTAGCACAATGATTCATTTGCAGTTTCACAACATATTTCTTATCACATAATTTTTCTCCCCCCTCAAAAATGGCATATAAATGTTATTTTTGATGAAATTTTGATATCGAATATGACCATTTTGAGTTTTGCGGGAAGATTACCACAAAGAACAATTTGTGAACAAAGTTTTTAAGCAAATACTCCCCCTCAACAAGTGATATAAACGTTTGAGGTTTTGAAAAATCATAATGGGAAGTACTTGTTCTTTTGAGCAAAACTTTGAAAATTGAAAGTTTTGATAAGTTTTACTCAAAAGTAAGAAGCTTTCGCTCCTTTTATAAGGATTGTGGCACTGAAGCGTACCACAGGGTCCTTTCATTACAAGTACGGGTTGTACACGGTTATGTGTGCACAAGCCATAGTCATTAAAAAATCACACATCCAAATCAATATTGAAAATGAAACAGCTCAAGGGGTACCAGGAGATTCAGGTAGTCCAAAGAATAACTCGAGTGAATGCGGCGCTGATAGCCTGTGAGAGAAATCTGGGATCGACCACCTACGAAGCTCTCCAAAGTTCGGGCGAATCGTCCCTTCGTACAACCTTTCATCGATGCGAGTGATGATTTTCTTCACATCCCGCTCTCCCTCAATTCCATCGCTGGTGACCCAATGCCTTGTTGTATCTCCTTCAACCTATAAGCTAAGCCGTCCCCGACTTTCTTCGGGTGTGTGATCTCCAAACTTATGAAGCTCTTTACACGCCATCAAGCAGTTGCGGTGTAGTTCACTACGGTAGACTACGCCAAATGGTTTGCTGATGAGAGTGTATTGAGGAAGGTGGTTGATGTCAGGAAGGTCTAGTTGAGGTCTGGTGAGGTTGACACATGTCTGATACGATTCCACGTCAAGTTTGAAGTCTTCTGTACGTTCCTGGATCACTATGCTTCTGATGAAGATGAGCAAGGACTTGATGTATTCATGTTGGATTTCTGTCGAGAATTGTCTCATTCTTCCTTGTACCTTGGCAAGATACTGATCTTCAATGTCATTGAGAGACAAATTCGAAAGTCCGCTTCACGAAAACATAGTCCTCTTCGTCTTGTATTTTGACCACGATTGTCTTGAGAAATGTGTAGTCCCATTTAGACGCGAGAGTTACATGCTTAACAACAACGATCCCTTTATCACTATACACTTCATGTTTAGACTTTCGAACCTGGCAGATTTTGTAGTAGATTCTTCGGCATTCCGGCCAATGGTGAATCCCATACATTGCATAAATGTCATACTGCTCCACGCTGTGGGCAAACATGTGAGTAGCCTTTTCCTCGATGGCTATGCAGTTGGAGTATATGGCTGTCGCGAACGGAAGTGTAAGTGATGTAGCGTATTTCTTTGACACATCGCTACCATGTAGAAGAAATTCCAAGTCATTGTTGAAAAAGTAGCGGAATGGAATCTTAGGTTGATCTGGTTGGCCAATGATAGGTAGAGGTCTGGTCCAGTCTGTGTAGTATGGAGCCTTGTCTTTTCTGGTGAAGTCAATGTTTGCTTAAGGGTTGAGCCAATCGATGTTGTTAGACATGGCTCGTGCTATGTTTTCAAGATGATATTCAACTTCAATAGCGCTTTCCGAGCTGTCTTTGAGCAGTTGAAAAGCTTCATTATTGATGCGTTTTAGTTCTGACTTGGTCATCTTCTTCACCCAAAACTTTTCTTGAAGTAACTTAGCATGCTCCAATGTTCGACCTTCTACCATATCTTAACCTTCAGGTAGGGAGGGAGTAGCATCAACAAGTGTAGAGAACCAGTCATATTCGGTGTCATCTTCGTCTAGCCATGATACGACATCGGCCTTAGGCGTCTTATTCTTCTTCTTTGGCCTAGATGAGGATGCTGGTTTCTATGCTGTGTCGGGAGAGGTGGGTTGTTTTTGGGGCTCATGGAACTCTTCATCGTCACCACCAGTGTATTCAAAATGATCACCGGTTTTCTCTGTGGATGGTGGTAACTCAGAGTCCTGAGGTTTATCAGCAGAAGAACGTGGAGGAGATCGTTTTTGAGATGGAGTCCTTTGGGTTGGTCATGGCATGGAAGATGATTCACCAGACTTCTTTGGGCGTTTAGGCTCCTTATCCTTATCTTTATCCTTATCGTCACCGTCTCTTGGATGTTTAGGCCTTTCAGCATCTTCTCTGCATGCTGTTTTGAGTTGGTATTCCAGCAATGCGTCAAACAATTTACCTTCGTAAGAAGTAAATGTTGCAGATCGTTTAGACATTTTTGTTACCTGCCTGGAAACCAATTCAGCATCGAAGAACACTATGGGATCAGTTGGGTTGATTATTATGGTTATAGGTGTTGATCTTATAGTTTGCTTGGCCAATTGCATCAGATTCGGATAGAGTTGTCTGTTGAATAATTTCTCTTGTCATGCCCGGAACAGTGTCGAGTAGGAACTTGTGAGTATAGCCCCTAATCATTTCGTTCATTTTCCCTTGGACGTCACGTTGCATCATCTTCTGGACATACTCCGTTTCACTTGACATCTTGTCCATCTCGTCATGTAGAAGATTGATGATGTCAGCTAGTTGATTCAGCTTTTTGTTGAGCACGTCTTTCTTCCTGACCTGCTTGACTGCTTTGACAATCCTGGTTTTAGCCCGGGATATCCAAGAGTCAGTTGGTTTCTTCAAAAATTTAGATGTGGATCTTGTTCCTTTGGATGGTGGAGGTGAAGAGTGAGAAGACGAGTCTGATGATGAGGAGACGTGAGGTGGCTCAGGGTCCTTAGGTGGCTCAGAGGTTTCCTCCTTGGAGCGCAGGGGACTTTGTCTAGAAGAAAATTATCATAATCAATATCTTCATTATTTCCAGACTTAGCCTTTTCATCAGCCTTAGCATCTTCACCAGGAGTTTTCTCAGTCTTTTCCATGTCTGGTTCCTCAAAGTCGTAGTTGATAGAGTCCTCAATCTGCCTTTGTTGTAGTTTGTGGGTGGTGGTACCAGTTCCCTTATCGGGTTAATTAACCGCATCAGAAACTGGTGTGGCTTGAGTTCCACCACTTGATCCTCTAGGGCCATGAGTTTGTTGCTGTACGAATTCATCGGCAAGATATTTGAGTCTGAGGTTCTTCAACTTATTTTGATAGTCTCTTTCTTCATCTAGTGGTGCTTCTTCCGAGCTTTCCTCTTCATGCTCAAGCACTGGAGTTTTCCCTTTTCCTTTATCAGATTTTGGACTGGGAGGTTTTGCTACTGTTTGAGTGTCATCAGTTGGAGTTTTAGAGTAGATGACCTCTTCGTCTAATTCAGTATCCTCAGAGCTTTCATCCACTAGCTTTTGTTGCAGTTCAGGCTTGGGAATTGGGATGGCTTCTTTAGATGGAATTTTCCTTTTGAGAGTATGTGATCTATTAGGAAACTTTCTTTGACTCTCAATGCTTGTAACACTTCCTGCACTGCCTCTCCTGGTTTTCCTAGTAGGTGTACCAGAGAATTTTTCATCAAGGAAACCTACTTTGCCTTCATCAACTGCTACCATATATCTTTTGTACGAATACATTTGTTTTATGTCTTCAATAAGAATATGTTCTGGCAATACTGCACCTTGTTTCTTTGTTGTCGAGTCCTTAAATATGACAGTGAGTATGGGCTCATACAGCGCGGAGTGTTGATTTGGGTCATTGAGTTTCAAGGGAATATCAGGATTATACCCTAGAGCTCTTTGGATCAACAGTTTGGTGTATCTGATATACGGGATTTTGGTGCCAAGCTTTTAAAGGTAAGTCATCATGTCGTCCCATATCAGAGCTTCAACTTCTATGTGTTTCATGTTAACTAAAGCCCAAAATATATGTAGTTCCATGAGCTTGGGATGCTCATGACCACTATCATGTCCAGAAACGGATTTTGCAATCATAATGTAGAGGGTTCTCCATGGCTGGGGTATGTTCTTGAGATCAACAGATGAGTGCTTTGTGATAACCCCGGTAGCTTTATCATAGCCGATGTCGACCATGAACTGGAGAATGACCTCTTCAGTTGGAGTGGCATTGTATTCAGAGGTTCGATGCGTGAATGAGAAGAATAGCCCTCAATCCGGTGTGATGGTGACTTGTTTGTTGTTGAGAGTCACCGCCACGGCATTTTGACCTTTGATCTTTTGCATTGTATGCCGTAATTGGTGAATGTAGATCTCGTACAAATGGCAGAGTTTGTGAGCATGTTCTGATAGGGGTGAGTCTTCAGAATATTCACAGCAATCTGACACGAAGACTCAGAACAATAGAAGCTATCAAAATCAACTCTGAGGTTGTTCTTTCCGATCTTCATTGGATAACCATGAGGGAAGATATCTTCAACAGTGAGAACATTTGGTGCTTCCACATTTTGCATTTGAGCGTCCATGTCGTGATCTGAAAGATATTTAGCCAAAAGAACCAACATATCGAAAGACATTACGTTAGTCAACAGTTTATTTTGTTGTCTATTTATTGAATGTGATGTGTCGATGATTATTACGAGTCCAATGTCACTTGTTAGTCCAATAGTCCAAAGACGTCGTGATAAGTTTCGTAAGTAGATTAACTTTGAGTTTTAAAGTCTAAGTTTTCACTTATTTTTCATAACTTATTAAAAATTTAAGCTCATTAGTGACATTTTGGTTTCGCGGCGTCATGATTTATTTATTTACAAGTTTACACGCGTAATAATTCATAATTTTGGTTAATACTAGGATTAGGCGTAAAATTCTAAGTTTATGCGTAAACAGAAAGGTTATATGTGTAAGCATAAGCTTATGCGTAGGTTCTTGACTTACGCGTAAGAAATAGTACGCGTAGGAAAAGAGGGCCTTAGGCGTAAAGTCACGCCGTAGCGTTTATATGGAACGTTACGCGTAAGGCTTACACGTAAGAGTGAACCTTATGTGTAGAGGTTATCTTACGCATATCCTTCACGGGATATGCGTAGTCCCCATTGTAGAACCTTATCGTAAAGGTTACGTAAGATTTCTCTCACGCATAACATTCTACGCGTAAGGTGATCCTTATGCATAGATGTTCAAGTAACCTTGATTCTGAATTTTCACGCGTAGAAATCCTGAAATAAGTTCATCATAAAACCAATATTAACATATACATTCAATCCTTATCAGTTTTAAACATGAATACTCAATTAAACAGTTATGCGTAGAAAATGGTTTACGCGTAGACTATAAACCCTAAAGTTCAATTTCTACGAATAAGATATCTAACCATAGGATTAACACCAAAGATTTTCTGGGATGTCTTAAGAAGGCTAGTGAGTTGTTTTATGCAAGTTTTAACATCAAAACCTAAGCGGATCAAAAAAACCCAAATTCTATGAACATAAACCCTAATTTTCAGTTTTAACGCAATTGGTGTTTCTGGGTAAGTTTTAAGCTTGGATATGATCAATTCAACATGTAAACAACATCAAACAACTATCTTTTTAACCAGAAACACTCACATTTGAAAACACCCAAAATTACGCATAAACCCTAATTTTCAAAATCAATCAATTCATGTTTGTGGGTGAGTTTTAATGATAAAAATGGTATCATTGAGATTAGACAAACGTTTTGACACTACCATTTTAACCACAAACACTCAAATTTGATTATGTGTTCATACGCTATGCGTAGAACACAAAATCATCTCTAGGTTAAAATTTAACCGTTGGTTTTCAAAACGATTCAAAACCTATGTTTATAATCATGTTAAAACCATAAAAACACTTACAAAATGATGATCAGAAGCACTGTTTTGCAGGTGGATTTTTATGCGTATGATTTGGTAGTTGTGAAATAAATGTGATGAGTTAATGAGTTTAGGTGGAGCGTTTTGTTAAAAATACTTTGAACTTTTGACACAATTAGTCCCTCTACCTTTACCATTTACATCTAATGCCTATAACTTCCATTTTGGTTATCAAACGAAAGATATTTGGAAAGAAACTTGACGACACTCCCCCTCGACTTAAGAAATAATGAAATTTTATAAATTTTAGTCCGAGGAGTGTCAGTAAACCAGAAATGTAACCACCTTTATCAAAGATACAACCGGGATGAGGTAACATGCAAGTACAAGGTTTTATGAAACCGAAAAATATTTGCCCCTCAACACTTGATCGTGAAAATACTGAATTTTGAAAGAATAAAGTGTTGACAAAAGATTTGTACTTGCCATGTTAAAAGAAATATAGACAGAAGAATATTTTTGTTGTTTTATCAGACTTTAAAATTTTGTATTTTGTTTTTGAAAAATATTTACAAAAGAGGTTTTGGTGTTTGACAGGTTTTTAAGAATGTTTTAAAAGTTCATCCAGTTCCTCTGGAGTCAAACACCTCATACCAATCCAGTGGACCAACTCATTAAACCTAGCAGGAGCTAAGGCTTTGGTGAGGAGATTTGCCAGTTGGTATTCAAGTACCCACAAGTATAATTCAACAAGACTCGCTCCACGTGATCCTTGATGAAATGATATCAAAGATCGATGTGCTTTGATTTCGAATGTTGAACAGAGTTGCACGAGATCGCAATAGCACTCCGATTGTCGCAGTACATCGGGATTATGTCAAATACGTAACCATAGTCTTTGAGTTGTGTTCTCATCCAAATGACTTGAGCACAAAACGCCGACATGGCTACATATTCTACTTCGGTTGAGGACAGCGATGTACAATCCTGCTTCTTCAATTACCATGACACCAGTTTATCACCAAGAAATTGTAAAGCTCCTGAGGTACTTTTCCGTGAATCTAAGCATCCTGCATGATCAGCATTTGAAAAAGCTATTAGTTCAAAACCAGAATCCTTCAGATACCAGATCCCCAAGTTAATGGTTCCCTTGATGTATCAGAGGATTCTTTTAGCCTCAGAGAGGTGGGTTTCAGTTGGTCTCAACTGATAACGGGGGCAAAGATATACGGCAAAAACAATATCAGGCCTGCTAGTTGTTAGATACATGAGAGACCCAATGATACTTCGGTATTTGATAGGGTCAACCAATTTCCCATGTAAATCTGCGTCAAGTTTCTTGGTATGTGCCATTGGTGTGGCATAGGTGTCACAGTTTTGCATTCCAAATTTGTTTAAAAGTTCAAGGGCATATTTGGAATGACTCAAGAAAATACCACGGGGTGATTGATGAACTTGCAGTCCTAGAAAGAATGTAAGTTCACCCATCATGGGCATTTCAAAATGTTTTTTCATTAGTATTGCAAAAGCGATTGAGTACTTTTTATGTGTTGACCCAAAAATTATGTCATCCACGTAAATTTGAACAATTAAATGTGTGCCCCGTGATATTGTATGAAAAGAGTTGGGTCGATAGAACCTTTGGTAAAATTATTGGCAATGAGGAAGGATGATAACTTATCGTACCACGCCCGAGGAGCTTGTTTGAGACCGTACAGAGCTTTGTTCAGTTTGTAAACATGGTTCGGGAAATCGGGATCAACGAATCCTTCTGGCTGGCTAACATAAACCATTTCTTTTAGTTGCCCATTCAAAAAATCAGTTTTGATGTCCATCTAAAAAACCGTTATGTTCATGTGTGCCGCGAACGCTAAAAATATCCGAACAGCCTCAAGACGAGCAACCGGAGCGAATGATTCTTCAAAGTCAATACCCTCTTCCTGTCTATAACCCTTAGCCACCGGACGTGACTTGTTTCGATTCACGCTCCCTTCAATATCCAATTTGTTCTTCCAAATCCATTTGAGACCAATGACATAGACCCCTGTTGGTCTTTCAACCAGTTCCCATACTTCAAGACGTTTGAACTGATTGAGTTCTTCTTGCATGGATTCAATCTAGTTGTGTTTGGTCATTGCGTCTTTAATGTTTTTTTAGGTTCAGATTGGCAGACAGTGAGTGCATAAATGCAGTGTTCACCATCTGTGTGAAGACGTTGTCTCGTTATGACTGGTTGATTCGGGTTACCAATAATATTCTCAAGAGGATGGTCTTTTGTCCAACGATGTTTTGAGGGTTGATGTTGGTATACATTGTGCAGATTTGGAGGATTCAAATGGCTTGTAGATGATTCCGCGACATCAGATGTGGCAGTCTCATTAGCAAACGGGTTGAAGAACGCATTTGGATCAAAATCTGCAGGTGGGGGTACTTCATTGTTCAGAACATCATTAGCTGGTTCAAAGATCGTTGGATGCGCTTTGTTCAACTGCTGTTGTAGAGTCAACCGTGGTGCTTCTTCAATAGTAGTTGTTGTAGCGGTGTATCGTGTAATCGGAATATGATCGTTGGAAACATTGGATACACACGAGCACGCTCATCAATATCATCACTAAACAAAGGAGCAAATAGCTTTTCCATTTGTTGACGGTAATTTGGGGCTTGGTTGGTGATGATGAGGTTTGAGGGAAGTTTAAACGGTTGTGACCGGTTCCAAGTGTTATGCTCGAAGCCATTTCAGTAAGCTCATCGAAATTTGCATGAATCGTCTCCATAACCTACTTTGTACGAAGATTCCAGATCTGGTAACCTTTAGAATTCTCACAGTATCCAATATAGACTCCAATGTCAGCTTTGGCTTTGAGCTTTCCAAAGTCATCACGATCATTATTTGGGTAGCAAAAGGGATCCAAATACATGAAGGTGTTTGAGATTCGGTTTTATGTTGTGGATAAGCTCAAAAGGTGTTTTGTTGTGGCATTTAGTAATCATTGAGCGAATTTTAGTGTAGCATGCAGTTGATACTTACGCCCACAAGTAATCCTGAAGCTTAGCATTGATTAACATTGTTCTTGCAGCTTCCACTATTGTTCGGTTTCGTCTTTCAACAACTCCGCTTTGTTCCGTGTACGCGTGCAATAGATGTTTGATGCTCAATTCCCACTTTCTCATAAAATTATCGAAGAGTTTGATTCACAAATTCAGTTCCTTTGTCTGTTTTGATTTGTCAGAATGTGTTCCGGAGCTGAACTTGAATTTTCGTGAGAAAGGTGATGATCATATGTGGAGCTTGATCTTTACTTCGAAGAAAGTAGACCCAAGTCCATCTTGAGTAGTCATCGACAATTACCAAGATGTAGCGTTTTCCATTAATCGTTTGCATGCGCATCGGGCCACACAAATCCATGTGAAGAAGATGAAGCACATGCTGTGAGATGTGTTCCACCTTTGAAGGAAAGTGAGCATGATTGCTTTTCCCTTGTTCAAACGCTGAGCATAGGTGATCTTTAGAGTATCGGAATCTCAGGAGAGCTTCAACCAGTTTGTATCGAGCAAGGTTGGTTATGGTTTGAAAGTTTAAATGTAAGAGACGACGGTGCCATAGCCAAGATTTTGTTGATGTTGCCTTTGAAAGTAGACAGATGGGAGATGAAGCAATCATGTCTTGCATAGATATAGTGTAGAGAATTTAATTGCGAGTGCCAGACATAAGATCGTTTCCTTGTAGATCACGAATGAAACAAGTTTTCTCCCAAAAAGCAACTTCCATCACAGAACTGACCTACTGAGAAGAGATTGTGACCGAGGCCTTCCACATAATAAACCCTGCTAATTTCAATGTTTCCGTTGATGTAATCTCCGTAGCCCATGATAGGCTAAGTGATCATTCCCGAACCGACAAAGTGCCAATGAACTTTGCAATAAAGTTTGATAACGGTTTGAGATTGCCTGTCATGTGTCGGGAACATCCGCTATCAACAATCCAAAGGATGATCAGATCACCGCATTACACAATGCATCTAACACGATGGAATAGAAGTAGATGTGGAACCCAAGAGTTAGAGGGTTCCAAGCGCTTATAGTAGAAATACACTCATCAATGATTTTAGGCATCCATTTAAATCCTAGTGTATTATGTATCCATTTCGCCATCTCCAACTAGTCTTTGCTTTAGTCTTAGTGAATGCACTAGGTGGTACTACATTCCTTGGAGGTGATAATCGAGCTATAGGGACATCAATGCGTTTCTTAGAATCTAAAGAGGGCGGTTTTCCGCAATGCACTTAGAAGCATTAGTGGGCCTAGAGGTATTCCGTTTCTTAGGATTCCGTAAACGATACAAGATAGCTTTAGCAACACATTTATCATGACAATCAGAAGCATACTTTTACGACATATAACACAAGAAGCTTCAGACTTAATATCAAAAGTACTTAAAGGTTCAGCATTCGTTACATCACTTTTTCTATTACATTTGTCACACGCAATATCTAAAGTGGGTGCAACTTGAGTCTTATTCAAAGTCCTAGGGTGTTCTTCTACTTCAACATTCTTTATTGTTCTTTTCTTAGGTCGTAACTTCCTATTCTTCCTTGTATTGATCCTAGGCTGTGAAGTGCGGACGTTTGGAAAAGAGGCAACTATTCCTGTTTCAATTGAGGGAAGCACATTAGTATCTTGTGGTTTGTCAAGAGGCATTCTAGGTCACTTTTTCTAAGTGTTACAGGTGCAAGTTTCTTAATGTCGCTAAGCTGAACTTGATCATACTCTCCTAACTTCTCTTTTAACTCAATGATAGTGTGCAACAAATCTTGATTTTCGAATCGAAGATTTCTAGAAAAATTCATGACTTATTTAGTGTGTGCAAGATAATGATCAAGTTCGTTTGATGCTTCATCACGAGTCTGTTTGAGTAAATCAAATATGACACCATATTCTTTTTTAACTTTTGCAAGTTCTGGTTCATATTTTGAGATTTGACATTTCAAAGACACGTTTTGATTATCCAGTTGCTCAAATTTGGGAATAAAAGTTTTGGAATGCAACTGGTTGATTTTGTTTGGTAAAGCAAGTTCATGATTTTTACAAACTTTTTGACACCATTGAAGACGACGTTTTGCATTTGAAAGCTCGTTTAACAGTTGTTCATTTTCAACTTTTAAAGACTCGATCTGAGGCACATTATCAGTATTCTCAACAATTTCAACAGAATCAACAGAACCATCAGAGATATAATCATATTCATTTGCACAAGAATGTAATAACACAACATTATGGATATCATCACAGATAACATCTTCCAAGAGTCGATCAACATCTTTTCGTAACATTTTCTTTTTACGTTTTGTATTTGAAATAGATGTTTCTGTTTTCTCGAAAACGATTTTCATCAATCCAAGTTCCTTATGAAATTCCCTTTCCCAATACAATGCACAATTTTTCAAATTTTTGACATGGGGTAAAATTCTTTTCTGAAAAATATCTTTTTGTTCTCACCGAGGTGATTGAAAATGTTCAACTTTTATTTCAGAATGAAATTCAATCTCACGTTCTAAAAGTTTGATGTCAGATGTGAAAATGTCAAAATATCTAAGAATTTGACGATTTTCGGGTTTTGAATTTACTTCACTGAGTGAAGGTAAAAGAACATAAATATGTGCATAATTTGGTTGGGGAGCAGCATTAGAAGACTCAGACGTAGGTGTGATAATCCTAGGTGTGTTAGAAGAATCCTTTTGTGTGACGAAAGTAACAGATTTTGAATAGTTAAATGGTTGGTTATAAAAAACATTTTCTAATTTTGATCGACTCTCGTCTTCTGCATCTAATTCCTCTTGACGATTATAATCAACAACATTCATAATGTAATCATCAATTTTGTATTCTCTGACCGAACTTCGTGGATTTGGTTTGAATGCTTTGTTTGAAAGCTTTGGTTTGTAATCGCAAGATTCGTCCATATCCATTTGGATTGGGTTTTAAAGTAAACTTTTGAATAGTTGTGATTGACTCACCATGTTTATAAACAACATTTCAAAATCTTTGAGTTTGTTTTGTAAGTTTAAAATTTCTTCAAGATAGTCATCTATTCGCTTCATTGAATGCTTTTGTATGCAGAGAACTGCTTTTGACAAGTTAACAACTCAGCCTTGGCTTTTTGAGTTTCCAAAGTAAGAGAGTTAAGTTGTTTTTTATGTTCATATTTCAGTTGTTCAATTGAGACAACAAAGCATTCTTGGATGCGCTAGATCAATGACTGTCGCTCTAATGATTTTTCGTGTTGGTGTGATTTAGCAAAGCGACTTCAAAACCTTGTTCACGCTTTTCTTGAGTTTTGAAAAATTGATTTGCCTTTTAAGCATTCAATATCCCTGGTTAACATGCATTTTACTGTAATTTCTGATTTAATGCATGACATTCATCCATTTGGGATTGATAATCTTTAAGTAAGAGGTCAATATCTGGATTAGGCAAAGGTTATGCATGTTCAACGTGAGTCACAACATGATCACTATTTAGATCCTCAAATATAACCACAGATTCAACTTTAGTATCAAAGGTAACCATAAGATCATCTTAATCGTCAAATGTAACTACGGGGTCTAGTTGAGAATCGTCAAAATGAGATGTGGACGGCTCATGTTGAACATTCTGAGCCTCGTTGGATTCAGATGTTTGCTGACATATTAGATCATAGATGACTATGGTTTGTTCGGGTACCTGAGACAAGCCATCAGTGTCATACACTGGGCATGTGTCACTCATGTGGAGTTCGTGCATATTAGCCATCAACATAATCACTTGATTAGCCTCGCAAGTCCTCTATATCATCATCTGAAATCAGATCCGCCATAAAGCTCGTTCTTTGTTTGTGAGGGTTCCACCTGCTTCATCCTTAAGAGCCAAAAGTAAAGCTTCCTTGTGATAAGCACTGCCTCTAGTCCTCAGCTTTGGGCATGCATTAGCCAGGTGACCCTTCTCATTATAGTTGTAGCACCGAAGACCATTTCATCCCATTCTAAGCATTCCCCTGTTCAACCACTTGAGCTCTCTGTTGTTGTGGAGCACCTGAGTTATTCCTTCCCATAGTATTAAACCCTTGACTACCGCCCATCTGACGACCATAACCACGATTCGACCATAACCACAATTCTGAACTTCAACACGTCCATTGTTCACAACAGCCTGCCTGATTCCTTGTGTTTGATGAGGAACGCATGCGATTGTTGGATTTGTTTGTATAACGACCGAAAGCTTTAGCAATCCTAACAAATCCTTGTTGCAATGCATCGAAAGCATCGGAGTCCTCATTAGCTTCACTGTAAAGTGCTTGATCATTGTTGTTGTTGTATGGAACCAATTGAGTTTGTTGAGATTGTTGCTGTGATGGATCATATGGTGTGATAGTTGTAATTGGTTGAGGAGCGAGTTGAGGAGGATAACTAGTTTGAGCCCACAAAGCAGGTTGTTGATTGTCCGGTAGTGAAGGTGAAACAGTTTGTCCATGGATAACCCTTTCCTTATCAACTTCTTTTTTATGGGGCTTCAAATAGTTGTACAACAATCCATATGTAGCATGATGAAGATTCTTCGCTTGATGGATGAAGATGACATACTTTTCCCAATCAGGACCAAGACTACTTAGGAACTTAGTGTTGACTACAATTCTTGGCATATTGATGTTATGTTTTTCCAAGTCATTGATGATATCTGAGAATCAATGATGATAAGACTCTAATGTCTCTCCTGGTTCAATCATGAAGTGTTCATAAGCCAAGTAAATTTTGGATTCCATTTCCTCTTGATTGAGTTCAGCGCCTTCCATGAGAAGATGAATATGTTCCCACATTGTTTTTGTAGTATTTTGAGCATCAACACTTCGAAGGATTGGATTGGGTAATCCTAAAAGGATATATTGCATTGCTAGCTCGTCAGCTTCGAAATGTAGAAGTTCATCACCGTAAAGGTCGAACCGCTGTAATTTTTGTGAGATCATCTCTTGGTGGAATAGCATTTGGATCTCCAGGTGTAACGACAATAGGCATCTGAAATGGACCTTCCAAGATGACCTTCTTTAAGAACTTTCCATGTGGCTTCTTTAGATCACAAAACCTAAAGAACCTAATCACCCATTGATCGTAGTTTCTGGGAGTGAGCATTGGAGGTCTATCAAGTGATCCAGCCTAATGAATGGATTGTTGGCTACTTAAAGCTTCACACATCTTTAAAAACCAAGATGGTTCCTTCATAGTATTCCTGGATGGATGTTGATTGTAAACGTTTGTGTAAGGTTGTACTTGAAGACTAGGTGGTGGTTGAACCATTTGTGGTTGAATTGCTCCTTGTTGTGGATAATGTTGTTGATTAAATTGTTGTTGATAATTTTGTTGTTGTTGATTGAATTGTTGATGTTGTGGACTTAGTTGTTGTTGTTGTTGTTGAGTATACATGTAAGGAAAGTAGCTAGAGTATGGTGGTTGAGACATGCTAAAAACTTGTGTTGTAAAATGGATCTTTGTAGTCGAATGAAACGTTGTTGATGAAGTGTCCTTAGGCGTAGAAACCAAGTTTAGGCAAAGTAATGCTTAGACGTAAAAATACCAAACTTACGCGTAAAAGCAATAGTTACGCGTAGGATTAGCTTATACGTAAGAATTGAGAAACACTAAGATTAGGCGTAAACTGAAAGTTAGACGTAGAAAACTTATGCGTAGGATTGGCTTATGTGTAAGACAAGGCTTAGGCGTAAGAAAAATCTTAGGCGTAAAGAGTTCTATGCATAAGTTTGAGCTTATGCGTAAAATTAGGGTTTTGCCCAAAAATCCTTTACACTATCACAGTATAAATGATATCCAAATTGAAGTGTTTTCGTGCTTATCCAAGCAAGAAAACACCGAGTAAACCAAGAAAAATCAAGATCAAGCCACGGATTTCTTACGCATAACTCTAGGGTTTTGTTACGCGTAAAACTTAACCAAAACGGATCTTTTTCCCAAAGTGATTCTAAACCAGATTTTTGTGATGAAATAGCTTCAATATCACCAAAATAACACAAGAGTGTGAAACTTGATGATCCAAAGCTTATAAACACGCGTAGAACTAAACACACGTATAAAACTAAGCTTAAAAATAATGAAATACACGTAAAGTTTGAAACTTTTTGCCAAAAACTGAAATTTTAACACCTAAAAACCTTGAAAGTACAAGAATCTTGGATTGGAAAGTGTAAAAAATGAGTTTTTATGCATGACAAAGTTTGTAAACCGTAACTTACGCGTAAAACCAAAGAACTTCAAAAACAAAATAACTTTTCACCCAACTATTTGGTGATTGATACCACTGTTAGGTTCCCATATTGTAACACAAGCATCAATAGAAGAAATAAAAAAGAAGTGATCGGATGAACAAACACACACACACACACACACACACGATATGAATTATGGAAGAGTTTTGCGTAAAGGTGAAATGTGTGAATTGAACAACCAACCCTCAAGTGAGGGTTTACAAGGATTATTTATAGGAAGGAACTAGGGCAACATGCAAGTTCCCTTCCTTTCCTTTATGGGCTTGGGCCAAGGCTCATGGGCTTTCTACATAAGCCTTGGCATGATATCAAACATAAAAGCCATGATTAAGCTAAATATTACATATTAATTACTAACACTTGAACTCTAGTTTAGGAGTGATTACAACAATACTAAGATAGAGTATATTGATAAGTTTTAACATTTTTACAAATTTTATATTTTTACGTTACCCGGCTTTAAGTTTCGTGACTGAAATTAGGCAGGTGAATTAAATTCTAAACCACTAAAGTTCTTCAAATTGCAATGATTTGCATGCACAAGAGTCAACTACAGTGTTGCTCTATTCTAGAGAGTCATTTAAGACAATATGGAGTGTTTAGATTAACTAAGAGGGTTTGAAATGATTATCTCAAGTGATAATAATCTTTCTGTGTAGCCTGTTCCAACGGTCCCCTTACTTGAGGGATCTGGCTAGCTTTAAGCTAGGGATCCGGCTATCAGAAGATGAAAAAAAAGGAATGATTGGGTTCTAGCAAGGTCTAGTACCTATATATCCTGAGTGATTTGGTCCACTAAGGTGTCTTAAATGGTAGAATACTTAAATGGCTAAGTATAATGAGTGAGAATAGCCAATGATGACTTTTATGGAGAAATTGGATTTTTAGAAACACCAATGGATGATCATGAATGACATTAAGAGTTTTGAGGATGATAAATGGTTGTAGAAACCAGATGGTGATTAAGGAAAAATTTAGAAAATCCCTTAAAAATCATAAGAAATGAAAAACAAGATTTTAGAGCATTTTAAGGTTAAAATGAGTAAAATAAATTTGTTAAAAATGAGAGAAAATCAAACTAGGTGTTTTGAGATGAGAGAAACAATGTGTAAATATTGGAGCAGAGAGATGGTGAGTTTTGAAGCAATGAAAAATAAAAAAAAAACACCTTAAATGTGATCCTAAGTCATCCATGAGTAAATGTGGGATCACACGAGCCTAAGAAAAACCTAAGTGATCCTAATGTAGCATGTTCAACTGGTCCAATAAGGCCTGCAAGGTTGGAGTGATGCTAAAAGGCATAAAACAAGCTTCTGTCTACCCAGATCCTTTTCCCTTGAGGGATCCAACTAGTTATAGCCAAAGGATCCAGCTTCTGTGACAGAATCCTTAACAAAAAGTTCGCAAAACCTAGTTCTACATATCAAATTTTGAAACCAATGATCCCTACAGCAAGCACATATCTTTCAAAGATAGCATGTGGAAGTGACATATAAGCATGCAAATAAGAATTTGACTAACACTTGAAAAGATGTTCAAAGAAATAAACATGTTACAAACCAAGATGTTTTAAAATAAAGTCATGATCATACGTTGGTTTAACAATCACAACCATACAAAATTTCATAACAAGATAACCACATAAGAGACAAAAAGTTAAGTTTTTCCTTCGTCAATCTCTTCACTTTTTCTTCTTTCCCATGTTGATGAGGAAATGAGTTAGACACTTGAACATTCCTTTCGTTTGCTTATATTCTTCGGTTTCTTTTGGAAGTATGGGAAGTTGTTCAAAGTAGGTCATGGGATCAAGTTGATAATTGGAAACGAGGTCGATTTCATCATCATCTTCGTCCGAAGAATCCGAAAGGGGATGAGGCCTTTTTCCCATTGATTATAAGCCTTTTGGTGGGTCATTTGGTGAGAGGTACAATAACATGGTTTGCAAGAAAGTGGTCATCAGAGATAGGAGTAGTTTGCATTGCACTAACATGCTCAAAGAGTCGGGTTAGGAGCATACCATAGGGAAGGACTATTCTATCGATTTTGAAAATGCCTACCATTCTTTTGGCAATGTAATATGCGAGATTGAAGGGTTTTTGGTGGATGAGACAATAGATCATTTGGACAAGACAAGCATTATGATGGTCTTTGTTCCGACCAAACAAATGACATTCTCTCTAAGAATTTCTTTCCACTTTTTGTAAATAGGAATCATTTCAAAGAGTTCCATTTGAAAGGGTTCACGATGAATGAGTTCTTTGTTGCGGTTGTAACGAGTTTGGTCGACTCTTTTTGTGAAGATGGTATCTCGAACTACAACGGGATCATCAAGTGGAGTGTGATAGATAGGGTTAGAGTCTAAGGCAAGGTGTTGGCAAGAGATTGACCAATTCTTAAAGTACATACAAATTCCTTCACATGGTATGTGAAGAATTTGTGTGAATGTGGTGAGAGGTAAGATGATGATTTGGTTGTTTATTATGAAAGTGATTGAAATGGTTCCATAATTATTTCAGATAATCCTAGCGCTTTTGTAGAATTCAAAGATGAAAACCGGACAAATTTGTTCATCTATCTTGAAGAGGTAATCAAAGTTGATTGCAGAAAAGACTTGAGGAATGTTGGTGTTTTCAAGGAAGAATTCCTCAATTACATTACCTTCGTGGATGAGTCGTTTTTGAAGCATTTTGAAGGTTTTGCGGTCACTAGTTGATAAGCCTTATTTGCGATAATATCTAGGGATATGGTGGACGGTGTCATGATGGTCTTTTTGGGTGGATTTAGGCATGTTTGATCCTAGAAAAACAATATTCCAATAAGGTAAATGTTTTAGTAGATGACTTGATCAAGATAGGTGATGCAGGTTTTACTGACCAGGTTTTAATATTTATAAAGTCTCGTTATACCTATATATGGTCTACCCTAATGCACTAACGGGCAGTGTACCCGGTCGTGTGTAGTGTAGTATTTGGTAAAACCGAGGTCGTCCCAAGAGCTATGTGTGTTGGATTATTACTAAGTCTAAGTGTCACGGATTTTAATAATGATTTAGATGCAGATAAAAGCGAATGAATGGAAAGGTTTAATCAATAGAGGAGAGTGGTACTAACCTAGTTATTCCTCCTAGCTAGTAATGTCTACATCTACTTACTTCCAATTACTTCAGGTGGGGTCAAAGTCGAGAGGGACAACATTTGGTCAATTCGCTCTAACCTATCGAAAGATGCCACCACAAGAGAAGTCAGTGTCCCCTCATAAGTCTTGTTGTTCCCGGTCCCCTAAGTCATTAAGTACCGCTACATGCTAGACTTATAATAGTGAGTGCCCGTGCGTTAGCAACTCAAACACTCACCTCCTAATTCTTAAGTTCATCCAAACGGTAGGTGATCAATTGGTCAAATTGCACAAGTAGAAAGGGTCTTCAGTTGGTCATATCTTACCTTTCCCCGCTCCGCAAACCGGCCACCTAGGGTCAGTTGGTCATATCTCCTAGGCAATTGGCCTCTACCGCCATTCAAAACTACATAAACAAGGGTAGCTACCAATAAACTATGCATGCATGCACTTAGAAATAATTAAACGGAAGTAATGTAAATGCAAACAAAACAATTAAGGAATCATAACTAGGCCGGCACCAAGAGGTGCTTAGCCGCTCATATTTACCATACAAATCAATTCAATATTCAAACTTACGAAATACATGAATTGAAAGTAAAGAAAACATAAAATGCTAATGCTTATCGTAGGGGAGTGATTTCTCCCTTGGAGACAGCTCCGTATGCTCCTCTAGACCTGCCTTTGGCTTCTTTCCACATTCTTTGGTTGTGATGTGTGGAATGGGATGCTTTGAAGTGCCGGAAAACGGGGTATTTATAGGCCGGATCCGGGTTACTGGCGAACTAAAATAAGAGTTACTGCATCTTCAATTCCTTCAGAATCTTGCACTAGATCGCTCGCTGTTACGGCAGAACCTAATGAATGGTTACGCCATATTCTTCAATAATAGTTGGTTACGCCAGTAGTTGGTGGAATAGTTTAGCCAGA
Source organism: Chrysanthemum makinoi (assembly GCA_910596185.1). Taxonomy (NCBI): domain Eukaryota; kingdom Viridiplantae; phylum Streptophyta; class Magnoliopsida; order Asterales; family Asteraceae; genus Chrysanthemum; species Chrysanthemum makinoi. Next base: position 83,852,586 of record OU343218.1, on the reverse strand, counting down.
GTTATCGCGTGGAACCTCATTTGACCTAATATAGTTACGCTCTTAGTCCTTGGGGAGAGTTACGCCAGAACCTTCTCATGAGTTGGTTTTCTCGAGTCACGCTTTTAGTTACGGGCGTGAATGTGAGATGAGTTACCGCCGCGAACTTCTTCAAAGTCGAAGATACTATGATGAATCTTTGATATTTCTCCACCCGCGCCTCTTTAGCTCCAATGCTCGTAATTTACCTCGAAAAGTGGAAAATAATGAAAACAAGCGTAAATCCATATAAATGATATAAGTTACAAGCATTATCGAGGGAAATTGACACTTAATATTCAGGACTATTTGATGTTATCAAATATCCTCCCAGTTGAACTCTACTTGCCCTCAAGTAGACCTTATTAGAAAGATTCCTAAAAAGATATCTCTCAAAACCTGGAAAATATAAGTTTACAAATCCCTTATTCTTAGAATAAAACAAAGTCGAACACCTCACAAAATGGGAACGAAACACTCAAATCTCTCAACTATTCTAAGTGTCAATTTTGGGGTGATCACTCAATCGCACAGTCATAGCATGTATTCTATCATAAGCTTGGAGGTTACACAAATCTCCACCACTAGAGTTAAGGGCTACACAATTCTCGAAGGCAATATGGGTAGACACGACAAAGGTTAAAGGGTGACTCATCATTACTAACATGTCACAGTGAAGTGGAAAAAATCAATGATACATGACCAAATCCATGGCCAAGACCCCAAAGATTGCTCGCTGCATCACCTAGACACGCTTCATGACTAAAGGGTTGGATAAGACATAGGATATTTAAATGGTGTAAAATAAAAAACAAACAGGTAGTCTAAATCTATAACCAAGTCGTCACCACTTACCGTCTGCCCAAAGTTCAGGCTTTGAAGTCAAGAAACCGCATCATGAACTATTAGGTAGATGTGTCATTAGAGGACGTCGTGATGTGCACACTACCTTTTCTCCAACTGTTGGCATAATTACCAACTCCAATTTTCGAATGTGACCGAGGTGGCCTCCTCGATAATAAATCTATAAAGCTCATAACATAGTGCTTATAACATCATACTTTACAATAACTAAATAACATAACAACTTTTTTTTTAATCACTTTATTTTTTATTTTTTTTTTCAACATAACAATAATAACTAAACATAATATCCCCCACTTGAGATGAACAATGGGAATTTGGGGGTTCTTCAATGATCTTCAGGAATATGTCGTCGATGAAAGCGTGATTCCTAACCTTCCACTTGAACCTTGAACTTAGGCAAATGATGACTTCCCAATCACAAATAAAGACTACAGGGTAGGCTAAGGTGTATAGGTGTATCGAAACAATCTATTAGGTTAACAAAATGAAAGGAATGGCTCAGATGGGTATATCTAGGGGTATCTTACACTAAAGGTGAGTGCAACAAAAGGGTTTCACATGGGGGTCGAGAAGTCGAGGTGACTAATCGATAAACACACAATGGTAGGCTATTTGGGTGATAATCCTATTATATTGCCTTCTAAAACTGAAAAGTCCAAATACATCGAGCTAACTCCACATACCTCGTCTATGGCCTCGAAATGATGCAAAGGCCAAGTTCTAAAGTTTACAAGCTACCGGCACACTCATAATTTGGTGGAATTGGGGTAAAATATTGGAAACGGATAAGGCTAATCTCACCATATAATATCAAGGGTTGTATGTGCTCGGCTAAGGTCTAATCTAGTTAGGTTAAGAAAAACATGTCAAAATTTTAAAAATGGCATAATTTTTCAAAATAAACTAGAAAAACGAGGGCAAAATAATGTTCAAGAGATAATTCTACTCCCGCCCCCACTTGAATTGTACAAAGTCCCTTTGTACTAAGCATTAAATAAAGGTGAAGAGAAAAGTAGAATTAGAGCGAGAACTTCCCTGAAATTTGCTCCACAAAGAAGGAAGGCCCAGGAAAAAGAGACGTGCCTTCGTATAAGCATCATGAACAAACTTTAATCCCTGAAATCATACTACCGACAAGCATAATTCTAAAAAGAAAAAAATGAAAAAAAGAAAAACAAACCTAACTCATTTTCGTTGGAATCACAGTTTTATTTAGCATATGCAACAAGCCTTTTAAACCACTTGGTGTCCCAAGTGAACGAGTGAAGTCTCATGAGGGTTTACAGGGAACACACCCACAAAGTTCATTTAAAATACTAATACAAGGTTATTGCATTTTAAAATGAAAGAAGTAAAGTTGAGGAAGGTTACGCCATAACTCTTTAAGGGAGTTACCGTGAATCGCAAAACCTCGACATAAGTCGAAAGCGAGTGGTTACGGGCGTAATCAATCGAGATGGTATTAAGCCGTAATTGGTACGCGCCTAAAATATCACGCAAAAGGTTGGTTACTGCAGTAATCACATAGATAAGTTACTGTAACTATGGTCGACGCACAGACCGCAGCGAAGAATTACTTCCTCGTTTCCTACAAAAATGGTTAGAAAACACAAAACCCTACAGAAATGGAAATAAAACAAAAGAAAGGGATAATTCGGGTTGTCTCCCGTGTGGAAAACTAGAAGGGGGGGGTTGAATAGTTTTACCCATTTAAAACTTTTTTTTTTAAATATTTAGATCGACTTATGTCAATCTACTTAGATCTCAGATGTTGGACGCTTGATAGATAGATATATAAAAGTGTAATGAAAGATAAAGAGTAAGAAGCACATAACCACGCACACGCAGTATTTATAGTGGTTCGCTACAAGGACACCTTCCTTGCCCTACTCCACTCCCCGAAAGTCACCTACCCCGAGTTCAGAATCACTACACGACACCAACTCCTTATGGCGGAGAAGCCTTCACAACGCCGCCTACTCTTTTTCCGGTACTAGGCTAACCACCGAGTTCTTTCACACCAAGGTGAACTGCACTGGCCTCACACACGCCTTACCCTTTATCCTGCATCAGGCTATAAGCACCGAAGTTCCATTACAATGGAGGAACTACTACCCAACACTACTGTTGGAATCACTCCTAAACCATTTCTCAAGTGTTAGTAATCAATATGTAATAGTTAGCTTAATTAAGGCTTTTTATGTTAGTAATTAAGGCAAGACTCATGTAGAAAGCCCATGAGCCTATGCAAAAGCCCAATAAGGAAAGGAAGGGACTAGAGGTGTTGCCCTAGCTCCCTTATCCTATAAATAGTCTTGTAACTCTCATTTGAGAGTTGGTTGTTCACTTTACACAAAATCCTACGCCTAAAGGTTTCTATTTCATTCAGGATTTGTTCAACCGATCACTTCTCTTCTATATTTCTTATATTGATGCTTGTGTTGTAAACATGGGAACCTAACAGTGGTATCATTCACCAAATAGTTGGGTGAAACGGTTTTTTGTTTTGAAGTTGTAGTATATACGCGTAAGTATCGGTTCATAAACATATAAACGCTTAAAAGCTTTAATTTTTACACTTTAAAACTCAAGATTCTTGTACTTTAAAGGTTATTTGGTGATAAAGTTTAAGTTTTTGGCAAAACGTTTGAAACTTTACGTGTATTTCATTAGTTTTGAGCTTGGTTTCATTTGGATAGTCATTTCTACGCGTAAGGTGAATAAGTGTTTTGGATCATCAAGTTTCACACTTTTGTGTTATTTTGATGATATTGAAGCTTTTTCATCATAAAAATCTGGTTTAGAAACACTTTTGGGCAGAAAAATCAGTTTTGGCTAAGATTGGTATATTCTACGCATATTAAAACCCAAGGTTGTAAAAATCGCTAGGCGCTAGCGAGGCAGTTGGGCAGGGCCTAGCGATTAAACGGTTAGGCGGCGATTAATCGGGGATTAATCAGATTGAATTTTTATGCACAAAAATGTAATTTTAGAAATTATATTATTTTATATGTATGGAATAAGTGTATTGCATCAAAGTTCAAATATTTTAAGTGTTCAAATATAGAAATAATACATAATTCTTCAAAGTTCAAAGTCAAACATAAATATTACTCGGTTTACTGACCATTATTAAGCGATCTTTGACAAAACCAATTAAATAGGCCGATTATGATAAATCAAGGCACTTAGTGAGTGATCAGCGATTATGCGGGGATTAATTGGCCGCCTGTGTCGATTTTTACAACAGAGTTAAAACCCTAGTTTTACTCGTAAGGATTCAAAGTCTACCCATAAGCTTCTCAACGTGTGATATTCAGTACATATCGGGTTTACTCGTTTTCTTGCTTGGATAAGCTCAAAACACTTCGACTTTTGGAAATATTTTACACTGGAATAAGTGTAAAGGATTTTTGGGCAAAACCCTAGTTTTACGCCTAAGATAATCACTTACGCCAGTAGAATACTTTACCTAAGCATTCTCTTTACTAAGCCTGGTCTTCACGCATAAGCTAATCTTACGATAAGCATTCTACTACTAAGTCTTTGGTTTCACTTCAAGCTAAGGTTTTCTCAAGTCTACTGCCAGAGCTATTCCTACGCCGTAAGCTCTATTCTTACACGTACGTTGGTATTTTTATCATAAGGTATTTTCTTCGCATAAGCTGGTTTTCTACGCATAAGGATACTTCATCAACAAAGTTTCATTCGACTACAAAGATCCATCATCAACACAAGTTTCAAGATGTCTCAACCACCATACTCTAGCTACTTTCCTCATATGTATCCTCAACAACAACAACAACAACAACAATACTATCAACAAATTCAACAACAAATTCCTCAAGGAGCAATTCCACCACAAATGATTCAACCACCACCTAGTCTTCAAGTACAACCTTACACAAACTTTCAAAATCATCATCCATCCAAGTATGCTATGAAGGAACCATCTTGGTTTGCAAAGATTTGTGAAGCTTTGAGTAGCCAACAATCCATTCATAAGGCTGGATCACTTGATAGACCTCCAATGCTCACTCCCTGAAACTACGATCAATGGGTGATAAGGTTCTTTAGGTTTTGTGATCTAAAGAAGCCATATGGAAAGTTCTTGAAGAAGGTCATCCTTGGAGGTCCTTTTAGATGCCTACCGCCATCACCGTACCTGAGATCCAAATGCTAATCCACCAAGAGATGATGTCACCAACGTTGTCAGTCTTAATGAACTCACTACTGATCAACTTCTACACATGGAAGCCGATTGTGGAAAACTAGAAGGGGAGGGGGGTTGAATAGTTTTGCCAATTAATACTTCCTTTTAAACTATTTATGTCGACTTATGTCAATCTATTTGGACGTGTGTGTTGGATGTTGATAAACAAGCATATAAAGGTATGTAATGAAAAGATAAGAGTAAGAAGCACAAAACCACAACGCAGTATTTATAGTGGTTCGGCTACAAGGACACCTTCCTTGCCCTACTCCACCCCCGAGTCACCTACCGAGTTCGTGAATCACTACACCAATCTCCTTATGGCGGAGAAGCCTTCACAACGGCGCCACCCTTTTTCTCGGTGCTAGGCTAACCACCGGTTCTTTTCACTCCAAGGTGAACCACACCTACACAACGCCGCCACCCTTTATACTGCTAGGCTAACCAATCACGAAGTTCTTTTTCACACCAAGGTGAACCACACCTACACAACGTCGCCTACCCTTTATTAGGTACTAGGCTAAGCACCTAGTTCCATTGCAATGGAGGAACTACTACCCAACACTACACTAACGACTAATCCCAAAGGAGATCAACTCCTTTCTACAACATCATCGAGGATATTAATATCCTTGGATCTAGTACTAATCTATCTTGTACATCGAAACACACCATATCGAATGTACATCTAAGGCACCTTTCACTAATGCCTTTAACTAGATCTTCAAGACACCCTTCACTAATGTCTTGTGTCTTGACTTCTAAGCACTCTTAACTAATGCTTCTAGTCTTGACTTCTAAGCACCCACCACAATCGCTATGATATGGACTGATATATACCCTTCACTAATATCTCTGCCTTGACACTTGAGACACCTTCACAAATTTCTTCAACAATTTTAGAAAAGAAAACAATCATCAACAAGAAGACTTCAAGAGTCTTGGATGATGAGGAAACAAGGCAACTCATGGACTTGAGCTTGCTCGACTTCAAAGGTGGTGATCTTGCCTTTACAAGGAACCTAGAAGATCACGTGATAAAACAAAACTACCAACATAGATCTCTTGGATATGAGGTTAGAGAGTTTTTAACTCTAGAGGAAAGTATGTTAGAAAGGGGTTAGAAACAATGAAGAAATGACTCACTATTTATAGAGGAAAAATTCTACTGCTCGATCCCACTTCCGGGATCCCTTCCACAAGCGGATCCGGCCTAGCGTAAATCTAGGGATTCGTGAGACACTCCTCTTTACCCATGGGTATTTTGGTTATGGATCATGGGTTGATCCATGGTTCTTTAGCTAGATACAATGTATCTCTTGAGTGCAATGCACCTAGTCACATGGGTATGGGTCAAAACCATGGGTTATGGATATTATCCAAATATGATATAAGCATGATGTCATGCAATGGGTTATGGGTCAAGCTCCATGGGTCATGGGCTTTGGGTGGTACCCAACTACATTCAATGTATTTGCCCAATGGGTTATGAAACTTAAGTTTCTACCCATTTATATTACCCAATATACCACATACTAGTCTTGTGTATATTTCACCCAAATACGTAAACACTAGTTGTTGTACAAATGTATTATTAAATCATAAAATCACTTATACTTATTTTAGTGTTTTATGTGAAAATGTGAATATGTTAGAAACTATTAGTTCAAACCATTTATGTATTTTATTTGTTTCGTTAAAATGATTTTACGTTTGTTATCGACAAAACATTAGATGTTCGTAAAATATAAATAAACGTTTTTACGGCTTATTTGTATTAACAATCTCCCCTTTTGTTGATGACAAAACATAAAATTATTTTAAGGAAAAGCTAAAATTTGTAAAAGTTTGAATTTTTAGTTTTTACTTTCTTTCCCTTTTGTCTAAAAAAAAAAGAGCTTTGAAAGAAAACTAACACATTGTTTTAGGAAAACATGTGAAAAAAAAGAAATAGAGAGCAAGTAATCGGAAAGGGTCTCTCGCTTTACTCTCGACGCAGTCCATCCCTATGTAGGACGCCAAGAAAGTAATACTAAGTTTGCAAAAGATTTCGCCTAAGGACGAATGTGCTCCCTTGATGATTGAAATTTTGCAAAGGGATGTCAAGAAATGTAATCCTGTATAGTAATTTATTAATGTATTGCTTTGACACAAAGCTCCCCTAGCTTTAGGATGTCAAAGTCTTCATATGTAAATTGAATAACTACAAAACAAAGATTAGAAAACAAGTATAATGCACAATTTCCTGCATATGTGATCCAAGTTAGTAGAAAAAATAGTTTCTCAGATCACGGATCCCACGGTTCCTCCTAGTAGGGATCCGGCCTAGGCAAATTAGGGATTCGTCAATCGATGAATAAATTTAGTAAATGGTGGTATAACAAATAATGTTATAACAAAAGTGAGATATGAATACAACGTAATCATATATTGTAAATATAGCAGGTAGCAAGTAATTTCATTTAATAAAACTAGAGTTATGATATACATGACTCTAAAAACTAAGAAAATAAAAAACACGTGACTAGGAATTTCTAGACCAACTATCGCTTGATGCTAGGACACCGCTAAAATCTACTAGCTCAAGTTTTGTTTAGGTTTAATCTCGTCGAAATGTTCGAGGAGATGATAGAACATGAAACGTTGGTCTTCTCGTACTTCATGTGTAACACCCCAACCCGACAAGGGTAGAAGTGTCACACCGTGTCATATCGTAACATACAAGTAAAATTTTCATGGAAGTCTTTAATAATGTACCAAGTCATAATAACCAAAGATTTACAAGGGAAATTACAAAATCCAAATGTTAAAATAAAATGAAATCTCAAACGCAAGCCTGCCAAAACAAGTCCAAATAATAAGGTCACTAGGGTTAGTCCACTCCGGATAATCCAACTCTCACTCAATCAAAGCCCATCTTCAAACTAAAACCTGCCAGCAGAAAGAAATGCACGAGCTTAAAAGCCCCAAAGGAATGATATAACAAAAAGCTAAAGCTAAATAAAATCACAAATGCAAATGAAACAAAGGAACGGATAACAAGTCGGAGAATAAAATGAGAGTAATGAGTCAAAGAGGATCCTTGAATACAATTATACATATATATCCAAAACGCAATGATAACAAGAGAGCTGGGAATACAAAGCAACATGACATATAAACAAGCACATACAAATCCGCATATTACAAGAACCGTAAAACATAAGCAAAATATAGCAAAAGTAGCAATCCACATAAAACATATAAACAATCTGTGAAATCAAAATAACGACAAGCCAAAATGTGAGCATTCACAAGAAGCTGAAGCAATAAAATGAACTGCAAATGGAGCATGGCAATCTACACAAAAGTTAAAAACTTTAATCAAGACATGACTGATTAACGAATCAAACATGGCAAATAACAAGTAATAACAAGTAGATACAAAGAAGAACACTATAATATAAAATGAATTAAATACATAGTAGGGCAATTAAACAAGTATAAGCTAGGTTTCATAAATTGAACTATTTAATATCCAATCAAACCAGAAAAGGTAATGCAACATGGCAAAATAACAAGCGATAAGGGACACCAATGGATAGTCATATCCACAGATTAATCAACGGTGCATAAAAGATAAAACAGACCATCCAATCGATTACAAGCACTAAGCAATGCATTACCATCAAAAGCGATCTACATAACAAGCAGATAGCATAATCACCGATGACAACAGGTAATCTTATATCGTATACATCAACAATCATATACATATAGAATCAGCCGGTATAAAATACAATACTGGTAATCAAATCTAATAAATATATAACAACCCAAAGACAATGGAATCATAACGTAGTAACGGAATGAGAGTGACAAACAAAGCAACAATGTATAAATCCTTGGTAGAGCCGAAATGGGTATGGCAGGCCACGTATATGGCGCTTCGGGAAAACGTTTAATGTACAATATAGGTGCGGAGCATCAAAAGTGTAAGTGGTTACTGAAATCTACCCAGCCCGTAAACATCATCATAATTACATCATATCATAAGTAGCCATTTATCTTGGTGGGTAACCTCGGACACCATACACATTAAGAGGAGACCCCAAGAATTAAAATGGAGTAAAACCCAGACCATAAGACGCTAATATTTAACTCTGACATCATTCTACCAAAAACAAAGCTCCAATCGATTAAATCCTCAAACAAACTTCACAACAAATCTAGGATGCATCCATACTTCCAAAACATATATAATGGCCAAAATCATATACATATAGTTAGCTCATAATCATCAAACGGGATGTACGGCAACATCACCGTAAGTATTAATCGAGTCATGCCATTGGCATCAATGACACGGCCAAAGTTACTTCCGACTAGGAAACATATACCAATTCTGCATCAAACTCCATGGGTCAAACATATCCATATCACACATCAAGGTTCATATCAAAATTCATATCGAGTTCATATCAAAACTATATCAAAGTTGTATATCAAGTTTTCATATCAAAGGTTCACATAGCCATATCAAGGGAGCATAGCAGAGTCATAGGAAGTCCAAAGATGGCTTAGGAGTAACGCATGTATACATATCAAGCTTAGAATCGAAAGATGAATGGAATAATCATGAGAAACCTTAAGATGGGTGCAAGGTCGTTAATATCTCAGACATTTTTACACCGCAAACGAAAAATAATTACGTAAATACTATCGTAGTGAAAAACTCATCTCCGCGATCTACATCAATTCATGACGGGTTTCAGATTAAAACTTCTATTTAATTCCGATTACTTATTTTAGTCGGCTTTCCAGTTTTATAATCCTCTATATTTAGCGTGTCTTCCAAAATATCAGTTTCCAGACTAACAAGTCTTTACCGTTAAATTAGTTAAGTCTTTTATATCAGAGTTATTTTGGGAATTCTACATTTTATCAAGTTACAAAAGTCCAGGTTTATTATGACAAGCCCAGACAGAAGCCTAGCGGTTCAAATCTGTGCATTCCCACACTCTGGTATAGCAATGAAAAATATTCTGCCACTTCAATTTAATACACATATTATCTCAGAATGACATCATAACTCCTTTTAGTTTCCTGTAGAATTTTACTTTATACCCTCTAGCCATAACATTTACAAACTTATATATTAAACTGTCATAATCAAATAATTACACAACAGACCCATAAAATACTCAAAGTTACCCAAAAATAATATTTAATACACATTATTTACTCAAAATGACTTCAAGTTTTCAGAATTAAGTATTTTATCCTCATACTTTAATTATTTTAACGGGTTTCATAATTATATAAAATTACTCTTAAACCTTTTAAATACATAAATTCTATATATTATTAAGTACCTTTCCACTTTATATTTCTTTTTAATTGATTAGTCCTAGATTATGACACATAAAAATACCACATGAGTTTTAATAATTGCAAACAAGCCCTTTTAATTTTAATTTATACAAATTGCTTTATACAAAATAACTAAAACCTCAGAAGCCTATTATCCAATCATTGTAATTAACATGAGCATACAACCTATAAAACATAAAATAATGACCAGATTTGTATAATTAAACCCTACCTTAGTTGATCCTTAGGATTTCCTTTATTTTATTTTTCCTTTCCATAGATAGCTTATTAGGATAAATTCAATATAACATGATCAATGTTTCCAACAATCGAAGCACCCATTTTCTCGGAGTTAATACATTATATAGAGTCCACGAAAATAGTCTTCATGCCTGGTAGAAAATTCGTTTCTAATTATTTAGGGTTTTATATAACGAATATTTAGGGTTTAATTATCAAATAATTGAGTGGACTCATGCATGGTTCTGCTTATTATTTTATTTGGGAACATATAGGATGAATATCACATGAGAAAATAATTCTAATCTGGATTTTAGGACGTAGATCATGCTGATGAATTTATACTCCATTTGATGAAGAATCACCAAAGAAAATCAATTCCCGATCGAATCATATCAAGCCTTCAACGCGAATCCAAAACTCTATTTTTCCCAGCTACCTTTGATGATGAAGAACCCTATAAAAGTAGATCCTTCCAAAAATCTAGGTATGGAGTCAGGCGGTGAATTTTGCGGTGTTTTTATTTAGAGCAAGGAATGCGTAGCTGCAATGATGACAAATCTAAAATTGATACGGAGAGTAAAATGGTGAGCCGATTTCCAATGGCCATTACAGGGTACACTGTTTATGACTTTCCTATCTTATCACAATACCGCATGTAGTCTCGATAATAAGTCTACAGTTAATTGTGTACGTTTGACATGTTTAATTTGTTACTTATAGAGTTTTAATTATTTATGTTCTTTTAATCTACATCAGCACGCTAATTACTTTGCTGGCCTCAGGAATATTATTAATGATATAACTTGTTAAAACGATGTTGACGGATTTCCCAGTTTGTAAAATTTTTTCCGAGGGCAAAATTGTCATTTCGCTAATTGCATTCGATTTTAATGGTTTCATAACTCTTCCTCTAAAAGAAAATTTTTTGTCTCAAAAATTGAA